>JAODUP010000753.1:275000-369371 GCA_025642065.1 Paralvinella palmiformis | reverse complement strand
TGGTGGTGAGGTGGTGGTGGTGGTGGTGGTGGTGGTGGTGGTGGTGGTGGTGGGGGGGAGTGAGGTGGTGGTGGTGGTGGTGGTGGTGGTGGTGGTGGTGGTGGTGGTGGTGGTGGTGGTGGTGGTGGTGGTGGTGGTGGTGGTGGTGGGTGGGTGGTGGTGGTGGTGGTGGTGGTGGTGGTGGTGGTGGTGGGTGGTGGTGGTGGTGGGGTGGGTGGTGGTGGTGGGGGTTTGGTGGTTGGTGGTGGTGGTGATGATGGAATGATGGGGGGATGATGATGGTGGTGGTGGTGGTGGTGGTGATTTGGGGTGGTGGTGGTGGTGGTGGTGGTGGTGGTGGTGGTGGTGGTGGTGGTGGTGGTGGTGGTGGGGGTGGTGGTGGGGTGGTGGTGGTGGTGGTGGTGGTGGTGGTGGTGGTGGTGGTGGTGGTGGTGGTGGTGGTGGTGGTGGTGGTGGTGGTGGTGGTGGTGGTGGTGGTGGTGGTGGTGGTGGTGGTGGTGGTGGTGGTGGTGGTGGTGGTGGTGGTGGTGGTGGTGGTGGTGGTGGTGGTGGTGGTGGTGGTGGTGGTGGTGGGGGTGGTGGTGGTGGTGGTGGTGGTGGTGGTGGGGGTGGGGGTTGGTGGTGGTGGTGGTGGGGTGGTGGTGGTGGTGGTTTGGTGGTGGTGGTGGTGAGGTGGGGTGGTGGTGGTGGTGGGGGTGGTGGTGGTGGTGGTGGTGGTGGGGGTTTGGTTGAGTGAGTGAGGGGGGTGTTACTATTAAATAGATGATGAATTAAATTGATCTAAGTACTAGCCTTGTGAAACAACAAATGCAGCTAGAAATAGCAAGGTACGCTTCTATCAATGCATGGAGCCAAATAAGAGTAGTGCCATCAAAGTGGAACCTTCTTTCGTGAGGGATAGTGGCACCGTTCAGCCAACAGCATCGAAAGCAGCAGGCAGATGGGGAAGACTGAAACTACTTTTACAACAATTTACTACGAGTCTGCTGACATTTCTGACACCACCAGCAATAATAGCGTTACAGCAATAGAACAAAAATAAACACAATAGACGACAGCTAGGAGCGTCTACTTCAAATTTCGATAACAATTATGTCCGCCTGAGTACACGTTTATCCATGGGAATATAAAATGTTGTTGTTTTACGGCCAGTTTTGTGCAGGGTAGGCTAAATGGGCCGAACGACCTCCAAAGACAATGAAGCGAAGTCAAAGGTGAAACATCCTTCTGACATATCCCAGCCGGGATTTTGAACCCAGGTTATATAGATCTGTGGTCAACCACGTACCAGTTAGGCAATATGTTTATCCATGGGAGAAATAAGTGTTGAAGTATATTGAAATTAATATAAGCCGTCTGAACTATCAGCACGATCTTCTGTCAAATAATGGTTCATCATTTCTTCAGTGATAGTAACGTCGTTTGTGTCTTTACATCTGCAATGTGTAAATAGGTTTAATGGAAATGCATATGGTTGGGTAATAGTTAATGCTAATATGAATAGCACTATGGTTATGAATAATAATAATAATAATAATAATACTATTAATAATAATAATAATACCCCGAAATGTCGAATATGTTTAATCTAAAACATGATTATTAGTTTGGAGGATCTATATAGTACCGTAAAAGTATACTTGACCAGGTGATTTGTAAACAGTATTAAGCTAATTAGAGGTTGCACTTCTAATCTTCACCGCCAACTTGTTCCACAAGATGGGAGCTGGATGTTATACTATTTAAACATAGTCAGCCATATGACTTAATTAACTGTCAAGTGACGTTTTTGAACAACTGGAGTGATATGATCATATTTTGGAGTATTTGTCATTCCAACGATACACGTTTTTTTTTTTTCTTTCTAATATTGATAACAAAACATCATAATCAACTTTACAGTCACTGACTACGAAATACGACTATGAAAAAACACACCCCCACGCACCAAAAATATATATATATTTTATATATATATATATATATATATATATATATATATATATATATATATATATACCTTTGTAAAGATTAATAATAATAATTATTATTATTATAATAAATGTATATTTAATAAGGCACCCTTACTAGCAGGAGCCATTCAAAGACGCTGTACAAATAATATGTAATATAATAATACCCCAAATAATGTCTGTAAAAATCCTATGGTTCCGATAAGAGATTTAAAAGATAATGATTATTTATAGGTGAAAGCACCTCTATCTGTGTCTTATCCGAGCAATACGTACATTAATTGACGTCATCTTATATCATCAGAGTAGCATAATGTCACCTACCAGTTTCTGGGTCGTGAACATTCATTCGTAGACTGTCAACTTTGATTCATTCCGATTGTATTAGCCATTATGCCCATACGAATTTGTTTACTCAGGAGGGCCACTGCCTTTCAGTAATTTAATTTAATTCAGATTAGTTTAAGTAACAATAAAATAATTAAGATTGAAACACTAGCTGCAACGCTAGTGCGTGAGCGCACGAATTACTTATTTGTTTATCCTGAGCACTACAGTTAACCAATTAATATATGGATCAGACTAGCCCGAAGGATCTTAATGGCCAAGAGGGCGTATGCTTCTATTTGGACGACATCGACTAAAGGAGAAGTTTGAGAAGGGTGAACTCAAACAGGCTTCAACTGACTTTTATAATAATAATATGTGATATTTATATAGCGCCCTAATCAGCTAGATAGCTGCTCTAACGCGCTTTACAATATTATTAATTGAATGCCATGTCCGCTGTTATGCGGTGTCCGAAGGACCGACACGATATATGGGATGAGAAAAATCCTTGAGGGACGAATAGGGGCGTAAAACATTTCGTTATAATTTAATTTTATCTGTGCCTCTGTATTTTCTTTTAATATTTAAGTTATATTTGTTAATATTCATACATTGTTTTTCATTTTTATCAAAATTATCACTCACGATGATTAAACGTTTTAGCAATTGTTTTTTTCTATTTTAGTTAGTGTTATTTCTTTATAATACTCTTGATTAATTTTTTTTGTCAACTATTTACCCGTACATTTACCTATCATCGAAACTTCTGATATAATGTTAAAACCTTACGCAAATCAAAATAATAATAAATATTGGCTGACAATCAAAAGATAGTAAATAGTAGAATACATACCTGTCCATGCTACTTCCGGTTTGTGCTAATAATGGCGGCGGGCGAAGAACAGTTGCAGTTCGAAACTTTGTTGAAAAATTTATTGAGTCCTGTTAATGAAACAAGGGCACAAGCGGAGGTCAGACCCAAAATATACTTCTTTATGTAAATTATAACTGTTACATTCAGACTGTTTTCGTGTAAATCAAATAATAAGATTTTTGATATGTCAGATAGTCAACACGCCGGCTCCGGGCATGGGGTGCCAAAATGTTTTTGCCGTCAGAGAACTGCGCCATATAATTTTTTTACGATTTCCTTCACGTGAAATGAGCTCATGTATAATAAACTGTCTATCAAATATGTTTTATTTCGTTTTTATTACACTATCTAGCGATATAATGGAATAATTAAGTTTTAATTATTATTTGTTGCAACATCTGATGATCTATTATTTTATAAATCAAAGTATTAAATAATTCATAGTTTAGTAATAACTAATTTTTTAATTACGAAAAAGCAACATTATCATTGTGACACTAGACATGGATGATGGAATGGTAGTTGCTCGTTAACCAAATTATATTATGTGATGTGTTACAAGAACCTGTAGAATAAGCCAATCCAAGTTTCAGCTCATCCTTCTTTCAAAGTAGTTCGGAAATTTTATTGCCTGTATTTGTATAACTAACGGTACACATCATCAGTGACAATAGTTCAAAGATCAGAATTTTTCAACTTTTGTCCTACCTGCTGATTCATTAGATCTATATCCAGACAACCATGCCTTTAACTACAGCAGTGTTATAAATCAGTGCTATCCTGTTAGCCCCAGGCTAATAGAAATACTTCTGAGGGTAGTATCTGGGAGTAACTTTGGAGAATATTGTGATTAATTGCAGAAGTTTTTGTATACTCCTAAGAAGCTGGTGCCGTTTTCATCCACCGGCACACAAAACGAATTGTCCAGCAACCACATGTATGAAGCGACCTGTTTACATATTTTAGTCACATGACGTATCGTCTTATGGAGCAACTAGTGGGGGCGGCATGCTCCCAGAACCCCAATACCACACCATTGGGCCTCCCTGTGCTCACCTTCACGGCGCTCACTCACTAATTTTCGGGTTAGTGAAACTTCGTAAGGGCTAATAGATTTTACAGTCCATTAGCCCTGTGTGCTATTGACTGGAAAGTCTTACCTTCTAATCCTTTACTGGTGCTCATTTTTATTTATACAAAAATACTTAGCACTGGATGCAGTAGAGAGGAAAATACCTCTGAGTGCAAACCTTTAAGTTGGTGTTTGAATTTGACCCAAAACTGTGTTTGTGGAGCTCTTCTCTAAGGATTTGCCACCTAGCCATATATCCCAGACGTAATTAGGAGTCCAGGCTAAGCAAATTACTTGTTTACACTAACTCCAGTAGTTTAGTGGTTAAGTATGCTTACGCTTTGAGCTAAAGGGTTGATTTGCTCTAACCACCAATGATCACATGTTTGATCCCGTCAAAAGGTTCACACTTTTCCGAGGATTAATTTCTCTGAAATATATTGTCAGTGACTGACCATGTTTACTGGTAATCCACATAATTTATTAAAAAGGAGTGACATTAAAGATCCCCTTAGGATATAATACACTCTGGGAGTGACCATTGTCAAGGTATTTCAGCTTCATCTTTCTGTACTGCTCCCCTTTGAGTGGTATGGAAGATCATAAATCAGGGATGAGAGATTTCTGGGGTTTTTCCACTGCTGTTTTTTTAAATGGGGAGTGTATCAAACTGGTGGTTTGAAAATTTTCTCATGTGAAAGTCATGTTTTATTTCCACTCTATTAGTCTCTGATTGTTCTAAAAATGTATTAAACCCAATTTCAGAATATATTTAAAATGACTAGTATATTAAGTTTGCTGGTATCAAGTTAGACTTTATTATATATACCAGTTTTGGGCATCATTATGGTCCAACTTGTAGAATTGTCGCTCAGAATCCTCTCCTTCTTTTTGTTGAAATTCTGGCCTGGCTATGTCTAAAAGGTGTTTCATTTTCACTTTGGAGTAAGGTCGGCCCATTTGGCCTGCCATATGCACTGATATGATCTTAACTACATTGGCAGCCAGAAGTATTTTTCTTGATGCCACAGATTGGGCTATTGCATCATTCATACACATAATTTATCTATTATGTATTTTTGTTTGGAGCATAATGCACTGATTCAAGCTCACATGGGGGGAGAGGCTATTTATCTAGATTAATAAAAAAAATTAAGCCAAAGATAATAACTCGCTACTGAACTTCAATTCCATTTTTTTTAAATAAGCAATTCCGGAATTGAAATTAACCATAAATTCCAATTCCGGAATTGAATTGACCCATGTCTGGTACATGCTAATAATATTTAAAATGTTCTTGTGCTGGACTAATTTTGTTTTATTTTTATTATAGCAACACTACGATGCTGTCCCGCCAAATACCAAAATCCCTTTTCTGGTGTTTACCTTGAAAAACAGCAATGCAGAAGTTCAGGTAACTATCACCAAACTAGTATTTTAAGAGCTTTTATTTAATTCGTATGGGTATTTCATCTTTCACTTCGCCTCATTTCCTTGGTCGCTCAGCACATTTAGCTTATCGTGTGCATAAAAGTAGCAACAAACATTAATACATGAGTCTTATAATTGCCACGGTTTTGATTAGTCTGTTATTCAGGTATGGGGTCAAATACATTGAAATGTATTTAAATACAAATACTTTTGGCCAAATACAAATGCGTTCATTTGTAAATGTATTTAAATACAAATACTTTAGAATGTATTTAAAAGAACAAATTCGTTGTTTTTCCTTTGCTTTTTATTCTGATACACACATTACATAACATCACAGCATCAACTAGATTTGTCACATCAATTTATGAATTTTTTGTTGATTACACCCGAGGAACATAAGATGTTCAAAATTCTCATCAGTCAGATGAGAAAAGATGAGAGTTGCTCATTGGATTTACTCACAAGATGTTTCATATTATCCTTTGATATCTTCTAATTATACTATATATAATTGAGGATAATATCCCTTTGATTGAAGTATTTTAATGTATTTGAAAAATCAAATACTTTGTGAAAGTATTTAAATACAAATACTTTTCTTTATGGTAAGCTCAAACAAATACTTGAAAAGGGTATTTAAATACCTTCAAATATAAATGTATTTGACCCCATACCTGTTGTTATTACATGGAAGGATGTTGTACATCATTTTCGCCATACAGTGGTAAACTTAACACTGTTCGTGGTTTTCCAAACTCTTCTTGGTCAAGTCTGTAATCTGTTTTTGATTCATGATAGAAGTTGTGACGATTTTTACCTCCTGTTTGCCAGGTTCGTGTAATGGCAGCCGTCTTGCTGCGCCGCCTGTTCACGACAACATTCGATGACTTCTGGCCCCAGCTTACGCCTGAAGCTCAGGCATCCCTTAAGCAAGAGTTGTTGATGCTTGTTCAAGAGGAGAAAAGTCCAGAATTGAGCAAGAAAATTGCAGAGTGTTTGGCTGAGTTTTCCAAGAACATGCTTGGTAAGTTATTTTGCTCATGGTGGTGTTTAATTCCTGCGTGGTTAATTTGGCAACAGAGCAGTAATTACAGTGTTATAGTACTGGTCTGATTCAGTCTGAGACACTCTTTTACCATATATGCGCGCCTATAAGACACACTTTATGCTCCTAAATTGAGTGCTACTTATATGCGGGTCAGACTAAAGGGGAATGTACATTTGGCATAATTTATGGGAAAATACAATAGTATTGTTTTTCTACCGTAATAATGAAAATATGAACAGTGATCAAATTTATTAGGTGTGTTTTCTCAGTTGTCTTTCGAAGCCAAACTTAATCATGATAATGCCATGATTATTTAATCCAATGCTCTAATTAGTGACATGATCACAAAGACATCATTACTATCGAAATATGTAAGCGTGTGTAATTGAACAAAATGGTAAATGAAGCCGTGCAAAGAATGACCATAGAAGCCACATCAAAGAAAAAACGATTACAGCAAACACTGCTAATTACTTCCAAAGCTGGCGCATGGGAACTACTAATACATTACTTCAAACAGCATTACATGAATGAACAGCAGCAGGCAACCCGAAGCAGTAGTCATTACCCGTTGTCACACAGTAAGTGAAGATGGCCTGGGATTCTATTGAACCCACCATCATTACCAAATCGTTCAAGAAGTGCTCCATCAGCAATGATTTAGATGGCACAGAAGACGATGTATTGTGGGCTGAACAGCATGATAAATCTGACACTGACTCCGACGAAGAAGGTGATCAGATGTATGATGACACATAAACAGGTGTTCGGAGAAGAGAGTGATGATTTTGGGTTTTGAATAAATATTGCTGATTTTAGTGCATCTTATGTGTGGGTTCGACTCCAGTGGGGGGGGGGGGTTATTGGTCTTAGAAACTGGTGCGACTTATAGGCAAGTATGTGTGGTAGTTTTACGTTCATTTTGTTGGTGGTTTAGTCAAATGTATGTTGAGTGATTCTGGAAGTTAAGACGTACTAGCGTACGTTTTTGTAACCCAAAGATAAATGGTGAACATTTTATTTCATATTGTTTGCAGCTAGTCTTAGACATTCCTTAACCATAAGCATGGAATGGCAAAATTCGTAATTAAGACGTGTGCTTGGGAAGTTTTATACATAGCTTGAATAGGCCCATGGTAGTGGAAATAACGATATATTTTTCCTGTAAATAAAAAATAATATGCAAGAGAAATAAGTTATTTTCTTGAACTGGAAATTTAATTAATTTGTTAATAATGCTAGTCCCTTGAACAAATTTCATTTAAGAAATGGCAACTATGATTTCATGCACTATTTTCCATTTCAGGAAAGCCATGTTTTCTTTAAAATTCCATTGATAAAAACTCCCCCAAAAATTCAATTATTAAGGTCATCAATCACATTACTAATTAAAGACAAGTTAATAATAACAAGAGGTATTCTGCTTTAATTATTAAATTTGAACAAATGTCAGTGAAGTGAAGAATCAGAATGGACATCTGTTTCGCATAGAAGAGGGTTTGTAAAAATGTATGTGTTTTGCCAGTGATAATGAAACTAGTATTTATATGATGTGACACCCTTTAGCATCTATAAGGAATGTTTGTTGCAAAATAATGTACTGGGTCATCAGTGTCCCATTACTTTGCATATACAGTCAAAATCTGTTAATCCGATAAGATTTGTCACATGATGACATGTCAGATAAATGAGAATGTCAGAATATTGAGTTTGTGACATACCGGTAGTCTGTGTCACACATTTTTAGATAATAAAGATATTCTGTTGTACGTAACAAAAATAATACACACCATCCATTGTAATTACAATGACACCTATAATCTTGTGGTGTATTTATTTATTTTCAACAATTATGACATTAAATAACCAGAATAAAAATCCAACATAAAGCTCTGTTCAGCGGAAATAGTTGACAAATATCACGCTTCTGGGCAGCAGAAATATCAACACAACAGCATTTTCTCACTGGACTTGACGTATTGCTGTTATTATTTCCACAGCCATAGAACTTAGAAGTGAATCTGAATTCTGATATCAAGTAACTTTTACCTCTACAATAACCGTGCGCAATGGTATGGAATGGCATTGAAGCCATTGGTCATTTTGATGTTTGTTAATTACAGACATTATAAAGAAATACTCGTGTCACTTTGTCCATCAGATTAACTCATGATCTGCTCATTGGAAAGATCACACATTTGTGTTTGTAATTAGCCATGAATGATTATGATTGGCTATTAGATAGCTACGGGCAATGGAAGCATCATGTGTTGGTGTGTATGGTTAAAGAGGGTTGTAATTGGTTACGATATAGCAATTATCGCCAGTGTGCCGGTTAATTAACTATTACTGGCAGCATGCCTGAACTAGTGGAAATATTTGGCAACGTTTTCGTGTTGTCGGATTACCCGAAGTAATTTTACATTGAAATGTCACATTCTGTTGGCGAAATGAAGTGTCGGAATGTGGAACGTGTTTTTTCCGTATTAAAGAGTGATTTATAATGGAGCTTAATCTGTCATAGACAATAATTTGTCGGATGAAGATGTCTGGATTAACAGATTCTGACTGTATATCTGTTGATTATAAACAAACCAGGATAGTTGTATATAAGCATTTGGTGTACACCTTCCTGGGCAGTGCTTCGACTCGGGAGGTTGACTGTTACTTACGGTTTGGTTTATGGTCGGTGGCAGCCAGTCTAGATGCATTTATTGGGTTTCCAGAATATAATTTGCGTTCGAGATTAATCTGCAATCATAAATTACATTATCTAGGATATCTTTGATGTCCCTAACAGAGAATCACGTCATATTAAGTACTGCCAGAGTGCCATGTTTAACACACTCTCTCTCTCTTGTCTTTATATATTTTGTAGACGATGATGGACAGAACACGTGGCCTGATATTCTGAAGTTTCTCTTTCAATGTGCCGCTTCACAAGACCCTCAACTTAAACAGAGTGCTCTTTATATTTTTAGGTAATGTTGCTCTCTGTGTGTGTGAATGAATTAATGAGTGGGTTTAACTCTCCTCCTGGTCGGCTGAACTGGGTTCAACTAATTCTCAGCCATAATTCACTGAATTTTATATTATACAGGGTTCGCACACAGGTCCTTGAAGTCCTGGAATTTTAAAATTTGGATTCCAGGCCTGTGAAGTCCTGGAATTTTTGTAGAGGTCCTTGAAAGTCCTGGAATTTGGATGTATAGATCTATATTTCTAATTATAAACATACAGGAATTCATCCATTACACTTCTTCTGAAATTTGGGTGTATTTTTGCACGTTAAAAGTTCGTGAATTCATTGAAAAGGTCCTTGAATTTGACACTGGAAGGTCCTGGAAAGTCCTGGAATCTGAGCTGTCAAAATGTGCATGAACCCTGTTATAAAACAAACAGAAATGCGATGTTTACATTTACTATCAGTATAAAGCGAACAAATAAAAGGATGTCGCAACAGTTGAACATCAACAATAATAATCCAGTATCTTCAAATGTGGCCACACCACTTCATCGGCTCTACAATCGTTGTTAGTATTGGCACCAAGAACATACCCTGAACTATTCTTTTATTACAGTATTGTTCCTGGTATCTTTGGTGCCCAGCAGTCGCAGTACTTGAACATCATCAAACAAATGTTACAACAGAATCTCGCTGACCAGATTAACAAAACTGTAAGTAGTTTTCAAGGTTATGAAACTATTCGTGCTTTCTTTTAGATTAATCATGCAAAGACGCTTTAACCTATAACACTGAGGTAAGTAAAACATCCATCTTGTGGCAGTTTTGATGATCCTGACTGCTGGTATATATGGCTTCAATGAACAGGCTCATTCTTATTTACTTGGCTGTAATTTATCTAGAATCTCACCCATGTGTGTTACACCACTGACGGTGAGACTTGTTAGTAGTTACCCAGTAAGATTATAATCATTTATATAATAAAATGAAGCTATTACAAAAACTGAACTTGATCAAGAGGTTTAGTAGTAATCCGGATGTGGATGGTTTTGTCATCATATTATCGTGATTGTTTTTGGTCTATTAATTAATCCGAATGTTGTAATTGATGTGTATTTTTTTAATAGGCTTAATTATGATGATTTGGCAGTTTGCAGCACAATTGGCAGTTACAATTGTAATTAAAGCTGATTAAATATTTTAATTATACTCGCAATTGGGAATATGATCATAATTGTAAATGAAAATTACCTTGTCCCGTGTTCGTGTATTTCATCCTTATAGCTGTCATTGGCATTTATATTTTGTCTCTAGGTCAGAAATACTGCAGCTAAAGCGGCAATGTCTTTTATTCTCGCTAATGAAGACCAACATCAAATTCTGAATAACCTCAAAGATCTGTTGCCGGCCATATTACAAGCTGTTGCAAGCTCCGTCGAAGACCAGGAACAGGACACACTGATGAAGTATCTCATAGACCTGGCGGAAAGCACGCCAAAATTTCTAAGATCGCAATTAGATAACATCATCAACCTGTGTCTGAAAGTTAGTAGCTGTTTATTTATCGGAGATCGGTCTAAAAAGAGCTTTCCTGGTGACATCTGGTGATTATTTAATATAGGTGGCAGCAGGATGTTTTAACCAATCAGTAACAGTTCCGAGCTCTCCGATGATCTCTGGCATAAATCGGATGTTGATGGGGACCTCATTGAAAAGTGCCCACGCATTTCTCACTTGGCTGAGAGTGATGTCAAATTTTGATGACTTGTAATTTTCAGCTCAACTATAAAGTGTTAAATATTATCAGAGCCCTTGAAAGACACCAGAAAAGTAGTTTCGATTCTGGGAATTGTTTCATTAATCTGTTTGCGTTACTATTTGTTGATTGATGATTTGAAGTAACTTGCCTGATTTATTGCAGGTGGTTGGTAATACTGAGTTGGGAGATACCTGGCGGCAGTTGGCCTTGGAGGTGATTGTCACTTTGGCTGAATCGGCACCTGCAATGGTGCGAAAAAATAGCAAATTTCTCACAGATCTGAGTAAGTTTATAGTAAACTTGTCGTGGATGATAGTGAGTTTCGGTGCTTTTATAGATACTTTACCTTATTGTCGTTATTAACTATAACCTTCAATTAAACTACGCAGTCTTCTTTTTTTATATGCAGTTTATTATTGTCTAGTTTACTGGGTAACTTTTATTCTGAAATATCTTGAAAATCCCTTCTTATAGAATGTCATTTAATTCGTTGTTATTATAATTAGGAACACTTGATTACATCAATAAAACTCGTCTGTCTTAACCGGTGTAATAACGTACAGCATTTTGTGATATATATATATTTAATAAAAGTACTATGCCATGTCTTAGTTCCTCAGGTGTTAGCCATGATGGTGGATGTAGAAGATGAACCCGATTGGTCGACTTCAGATGATCCTGACGATGATGAAGACAGTGACAGGTAACGACGATGATTAAAGTGAAACAAAATCGTCTGATTTCCATTAGTTAATACTCTAGGCTAATATTACAGCGCTATTAAAATGTAAATAACGTTACTGTCTATGTGGACTGTTACTAGTTAACGCTAGGCAGCACCTAGTAAACTATGTGACGGGACTGTTATTTTACGACAAAAGAAAAAATAAAGAAAATTGGTTCAAAGATTTTCCCATATTTTTTAATCAAGACAGTTATTTTCGCAACCAGTAGGGAAAATAACGACGCATGTTTCAAAATGGTTCAAGTTTAAAGCTTGGCGGTTTCTTAAAAATATTTTATTGAGCAACCTTCACGCTGCACGAAATAATTTGTTACGGTCACCATTTGTTACTGCATAATTAAATTTGCTCGGTAAATAAGCTTTCGGCACAAGTGTTTAACGAAGAAGATAGTCAGAAATGCCAGAATTGTTCCACGTGGATATTTCATGAATGAAACTACTTGAATTAACCAGGTGACTATAAGCACAATAATTGTGTGATATCAATTGTTTGTAACATCACATGTGGATAGTCACTTAATTTCCTGGTCATTTCTACAACCAACCGTATTCTGTGTTTATCTTTTAGCAATGCTGTGACAGCTGAAAGTGCCTTGGATCGTTTAGCTTGTGCTCTCGGTGGAAAGACGATGTTGCCGCATATTATATCGCATATACCACCAATGTTATCTAACTGTAAGTAAACAGTTATTGGCTGTAGAGGGGGAAATGGAGCTATTCTGAGTTGATCTTAAACGAGCACTTGAGTGGCTGACCTCAGTGATGTGATAAATAATTTCATATATATAGCACCTGATTCGACTTGAATTGTTCTGAGCCACTTTATTTTTAAAACACGGTTAAAGCATATTCTAAGGTCATATAGCACAAACACTTTTTTTTTAACATTAATACACTGCTTTATTTATTATAAATAGGCTTGTATATAAATAAGTGGGGTTTAAGAACCTCACTTAATATTTCTTTACTTGGTGCAAGTTTTCTATGATTAGGCAACTTATTCCACAGTCTGGGAGTTGATGCTTGGAAAGATTTCTCTCTACATTGCTCTGTGGCTTTTTTGTATTGTCAAAAGTGAACAAGACTCAGATCATAGCAATCTCGCTGTTTTATACCTTTTGAGCAGATTACTTAGATACAGTGGTGTTGTTCCACTCAGGACTTTAAATGTGTGAAACAGGATCTTGTACAGTGATCTGAAAAGTACAGGAAGCCATTGGAATTGGAACAAAACTGGCATAATATGTTCCCTTTTGTGAGTGTGTTTTACCAGACGTGCAGTGCAGCACAGTTCTGCACTCGCTGTAGACAGTTTGTCAAAGAGTGGGGAATATTATATAATAATGCATTGCCATAGTACAGTCGAGAAATAATAAGTCCTATATTTCTTATTTGATAATAACAGGACTTACACTATAGAATTCACCTGCTTCTTCGTTGCAAGAGTATTATCGAATATTAGCCCTAAATTTCTCACAGACATGGAAAAACTTATATAACTGGATCCTACCTTAATGCTAAGATTCTCAGTTTTCTTCATGCTTGGATGAGAGGTTTAACATCTATTGTGTCTTGAAGGGCTGAATCCATACCGTCACACAGAGTTTAGAACTGATGTTATGATCAAGAGTAGTTCAGCTAAAAGCCTCGATCAGCTAAAAAGGCCATCTATTTTCTCCAAAACAGTGACTGCCAACTAGACATATTAAATTGTATTTCCTCTTGCAGTTTTCATGTGAAATGTTAATGTTCCTATTTTGTTTTGCTTGCATTGAGCCTGACAAGCTTAAAGTTATTTGAGTATTTTGAGAAATTGTGGTAAAATTTAAACAATTAAAATGAAGGAATCCTTAGGTTATAGTGAATTATAATTTTAATAAAGCTCGCTTTAGTTAATTGTTTCGACAAATGAGGATCAGTTAAATTGTTCGGAAAACTTGCCATCATGGTCCTCACTTAAATAGCACTTAATTAGTTCACAATCATTTAATGATGTTTTACTGGTTCATCTGATATTTCATCTGTTCTTTTTCATGTAAAACATCTCAGAACAACATAATTTAATGTGGTGCTATATAAATCATGCATTATTATTACTTGTGCGGTGACGCTTTGTGCATTTGATAGCAGTACATAATATTTCTAACTAATTGCACTATAAGACTTAATAGCCGGTGCATAGCGTATAGATATGTGAAAAATGTATTCGTCTAGTGATACTTGGTACCTAGTACGATTCTGTTTGGTTTTAGACTTGCAAACATTTACCATTTTTTCATAAACAGCCGACTGGAGATATCGTCATGCGGCACTGATGGCCATATCGGCTTGTGGAGAAGGCTGTCATAAACAAATGGAGGAAATGCTCGGTAATATCATGGATGCCACCTTACCGTACTTGCAGGATCCGGTAAATATGTTATTATTTATCTCCGTTTAGCCATTAAGTATTTGATGTGAACGAATACATTAATGCACTGTCTTGACGGCAACAAACATAGGCATTAAATCTATTGGCCGCCCAAATGTCAGTAACTTGGCTTAGCATACAGATGTGTAGTCAAACGTGTGGTTACTGTTTTAAATGTGTTACAATAATGAGTAGCGCACAATTTGAGAATGGCGGACTCAACGGCGAAGATATTTGTGTCTAGATAATACTATTCTCATTGACTGTTGTAAAGATATTTCTGTTTAGGTAAAGATTTGCTGTTGTATCTCTGGTTTCTTATAGTATGTGTTTTGAATTTTGATGTTCACTTGTTCACAGCATCCTAGAGTTAGATATGCTGCCTGCAATGCCCTTGGACAGATGGCAACAGACTTTGGACCAACATTCCAGAAAAAGTTCCATGACAAAGTTAGTAATGTTTATGTGCTGTGTGTTTTTAGACAACTATACATACTGGATAACTTCATCGTACATTTGCCATCTTAGAAATATAAATGAAATTTTATGTCATAATATTCCAGGTTTTAGTTGCAGTGAATATTAATTGCACAATAGTTTTACTGGGTTTAATATTTATTATATCACTCTGGCACCTGAATAGTTAACAGACAGACAAAAGCATGTTTGATTTATGCTTGTGATTTTAATATTTTGAGATGGCGCACAAATTGCTGTTTGATATGCTGTCAAAAGATTATTTGTCATGATGCTTCTGTTATTATGATATGATTCCAGGTTGTGCCGGGTTTGTTGTTAGTGATGGATGACAATGATAATCCTCGTGTACAGGCTCATGCTGGTGCTGCTCTAGTCAACTTCAGTGAGGAATGTCCGAAGAACATATTGGCTCAGTATTTAGATACAATTATTGCCAAACTAGAACAAGTACTCACCGCTAAATTCAAAGAGGTCAGTTTTATCTCGATCAGTCAACATGCGATAATTAATTTTAAAATTGGTCGATAAAACTCTTTATATTTAATATTACAAGGCCATTTATTTCTTAGCAAAAGGATGGAAAATTATCATAGTTAATGGTGTAAATATCATATCTATTGCTGAGAACACACAATTACAAGAAATTACAGTTGTTGTTGTTTTTTGGAGGTGTAATTTGTGTTAATATTTGTGGATTTACACAGATATTTCAGACTTTATATTAGGCCATTGTTTTTTTTTAATACATGTTTTACAAACCCGCCGACCGCAGCTGAAACTCACCGCTGGGAAATAAAACGACTTTGATTCTTTTTATTATTATTTTCCTCCCAACCCGTCTGCGGCTAACCTCGTTTTTTCCCTTCAGATTGTTTATTTCGACATTCAAAATACATCATTTTAAAGAAAGCAAACACATGCTGAATGCCGAAAAGGAATATGCTTGAAACATTGTTTATAACACGCACCCCCCCTCCCCCCCTTTAACATAATATTAAAAACATTCATGATAATTTAAAAATAAAAAGATATGGAAGTTTAGCACTCTGGAATTTTTCCCCCAGTAGCTGCTAACCTAAGATATACTAGATTAATTTAGGGGAGAAGTGAGGAGCTTCGACCACCTTACACTTAAATGGTTTGATCTTAGTATATGCGATACAGCAATCAGCAAGAAGTACATTTCTACAGGTCCCTCAATGTTTAATGTTCCCAATAAGGCACTGATCACGTGATTTGTGACCCAATTCAATGTCATAAAGATTATTTATATAAGCAAAATGGCAGGAGTGGAAGTTCTACCACAGTGCGGGGCTTGTCTTGTTGAAATTTGGGGTAGAAACCCCTGGCTATCGCCTATTGGGCACAGCCAAACACACACAGTGCGGGGCAGATCCACCATTATATATATATATATATATATATATATAATAATAATGTATATTTAATAAAGCGCCCTTACTAGCAGGAGCCATTCAAAGGCGCTGTACAAATAATATGTAATTTAATAATACCCCAAATAATGTCTGTAAAAACCCTGTAATGATTTAAAAGATAATAATTATTTATCTGTGAAAGCGACCTTAAATAGGTGTGTTTTTAGAAGAGACTTAAAATTTCCAAGAGACCACGAATTTCTAATATTTGCCGGCAACTTATTCCACAAATTGGGGGCTGCAACACTAAACGCACAATCACCATATGACTTGAGCCGAGACACTGGCACCTGCAATAGTATCTGACTGGATGACCTGAGTTTTCGGGATGACTTTATAATGGAGACCAGTTCACACAGGTATTCTGGCGCCATATCATTAATAGATTTATAAGTTATTAACAGAATCTTAAAATGGATACGCTGTCTAACAGGTAGCCAATGTAGTTTTTGAAGAATTGGGGTAATATGATCATATTTTCTAGTATTTGTTACAATGCGAGCTGCACTATTCTGAATTCGCTGAAGGCGATTAATGTTATAATCAGATATGGCATATAACAGGGAGTTACAATAGTCTATACGAGATGTAACAAAGGCATGAACTACAGTTAAAAGTGATTCTTGTGTCAAGAATGCTTTTAAACAGTGGATGTTCTTAAGATGGTAGTAGGCAGCTCGGCATACTGATGTGACATGTTCATGCATGTTAATACATTGGTCAAAAATAACCCCTAGATTTTTTACTGACCCATTAGGGGTAATCGAAGATGCACCCATCTGTAATGCTGGTGTCTTTAGGGATTTAACACAATGTGGTGATGCCAAATATAAAATATTTGTTTTATTATCATTTAGTTTTAGAAGATTTTGAGTCATCCATAGCCGGATATCGGCAATACAATGTTCTAAATTCTTCAAGGAAGAGTAGAAATTTAACTCATTGTCAGGATCCAGTGATATATACAGCTGTGTGTCATCAGCATGAAATATTGACACCTATCAACAAAAGTTCGAATTTTGAACCTCCCCACTTCTATATCTTTTTGAAACAACAACAAATCAAATACTACCTATAACTAGGTATTAGTTTTTGGATTAATGGTTTGTCTTATTAAAACATCGCTATCTTGTCCAAATTGTCAGTATCTGCTATTAATACATGATTTTCCAATTTACAGTAGATGCCCGTGTGCAACAATAAATTATAATATATATATATATATATATATATATATCATGATGCACTAAGACTGAGTATATTTTCAACACTACATGCATGTTTAAGTTGTTACTTTACTGTTCTGTCTGATTTAAAATATCTGACTCCTTATTACTAGAGAAGAAATTCCCTGGATTTCTGGTTTAGAATTAACCTGGTATGTCAGGCTTGTTGTTATTTGGAACTCCTGTGACTCAGTGATTAGAACACTGTACAGCAAACTTTCAGGTCAGGGATTGAATCCTTGTTACTGTTATCCATATTTGAGGAATATTACCTCTATTATATATCCAGGGATGATCAGTGAGGGTGTTAAATAAACCACTCTCTGGATTCTGCTAACCACAGGAAGTGGTGAAGGAGATGCAACATGAAAGAATCATTCTGTGATGATATGACGGTTTTTTAGCACTTTAATATTATTTTCGTTATTCAGATCTGGTTGAGAATTATGTCACCTCTTTTATTCCATTATGCTGCCTGCCAACTCAAAACAGGCGATCAACTATTTTGCTATTATTTCAGCTGATGGAAAAGGGCTGTAAGTTGGTACTAGAGCAAGTCGTTACGACGTTGGCCTCTGTCGCCGATACGGCTGAGGAGAAGTTTGTGCAGTACTATGACAGATTTATGCCCTGTCTTAAGTACATAGTACAGAATGCTGTCAGGCCAGAGTTACGACTACTGAGAGGAAAGACAATAGAATGTATTAGTCTGATTGGGTTAGCTGTTGGTACTACAAAGGTAATGACTACTAGAACGTAATACTGCGCAATTATGATTTCACTTGTATACAAATACACATGCACAGACACACACCAACATAAATGCACATATACACGCACTGAGGGAGGGTATTTTGAAGGGCAGTGGTCAAAGCACTGCACTGCAAACTTCCAATTTTTTAGTTCATATCTGACCCATACCTGCGATTGTGGGGTTGTCTTCCTTGTTGGGAGTCTCTTCTCAGTCACATGTCCTAAATGTGATGAGTGCTCTGAGGCTAAGCAACTCAAGACAGAGAAAATATACACATCCCATAATTAATTTTGAGTATGGCTACAGGACTAATTGCTTTTGAAAGTTAATTTGTGATCATTTATCTATTATTTACACAATGTTTAAGACTTCTTGGAAAATGGACATGTTTTCTATTTGTTTGGGGAGGGTATGATATGGATTTATTTATTGAAGTCAATATCACTGTGATACACTAATGTTTATAAAATTGGACATGCTTCATTCTTGAAGAAAGTTCTGCTAGTTTATGCTGCTCTTTTAGAAACTGGTGTGTGTGTGTGTGTGTGTGGATGTGTGTAAAAAGTACAATCATTGCATCACTCATTGGCTGTAAATTAAAATCTCTAGTTACTAGATTTTTCCGTTTGTTTACATGTATATTATTTTATAATACAAAACATGTACTGATTCCTAATTCAGAAATATTTATTATAAATGTTGTTGTTTTGTCCAGTTTATGCAGGACTGTAGTGATGTGATGCAACTGTTGTTGAAAACCCAGACAGAGCTAGGAGACATACCCGAGGATGATCCCCAGGTAACTAGAATGCTTATGTATAAGAACTATTAGATGCGTACGCTATAAAGACGCATCAACTTAACATGTGGGTGTCTGTGTCTAAAAGAGAGTGTCCCTATTTTGTTTAGTATATTATTTCTCAGTTGATTTACTTTGTGTGTATCAAAAAAGTTATCATCTATATATAATTAGATTTAAATTGTTTATAAACTATAATTGACCAAGAATTCTGGTTATCAGAACAGAAAGATATCTTAGCTCTGTTCTGTTACTTTAAACAATGATCTATATGTTTGTTTGTTTACAGATGTCGTATATGATCTCCGCCTGGGCTCGTATGTGTAAGATAATGGGACCTGAGTTTTCGCAATATTTACCTATGGTAATTGGACCTGTTTTGAAAGCAGCCATGATTAAACCTGAAGTAGCTCTCTTGGACAGTAAGTGGCCTATCTATACATGCATGCATACACAGACACGCATAGACACCCCTTTTAAGTTCGAAATCAATGGTTGTGCATTAAAAAAAGAGATATTATATGAAATTTCATTCAAGAAAATGAAATCGTATATGTTCCCCAATCCTCATACATTAATTCTTTTATATACAAAAATCCACATCTCCTAAAAATAAATAACCAGTATAAATAAAATCAACTTTTGATTTTCAAATACAATGGAGTACTGTCATTTTGGTGAGTTGGCTTGCTGTCTTAGTAACGGTTATCATGACATGTTATCAGACAAGATATGAATGAATTTGTTTTAATCAACAGATGAAAATTTCACACAGTCTCATCTGTGACCTTGTTTCCTCCTTCTAATACACAGTTTATACTTGTGGTGTGACTTGATATCAAAATACGTTAACAGTCACTTGTCCTAGATCTGATCTTTCCATTTTTTCTCCCCATTATCTTCAAGACTGTCATCACGTTCTCTACGCTGAATTGGCCTAGTTTTCTTGTTGCTGTTATTCGTCTGGTTAACCATTCATAAATCAGTCCATTTGTTTCATATTTGACTTTGCTTCATTAGCTTTGTGGGTCACTCAGTCCATTTAGCCTACCGTGTGTATAACAATGGCCGTAAAACATCAGTCATCATCATAAATCGGGTCTATTGTTTTAACATTGTTCAGTATTGGCTTTAGTTGCTTTCATCGTGAAACGATGCCCTCGTACACACAATCACCTCGGCCACATCAGTGATAATGTTCTGGAAAGTCACCGGAATAGTCCGTTTGTTAATCCTCTAGGTCTACTGCTGGTTGAGATTAATTGTGTGCTCGGGCATTTAGTCACACTGAAATTAAATAGCGAGTTAATGATCTGCTGCAATTAGTAGTTGGAAGCTGAAGAATTCCATCTTATGTTTTATTGTCTGTGGGTTGTGGCAGACTCTTGTATCAGAGATACGACTGAAAACGTCCTGACTGAATATCGTCTAATATTTCAAATATGATCATTTAGAATTGGAAGGACTACTATTTGAGTTGGCTTAGAACAGTTCTTTGCTGGAAATCTAGTAGAATGTAGCTATTACAGCGATGAGATACATTTTCTGGTTTTTACCAGATTTCTGGTTTTTCCAGAGCCAAAAATAATTACTGGTGGTTTGAAAAAAATTCTTCTGGAAAAAAAAGACATGTTTTTATCCCGACTCAAGCAGTTTCAGATTGTCCTAAAAATGTAAAAACTCAAATTTGCTCTGTGATTTCCTTCACTGCTTTTCAGGGATTTTTTAAGACCTGTTATTCGCACAATTTTGTCTGCTTCAAAAATTAAATAATACCAAGTTTATGTAACGGAGAAATGATATGCCACAACAAAATAACGTTTGGTTGATGATACTTGGCTGTTTTATACACTCATTTTGTAATAATTTATTTTTTATTATTTGCAATGGTCCAACTTCGGTGTCGTGTTGCCCCTTGCCTAAATTCACACTATAACGTGCATAGATTACTAGTTTGTCAATAACGGGGTTGATGTTCGTTCATTTGATGTTTATTTCTAGCCGATGACATGAAGACAGTTGAAGGTGATAATGACTGGCAGTTTGTTAACATCGGTGACCAGGTAATGAGATCTTAATTTTGAAATAGTAGTAGTAGTAGATTTTATTGATATAGCATAGTATTAACATATTTACATAATATGCTGGTGAGGAAGGTTCATCAATGAGAAACATTATTACAATATTATATATATAAAATACAAAATATAATACATATTATGGTAATGTCCTGTATACGTCATAATCAAATAGCAGTAGGTTGTACAATACAAAAAGGGGAGTATTACATATTATGGTAATAACCTGTATAAGTTCATAATCAGACAGCAGTATTTAACAACTTGTGATTGGTTCACTTGAAAATGGCTAAAGTTTGTACATTAATGTTCATTTGATTGCGAAGTGAGCCCGAGATATTAGACCTCAGAAAAATATGTTCTTCTGTCTGTATGTCTGTTTGGTAGTGACATATTCTTTTTTCAGGGGTCAAGAAATGGGGTGTTTTGATTTGAACCCACATGTGGGCTACAAGCATTTGATGTGCACTCGTGTTTAAAACACCCTTAAGCAGGCTTCACGAGCCCGAAGAAGGGTTGTATATAAATATGGTACACAATATTACTATTATCATAGTGAGCTCCGGTGGCCTAGCGGTTAAGCACCCGGCACTTGGTGCCAACGGTCGCAGGTTCGAACCCCGTAAGAGGTCGAAACTTTTCCAGGGATTAATTTCTCGGCTCACTACATCGTGGGTGGCTGACCACGTTAAATGGCGCTGCCGTCTCCACTGAATTATTTAAAATAAAGGGGGACGTTAAAAACCCCCTGAGGACGTAAAACACTCTGGCAGTGACCACCCTCAGGGTATTTCGGCTCCATCTTTCCGTACTGCTCCCCTGTGAGTGGTGGGGGAGGAGGGTTTCTCAACCACTCCAACATAGAGGCTGTGCTGATTAAGCGACAGTCTGGGGATTCTCCCTGAACAACAAAACCAAAACCAAACTATTATCATTTGATTCTTTCTGTTCGTTTAGGTGGGATAAAAATAAATAACAAGTTTTTCCCTGCCTGTTACCGTTTATAATATAAAATCACATACCTTTTATATGGAAAACGAGTGGTAAATATATTTGGTAAGGTACAAACTAAATAAATAAGAAACTTAATACGTTGATTAATGCTGTGTATAGCATCCTTCTTCATCATCAACCGCTCCATAAACTGTGCTGCAGACTGCGACGTGGTACTCGTGTGGTTGGGAATGTTTCATGTGATCATTAAGTCATTTATCTGTAAAGTAAGGCATATGGTATGGGTGTGAACAGCACCGAGGCTAAACTTAACAATCTCTCGCTGTGTGTCATGTCACTTGTTGTATCGGAGCTTTGAAAATAAATGTCACTGAGTAACTGGTTCTTCTGTCACCACTTGTGTATAAAGACCCTATTAAAACTGGTTTCCTGTAGGCTTCCAACTGCTGTATATAGAGTAATGCCTTCTTTAAAAGATTATGTATGTATGTTTGGAGACTGTTAGATGTCATCCCTGATGTGGTCTTTCATCAGAAATGGTCGCTTAATAGAATTATTTCACTGCGTGCAGGATGGGAGAAAAATTGGATCCTTTCACAAGTGGTCTTATTATATGAATGGCTGTCTTAGGGGAATGGTCACTCAGGTGTATCCTACTGTATGTTAATCTAGGAATGTGTGTTGTATGGTAATTGATAAAAATGCTGTCTATTGTGACATATAAACATATTACGTGTGGTAAAACGTGAAGATCTTAGATAAAATGATGTATGGTAAATTTATATGAAGTAATCGTATCAAACAATATGCCTTCATATTATGTGTTCTGGAAAGAGAGATCCACCAAATCATAACAGAACCAACTTTGTTTACAGCAAAACTTCGGTATTCGTACTGCGGGTCTGGAAGAGAAGGCTACAGCCTGTCAGATGTTAGTGTGTTACGCTCGTGAGCTGAAGGAAGGATTTGCCGAGTATGCCGAGGAAGTGGTCAAAATTATGGTTCCGCATCTTACGTTCTACTTCCACGATGGTAAGTGTGTCTTAGAGTGAGATGCCGATGATGATAATGATCATTATGGTGATGATGAAAAAGTCTCATCGTGTGTGATGTCTTCTCTGTCTGGACTCTGGAATGATTCTCTTTCTAGAATCTGTGTGTGTGTGTGTGTGTGAGTGTGTGTGTGAGAGAGAGATTTTGACCACTGCAATAAATCATTAACCTTTTACCGACTGTTCCTTTTATTTCTTTTCTGGCCGTGTTAATAATATTAATAAGAATGTATTTGTACTTAGAGTAATCAGTAGATAGAAAATATTTAAATGACCAGAAACTGTTTTTGGAGTTAATACAGTGGAAGAAATGTCAATAAATAATTTTTTTCAAATTAGGAGATAAAAAGATGATCACTTTTGGCAATACTGCGTTCCCAATATTCAAAATAGTCTTTGTGCTTTCGATATTCTTATTTGCACACAATACACAGGGAAATTTCTGAAATAAGACGGGGACAATTCTAGGAAAATTTCGGGGAATTCGATTATTGAAATCCTGTGGGTATCCTGTTACAGCATTATCAATTTCCCTCCCAGTTCAGGGTCTTTGTTTATGTTATGATCACCTTTTCTACTCTTTATTGTTGTCGTCGCAGTTCTTTGTAATCTTCATAGTTTGATAAATGAACATTTAATATATTTGGTGGATTTATATCAAGAATGGCTAACAAACTGACATTCCTCCTGCGCCAGCTTCATATTTAACAGCCTAAACATATTTCTATCCAACACAGGCACGAGTCAGATGTTTACTTTAACACTTTACTAGTTGTGATATTTGTTGTTTTCTGTTATTATGGGGATTTTACATTAATCTTGTTTTAAAAACTAAAAGGCCATACATAATATCCCCCCCCCAAAAAAAAAACAACATGTTTGTGTCTTTATATGCATAGTATAAAACATATATTTGTGAGTTTTCCATTTCTAGGTGTGAGAATGGCGGCCGCAGAGAGTCTACCTTGTCTCTTAGACTGTGCCAAGATCCGTGGTCCCGAGTATTTGGTCAGCATGTGGCAGTACATCTGTCCCGAGCTGCTGAAGGCTGTCGAAAATGAACCTGAACTCGATATCCAATCAGAACACATGCATTCTTTAGCACAGGTGAATAATTAGCAAATAAAACCCCGATAGAGAGACAGTGTGAAAGTAAACCGACTATGTTAACAATAGGTTAAGAAAGGGATTTTTCTGGTGAATCTGCTCCAATCGGTTATTCCCACACCTCCCCCAAACTGTACACTGATAATTATTGTTATGTTTGTTATTGAGTCAGTCAGTACGACTGTTCTTGTTAATAGATCAGTAAAATACACTGATTTGAGTCATATGCTGTCAAGGACTGGCTACAATATTGTGGCTACACATGGAGGTGTTATTTATCTACTTAATATGTCTATAACTAAAGTAGATTTTGATACTGTATAAAATTGTGAAGATTGAAGATTAGAAGCGAGTCATCTCTGAAACAGTTTTAATCTTTTACGATAAACTCCACTGATAAACTCCACTGTTGGTGTTCTTTTTTAATATTATCATGTTTTCTAATTAGGTTTTAGCTCCGTAGTATTTTGAGTTTCTATGCCCAGTATCGCTGAATGCGTTTATGCATTAATGGGACTATATTAAATATAAGTTATTATTGTGGAAAGTGTTATGTGGTTAGCATGCGTTGTTGTGTGATTGTATGATATCAACAGAACAGTTTAACAAATATACGGCATTCCAGATGTGGTGCTGGATTTTATTTTTAAATGTGACCATTGCCATATTTCATTTTTAAATTTAAAGTTTGTCATGTTGTGGCCTCTATAAGAGCATTTTCTTGTTCAGACTACCACATCCCAGGCCTTGTGTGTGTGTGAGTGTGTGTGTGATGATTGGGCTGATGTGTTTGTGTGTGTGTATAATAATTGGGCTGATGTGTATGTGTGTGTGTGATCATTTATAATAGGGTTACATTTTTTTGTTAATGTGGGCTCTATGTGCTGAGTTATTAACATAATCAAATTCTGTTACCATCATTAATGCGTATTACATCACCAACTGTCAACTATCATCATTTTCAGTGTATAGAAAAGATGGGACCCGGATGTTTTACAGAGGAACAGATGCAAGAATTGGTGAAAATACTGAATGGCATCCTGAGTAAACATGACGAGAGACAGACAGCAAGACAAGGTAATAATCGGGCACCTCCGTGGTCTAACTGGTAGCACGTTGGATCACAGATCACTACCACCCGAGTTCAAATCTCAGCGTTGACATAGCTGAAGGGTGTTTCACCTTTCACCAGCCTACCAGGTGCACAAAAGTGGCCATAAATCATCATCATCTTAGCTCCAACATAATGCTTGTTAGTTAATATTAGGGAGTTTGTGGGGGAAACTTGTAAGTTTTAGCTAGTTGTATTTCTGCTTTCACGTTTCAGTCATTATCATTTTGTGTTGTTTACCAAATTAAGGCAATTTGCTGATTGTGTTCCTTCCGTAAGATGACCATATCACATTCTCAGTGAATAACATGGTTGTGCTCACTGGTCAGAAAGTGTAGGTTTCTAAAAACTGTCTTGATATTTGGATATGTCATATGTATGTATGTATGTATGTATGTATGTATGGGTCAGCACATGTGCAGGCTATCTATTCTATGATCACATCTGCTGTACATTCACTGATATTAGAATATTAGAGCCGAGGTTGCTTGAGTTTTGCCTTCTAATGTAGAAATGTAGCTTTGTGAAATACAAGTTATGATGCTCTGAATAAAGCCATTTATATAGAATATTATCTGTCTTGGCAGGTTAAAACCAAACATTGTTTTTCACAAAATACCAACTTTGACCCATCTTTTTTAGTCGCCATCGGGTGTTATTAAAATTACATTAATTATTACTTCTAATTAACTCAACCGCCTACATTAAATATGATCGATTTTTGTGATGGGAATACATAAATAGTTGCACGTGACCATCCTGTCTAGCGGAGCTTGTCATGTTTATACGTTTTGTTTGTGAACTGTGTATTTGTTACAACCATTTCAGAGCAAAGAAAAGACGAAGATTACGATGAGATCGTTGAAGAAGCTTTGTTGGACGAGGTATCTATTTTAATATATAACGGCTGAGTTGGGGACCAGTCACAATTATCAATGTTGTCATGAGTGTACAAAGAGTGTATTTTGCGTGATACCCTCCCTGCCAAGCTTCGTACTTGCTAGCCTTTTACCATAAATCATCACAAGTGTACGAAGGGTGCGTAGTTGTATTAAACCCACACACAATGATTTGTTCTCCAGAAGAACAGACACTCAGTGTGTCTTATACTATTATTGGGTTCTTAAAAAGTGAATGTATAATCATGTAAAATGATAAAATATTTGTGATTTGTACCATATTTTTATTTTTCGATTGTACAATGATACTTGCGAGCGTTACCATATTTTTAGTGATTTTTTCTTTTTACGCAATAAACTGCCTTTTTCTCATGAAAAGTCATGAAATGTAGCTATAATATAATACTGTAAAATCATTGTTGGCCACCAAAGGCAGTTTGGAAGATTACTTTTCCAGATTTGGTGAAAAGGTTTAAATCGGTATCTGTTTGTATTTTGATGGTTTTTAACTCCTCCCAACAGCATCCAGTTTATACATACTCATGATAATGTTATTATGACTGACTAATTAATATAGTGTTAATTTGTGGATCAGGTACGCAAAGAAAATCTGATGTTACAACCATTTTTGTGGTTATATGGCATGTATTCAGCTTACCAGGATTAAAAGACAATGGGACCATGCTCACTTCAGACAGCCCATATTTAAAATGACTGTGTAGCGTAATTAACTGTTGACATATCTCTCACTATAATTTGCTTTTTATCAAAGTGACATATGATGTTAGCATGCATTGCTTTAGATTGATAATTTTAAAAATATATATATATTATATATATATATATATATATATATATATCACACTTTTGTGTAACAGGTGTAGCTACATGTTCACACTTCCTAGTTAGAGTATTTAACATTCTGGGCTTTAAAAGTCATACTGACTTAGTCTGACACACAAATTTATTAATCACATTTTACCAAATTGTAAATGTTTTTATTAGCTGACTGATCTAGTTTGATGTAATATGACAAAGTGGTGTGAGGTAGGACTGAAAACAATGCTTCTTTCTGTTGTTTACAGGAGAAAGTGAAATGGATTGAATTGATTAACCCTCAAGTTGAATATTTAATTATATAGGAGGTTAATCCTTTTTAAAATGGCCTAGTAATATACACAGCGGCAGGGACTGATCTTGGCCAGCGTTGTTAACCAAAGTATTAAACGAAGATTGGGACATCTAGTTAAAAAAGAGTCCCATTTTAGATGTGAACACGAGTTATGATTTCTACAATTTATTATCAAATGATTGACAGGTTAAAGTGAATTTGACTAGTCGTCTTTCTGAAGGTTCTGAGCTTAAGTTGTAACAACAGAAGCTTTGATAACTTATTTTTATCACTGCTGTCTGTCTTAATTCATTCAGATTTGATGACGGATATGGCTGAGTGAAAATATACAATGTAAACACCTAAATACTGGCTCTGTAACATACAGTTCCATCACCTACTCTGTGAGTGATACATTTAAGAGCTATACACAACATAATAAATAATGTTGTGTATCAGATTTACATATTTGTCTTTACAGGATGACCAGGATGTGTATATATTAAGTAAGGTGTCTGATATCATGCATTCTCTATTTGGCACCTACAAAGAGACTATCTTGCCAGTATTTGAACAGTTACTGCCACATTTCATCAAGTTGCTGGTAAGATTTAGATGGTAGTCGGTGACACAATCATTGTGTGCATCATGTATTTAATATTTAACAAAAAAACAATTAACGCTGAATAAAGTGCATCTGTTTTCTTTACTATTTATTTCAAATGCTATAAAAGTTTCCATATAAAACTTATCAGTTAATTAAGAGTGTCTGTGATGATTAAATTACAATTAACACAGGATACTATATAATGCTCTTTTTATTATTATTGTTGTTATTATTGATGTGTTTTTATTATGGACCTAAATTATAGGGACTTCAAAGTACATTAAACAAACACCAAATTTATTGAGACCGGTTCCAATTACCTGACTTTATTTAGTTTAGAAATAAATGGACCTCATGTCAGAGAGTTAGAGGTAACAAACAGGTGTTGGGATAGGTTTGATTCATGGTACTCTGTTCACATCACTATATTTAATAATAGCAAGTTTAACAACAGTATGTCTGATTTCTCTGTGGCTTAGTAAACAAAATGAGTATTATTATAAAAATGATACAGCGTCTAAGACTCCACAATATAGGACAGGGTACTCTGATGGCACAGTGATTAGAACATTGTGCTACAAACCTCCAGGTTGTGAGTTTGGATCCGACTCATATTTGTGTTTGTCCGATGTTTCCCTGGTAATATGATCCTCGATCATATGACCCAGATGTGATCAGCACCGTGACTAACGAAATTATCCCCTTGCTCCAGAATACGAGTTTTCCATATTTATTTAGCCAATATCACGTTTGATCAGTATCTTAATACTGACAGGCACATGGTTTGTGAGATGAATGGATGAGTGTTGTTTAACGACACGTTGGCACAATTTAGGCCATTCAGCGTCCTACACGGTTTGTGGGAGATACTACTATCAAGGTGTGCTACTCTGCACGGGTGAGATGCGGATGAGGAGTGAGTGTTGACCGGTCTGTTTTGTCCGTATGAATTTTTGGGGGCGCCACCGCAGTCTAGCGTTAGCGTGTTGGACCACAGATCACCACTACCACCCGGGTTCAAATCTCGGATTGGGCATATCTGAAGGTTGTTTCGACTTCGCCTCATTACCTTCGGAGGTCCCTCGGCTCATTTAGCCTACCATTGGGCACAAAATTGGCCGTAAAACACAAATCATCATCCGGATGAATTTATCACAAACTTCGTGGATTATGATCCCTTTGGCTTTCTTTTTTTCTAATTTCATCCCAGCGGCATTAAATGAACAGACAGCTGATATGAATCTGACACAGACAAAACTTACACCTGAACGAGAAGTATATATATATATATATATATATATATATATATATCAAATAAAATGCATTTATCCTGATAAATACTTTAATTGCACCCATCTAAAGTTTAAAACGTGTGACGATCACTTTCTGACAATTAGATATAGTGTCATAATCATTTAGTTAGGCTGTTCATTCAGAGTAACAGAGGACTGGATCTGTTAAATAGTTTCTTTCATCTGAATTTTACAGGAAGCGGGTAGACCGTGGCCAGACAAACAGTGGGCATTGTGTATATTCGATGATCTTCTGGAACATACTGGTCCTGTGAGTACTGACTTCATATAGCGATGATTTCTGGTATTGCCCAGTTTTTGCTGGCCAAAAATAGTCCATACGACTCATGGACAAGCATATTCATAAATTATTCTGTTTAATGTTTATTGCAATTATTATAATCTATACTTTTCTTTATAATGGATTAATTTGTTTTAGAAAGAACAGCTTGCGCTTTTGATATACAGTGAGAATCCGTTAATCCGACAAGGTTTGTCACATGATAACATCATGTCGGATAAACGAGAATCTCGGAATGTCTAGTCTGTGACATGGCAGTAATCTGTGTCACACATTTTTAGATCATAAAGACATGCCGTTGTATGTAACAAAAATAATACATAACACCCATTGGAATCATGATAACACTTATAATATTGTGTATTTATTTATTTTCAACAATTATGACACAATAAATGACCAGAACAAATTATAGATGTAATAAAGAAATACTTGTGTCACTTAGTCCATCAGAGTAACTCATTATCTGCTAATTGGAGAGAAGACACATTTGTGTTTGTAATTATCCATGAATAATTATGATTGACATTGTGTATCGGTGTGTATGGTCAAGGACGATTGTAATTGGTTACGATATAGCAATGATCACATGTGGGCGGGTTAACTAACCATTACTGACAACATGTTGGTGTATCTTGCATGACTGAACTAGCGGAAATATTTGGCAACATGTCAGATTATCCAGGTCATTTTACATTGAAATGTCACATTCTGTTGGTGAAATGAAGTGTCCGGAGTGGGAATTAAAGAGTCATTTATAATGGAGCTTAATCCATCAGAGACAATAATATGTTGGAAGGTGGAATTGCTGGATAAACCATATCCAGATTAACGGATTCTCACTATACTTGTAACTTTGCTATGATTGCATTGGGGGGTGGGTGAAGGGGGTTTAGAAATGTTTGGTAACTGTGTTATTTTATTGTTTTCAGCTTTCTATGAAGTACCAGCAATGTTTCCTACAGTCCTTGTTAGAGTTACTGTGTGATAATCAGCCAGAAGTTAGACAAGCTGCGGCTTATGGTGTTGGTGTCCTAGCCCAGTTTGGTGGACAAGGATATAGTCAGGCTCTTTCTGGTTTGTGGAATCTTGCATTATAAACCATAATATTATTAGCTGATCCCTGAATTGTATTTATACAATGTAGCCCCTGGAAGCTGGCCTTTGTGAGTCCAGTCCCCTCTATAAACCTGCCTATCCTGTATACCAGACATGTGATTTGGGCATAGATGGTGCGATATTCATGTCATGTTTTCCACTTTTATGCTGGTCATATGTCTGAAGTATTAAAATAGACATATTAGGGCAAGAAAATTACCAAGCGAGGAGAAGCGGTTGATGGCATTACTCATGAAGTACAGAAAAGAAGCGCATTGTTCATGAAAAATAAAACACATACGGAGTTCAAGGGCGCCTCCGTGGTCTAGCGGTAGCATGTTGGACCACTACCACCCGTGTTCGAATCTCGGCGTGGGCATATCTGAAGGTTGTTTCATCATTGACATTTCTTCATTAACTTTCCAAGGTCGCTCGGCCCATTTAGCCTACCATGTGCACAAAAGTGGCCGTAAAACATCAATCATCATCATCATCACATACGGAGTTCAAATATGTGCCCATTAAGAACCGGATGTGGATATACGGATCTGAGACTTGGAAAGCAAATAAAAGTGAAAACAAGAAGAGGGATGTCTTTGAATACATTTTCTCAGACGAATTCTAACATATCCAAGAGTAATTACAAATAAATGTATTGAAACTATCACGAAACAAGTAGTAATAGATGACCACTGACTGATAGTACTGATAAGGATGACAGAAAAGATGAGGAAAGTTGGTTAGTCAAAAGAAAACTACAGTAGAATTAAAATAACTGGGATGGGCTACATGGAGCAGTGGAAGATCTGTATTCATTGATTGGGGGGGGGAGATAGCTTAGTTACGCAGCCTTATGGGCCACAACATCCGAAGAAGATAGATAAGTTAATAATTGTCTGACATGTGGCCGGTACTGAGGCTTGAAGAAGCTCTCTCTCGCATTCAGTGTTTCTCTACCTGATTTATTACAGTATCATTACAACAGGATCAGTTCTATTAATTCTTTACCTTAACAGTACTCTTTGCTGTACAAAAGTTGTCATTGCATTTGGATTTATGGTATACAATATAACTGTAAGAGAGAGAGAATTACATTTCTGTGGTCAGTTGGATTGTTTATGCCAACAGAAGCACTAAAACAAAAATGTACAATCTATTAGAATTGGTGTGCATTAGTTTACAAATCATTGATTCTACAATTAAATTAAGCATATCTATCACAGACCTGACTCCCAGAGTCTAAAAAATTAGATTTCGGATATTCGCGAATTGAACATTTTATTTCCCTGCTGATTTTATATTTTTATTGTAATATTTTTCCCTGTCCAGTCAGTGGGTAACCATGGTGACATATTTTGTTAAATTTTACATTTCATTATTGCTTTCAAATCTATAATTATTCAGAAACTGATCATAACTTAATGGAGCGCTCACTCACACTCGGCACAGACAGGAATGTGACACCCGACAAGTACTTTTTACTCTGGTGGTGGGCATAACAATAGTACAGTGACCAATGCCTTGTATTATTCAGTAAAATATTTAATTGAATTCATCATAACAATATGAGCCAAAATATACCATTAACTGTAATTGGTATTCAGTGCCTGGTTATAGTTGAGGGCAACATAAAATTAATAATAATAATTATTATCATTATTAAAAATATTTATTTAATCAAGTGCCCATGATAGTGGGGGGGGGGGAGAACTGTTCAAATGTCATGTGTTGTGAAATGACATAACTTAATTACTGTTTATTATCCAGATGATTAAAATAATATGGCAATATTTCAGGTGATATTAATACAAATTTGTGTACATTCAATATAAATTAATATAAGCAAGACAATCAATGGACTGTACATCCTATATTTATATGTTTTAAGAAGTTGTATACACACATGGACACACACACACACAATGGCATATAGCAAGCATCAAAATATGTAACAGAAGCAACACCTTCCAGTCATAAATTATAGCAGACGTGGAACAATGTCGGTATCTTAGTTCACAATACTCTTGCAGTAATCCAGGTACGCACAAGTTTTGAAATATTGGCACATGATAAATGTTAAGTTTCTTCGTGTGATGTTTGCTACTCATACATCAACTCTGTATATGAAAACAAATGGCCAAAATTCCTGTGTTCCTCAATTTCACAAGTATGACGTATTGTATAATAATACTCATCTGAAAACTTTCTGTTAATTTGAAATTAACTTAAACCTATTTGGAAACTTATTCGGATTCAAACAGTGGCTCACATTTGTACGTTGCACACGAGGCAGAAACTATGAAGTAATTGAATATTTTTTGTCGGATTTGGAGTAGATCTCTGAGCTACGGTGAGGTTCAAATACCATTTCAGTTGTATAAGCAAATGGTTTACTGCCATTTATGTTACTCGTTTCTGATTTATTCCATACTATCATACTTGCGATGTTAATCCTCTGATTTTACAATTACTGTGCTTCTGATAGCCTATATTACTTGTGGGAAGTCTGTTGATCCAAAATTCTCTGTTTAGAATGTTAATTTGGTGGAAAACTCGATAGCCAAACACAAACCTACTTTTCAGTAAAAATGGTCTCTGTTAGATTGGCTTCATTGTGTGTAGGGAAAGGAATGTACCCTAACCTGTTAATCCTAATTTATTTATAAATGCATGGTAAGAAATTGCCTCGGGTTTCAGTTGTACATTGTAACCTGTCAGGTTCAGTCTGGATAAACCTTTACTAAATAGACTTGATGTTTAGTTTCCTGAAAAGTTTTCTTAGATTGATTTTAGTTTGAGATGATGATGATGATGATAGTTTGTAACATTTTCTTGATTTAATCTTCTGTGCTTGATGCCAAAGCCATAAATACAGTGTTAGACATTATTAATTGATTGGATATTGGTATTGTTGATTCTTTAAGCAGTGCTATAATGGTGTGTGTGTGTGTGTGTGTGTGTGTGTGTGTGTGTGTCAAAGACAATGAGAGACAGACCTATTTTGATAATTATATATGTATATGAATGATGGTGAGGGTGTATGTATATATATTGTGTATATTAATGATAGTATGTATGTGTGTATATTAAACAGATGCTGTGCCAAGACTTCTTCGGGTCATCCAGGACGAGAACTCCAGAGCTGTTGAGAACCTGAGTCCGACAGAGAATGCTATTTCTGCTATAACGAAGATCTGTAAATATAGTCCACAGAGTGTCAACCTTGATGACATCCTGCCACACTGGTTGTCATGGCTACCAGTATGGGATGATGAAGATGAGACTATCCACATATATGGGTATCTGTGTGACTTAGTTGAAGGGTGAGTATAGATGTGTATATGTGTGTGTGTCAGTGTCAGAGAGGGGATCCATTTTTTATCAGTATTTTATTTTTTAGCCAGTTCGCTGCAAGTATTTCATAATTTTTATTCACACACACACTTCCACCGTTTTCAGCAATCATCCACTGATCCTGAATGATAACAATCAGAACTTGCCGAGAATCTTGGGCATCATAGCGGAAGCATTTCACAGAGAAGCGGTCAACACAGAGACGGAGACCTACAAACGGATGGTGAACATCGTTCGACACGTCCAGGTAAACAGAACCAACCGGCTTTTGTTGCTGGGATTGCTCATAATGGGATGGATGAAATGAAGACTTCAGGATTTATGAGTAGCGTTGTTGACGTTGTGGTTGTTCGTGTTCTAATTATTGACAGGTTTCTTCATTATTATATTAATCCGGTCTTATTTGCTGCATCTGACAGTTAGATGGTAAACATAATTTTCTTTTAAATCCCCAAAGAGATCTCCACGAAACTTGTTCGAGTTAGATTGGTGTAGATGTATGTTTTTTGTTTAAAGTTGTATGTTATTCTTATGGTTATTCTTCATTATTGGACGGTGTTCTGTTGGTGCAGTGGTTGTAGCACTGAATGAATGAATTTATTTAGAACTACAATACAATACGTTTTGTTAATTATAATCCATCAAATTATTATTTGTAGCCCCAGGCAATGTAACTTGAGTCTGAAGACTGTAAACTCACAAGAGTGTTACATGGCCCGTACATCAAATATATAATCTTACACATATAGTGATACACATACACACACACACATATATATATATATATATATATATACGTATGCATATGTGCATGCACATACACACTTACAAACACATTTATATGTATATACAACAGGTACAGCACAGGTGTGTGTTCGGCGTGCCATTGAACACTGTGATATATCTATATTTGCATGCAAGCATCTAGGTTGTGGGTTGGAATCTGGTTCATACCTGGTATTTGTGAGCTTTGTTTTAATTAGGCTAATACCTCTCATCCATATGTCTCTATAGTTCATCCAAATCCAACTATTGCATTTTGGTAGCCAGATTTCTTTCATGTTTAATAATAATAATAATAATAGTATCTTATATAGCGCCTTATTCAAATTGTTCCCTGAGGCTTTTTATATTTAAAACACAATTAAAATTTGTTTTAAAAATACACTAGCTACAGCAGTTTTTTAGAGAAGGGTTATTTAAATAAGTGAGTTTTAATTAGCTTACAAAATATTTATTTGCTTGCTGCAAGTTTAACATAATTTGACAACTTATTCTATAGTCTGAGAGCGGATGCTTGGAAGAATTTCTTTCCGTACATTACTGTATGGCTTTTTGGTGCCATCAAAAGTGAACAAGACTCGGATCGCAGCATTCTCACTAGTATATATTGCTTAGATACAGTGGTGCTGTTCCATTCAGTACTTTGAATGTGTGAAATGGGATCTTGTACACTGACCTGAAATGTACAGGAAGCCATTGAAGCTGGAACAAAACTGGCGTTTTTGTTCCATTTTGTGAGAGCAGGTCACCAGCTGTGCAGCACAGTTCTGCACTCGCTACAGGCAGTTTATCGGAGCAAGAAGTGGTTATTAAACAATGATGCATTGCCAGAGTACAGTTGGGAAATTATAAGTGCTTGGACTAGTCTTGCATGACTCATCATTTATGTACTTATGACTAGAGTCTGGTATTTCTTATTTAATAATAACACGACTTACATGATATAATTCACCTGCTTCTACATTCCTAGACTATCATCCAATATAATCCCTTGATTTCTCAGACATGGAAGAATTTATATAACTTTTTCCTACTTTACTGCAAAGATTCTTAATATTTAGAATGTCAATAAAAGAATAATGAGTTGTTAAATCACTTTTGTTTAGAAGGAGGGGGATGCCATACAATAGAAAATTTAACTGTATCGTTACCTATACTTATGGTACCATCCATGTTTTCAAGATGGATATATATTCGTTATGTTTTTAAGGTTTAATTTGAACAATCATAATGTTCTAATGTTTATCCATTTCTTTCTTTCAGAGTAATCCGAAGATGTTCGAGCTTTGTGTAGCACAGCTCAGTCAAATCCAGGTGGCAGCACTGCAGAGAGCTTTGACCAGCTAAAGTTCCACACCGGACGTAATTTCAGTCATACTGTGCATGGCTACGATAGCTTGTCGGATGTTTTGCGGTGGATGATTGTCGTGTGATGGGGCTGATCATATGATGATCATGCAGTGATCACCTGATGGTGAATGCATCTTAACCAAGTATTGTGATAAACTGTTAGGCTTGTATTTAGTTTTATGTATTGCAGAACATTCACGGGCTGTGTGCCATTCACAGGCTGTCTTGAATGAAATAAATTTCCCTTATTTGTTTTGAATCAGAGGCCCCATTTGATCCATTGAATATATGTTGTGTGTGTGTGTGTGTCTGTGTGTGTGACCTTTTGGAGTGCAACTGTGTTTGCTTTTATGCAATCTCAGTGTCTGATACAGTTAGCACACATGCTGCTGATGTTCTTTCTTTTTCCAATAAATGTGGAGCAGTGTTTCCTATTGCTTTTTTGATCTACCAAAGGTATGTTGCCTAGCTACGTTTCAATCATTAAGCCGTACTTGACCTTGACTTTAGTCTTGCCTCTCACAAGTTTCTCCATGACGTATTCCCTGCATCAGAACTATAACTTCTACACGTGGAGCATATCTCTTACGTAAGTAGAAAGATACTTTTCTACTCTGGCAGGAACATCTTGTAAAAATTTGACTGGAATTTACGGTCTTTGAGAGATGCATTCCTCTGTAGTGATGGTATTCCATCTGCTGTAGTAGTTTCGGAGAAGTTGACTTCAATTGATCTGAGAAATGTATTTACTTGTATACCTGAGTCCATTGTGTGTGTGAGAAGCCCATTAAAACGAGCCTGATAGGAGTATTTTGCCGTTTGAAAAAAAAGTTTCATTTTGCGTAATCTGCCTATTTAGCTCAACACTGCGTGGCTGTCGATTGAACTTGTCAAGTATTATTTTACGAAGAATAGGTTTTCACGAGCGACATGTATTACTTTTCACTTTATGCCAGTGCCCTCAGAACCAAAGTATCTCACCAGCCATCTTGTAGCACATCTTGACAATCATAAGATTTGGCTGTTTTTATATAGAAGCGTTTTACGAAAAGAAGATGGAGACATAGAAAATGAGTTATTTTACCGATATTATCTGGTCACTGATGAATGTCATCAACAATAAGGATTTGTTTGGTTATGATCAGTAGTTATATCGTTAAACTTAGTTATTTATGATTCATAAAAATATTATATATATATATATATCTATATATATGAAACCTTACAGTACCTGCAGGTCTAACTTGTGTATTTCACAGTTGCATTATATTTTAGTGGTTGGACTAACAGTGGTGTTTTTTTTAAAAATTATTTTCTTGTCTTTTAATTTGAAGACCAAATTAATATAAACCAAACTTGTATTCTGTAAAAGCTTTTGTTAACTGTGGGTGCCATTGTGGCACTTAATAATAAGTGGTATTTATGTGAATGAATTCAGCTTAAAGGGGTATTATTCGATACATGTATTTGTTAGTAGAACCTGTCTTCTTGATGTTTATGATGTTCTGATGAGACATCTTGGCATGAAATTTTATCATGTTTCAGGAATCACTCACTACTTCATTCTGTGTAGCCTGTCATGCATTATTAAGGCAAAATTTGTCAGTGTTAGCTTGCTGCATTGCGTATTCCTTTCCGTTATTCGGCGTTAAATTTATGGTGTTCTTAATTTTGCACGGATAGACCGTTAACGGTTGATGGCTGCTGCGATGACATCTGATAGCACTGGTTTATCGGTGATTGACACACGATAATCTATATAGATATTTAGCTAAAATATCTGGTTTGGACCTGACGGGGAAGAAATGCATTCAGTGCAGACAGTATCTTCGGCCAACTCAAACGAAAAAGGTTTGTGTTTATCTGTTCAGATTTTCACTTTCCATGCCCCGGCTCATATCTGCAGCTTCTCATTATTTTAACTTCGTTTCCTTCGTATTATCTGTTGGTCGTAATCTCGATAATTTATTACCATAATTTATCACCATTACGCGACTGTGTTACTTGTTTTTACTCGTGCGCTTAATAGCGTATAATAAAGTTTAGAATGGAAGCAATTTTGCAATTGGAATGACCCCTATCTGGACAGAAACTGATACAGATGTAAGTTTAATTATTGGTTGAAACTTGCCGAGAAATGTAGAAAAGGTACATATTTTTCTATTGAAGTAACAATGTTTAGAATTACTTCGGAAATTCTGCCATCGGGGTCCGATTTTGTTTAAAATTGTATTATTAGTAATGTCGAGATGTCGCAGGTGTGTGGTGCTCATGCCACAGACCGTATTGTACTGCGCTTTTTAATGCCACGTTTCACATTTCATATTTGCGCACAGTATACTAATTCTGGTCAACCAACATCCACACATATTATTGTATATAGAAAAGGGGCCTAATGTGTAGCCGTGCAACAAACCGTAGGAAGCACGCGACTCGTATTTTGAATGTTTGAGAATAAACACAACTCGATGTAATGTGTACGTCTGCACATACAAGCATCCTTCATCCAAGCCCGTTTATGTATATAGGCCTACATGCATGTATATATATATATATATATATATATATATGTGATGGAAGTTATTTTTTCTCCAAAGTCCCCGCTAATGTTAATAATAAGCAAATAATGTGATTGAGCTGTTCAGGCTTTAGATGCCACGTTTATATGTATCATTGCTTGACCTTTTACTCGTCCAGTTTCTGGTAAGGTGTATTTTAAGGTCGGCATCGGAGCTTGGCCTTTTGTTAGTGAATGGCACGTTGTACATCTTGGAATTTCGTTGTATTAATACAGATCCCTCCATACGTTGGTGGTGTGTGTGTGTGTGTTGTCAATATCCAATATGATTCTGCCATGGAAATTCCCAATAAAGATAACGTGGTTTCATTACTACAATATTGAAGCTAAGTGGTGTGTTTTTCGAGTATGTTGTGTGTTCTGATTCCTAAACTCTCTATCTTTCTTGCCTCGCACCTAAAACATCGCCTGAAATATTTACACAAACCGGTCATTACAAGCAAAAGAATGGTATGCCAGCAGACTTGTGTGTATATATATATATATATATATATGTGTGTGTGCGCGCGTGTGTGTTACAGTTAATCTGTATAATCAAGTAATATGTATATTACCTGAAAATTTCAGGTAATATTCATATTACCTGATTATACCGATTAACTGAAATATATATATATTATATATAACACGTGTTGTTAAAATTAATTGGAACCAGTACTTCGATTTAATTGTAGAAAGATATTTCAATTTTGTATTCTATCCAGATCGGGACTGTTTTATTTGTTCATTTATTTAGCATCAGTAACATCACGTCTTATATCATTTTAAAAATACTTCACCCAAATAAAGACTGGCAGGAATGACAAATTTAGTACAGAATAAAATTGCACAGTCTCGTTGAGAGGAACTATTTTTTGTGTGGCTGCGTATGTCCGTGATGAAGATCGGAGACGTGTGTACACGCGCGTGCGCGCCAAATGATGTCTGTTCCTAGCCACTACTTAATATTGTCGTGTTAGATAGAATGTGAACCAAGTATCTAAACGGTAAATCGAAAGTTAACGCTACACATTGTATCATTATTTGCGTATGTTGTTCAATGAGTAAGTGAGTATGGTTCACCCACACTATAATGGCGTCTCCTTTTAGTCTATAGCGCGTTCATTATTCAGTAAACATTTAGGCTAATATTCTGAATGAATTAAGGATAACAGTTTGAATACATTCTAACTCTAGATTATTCTCTGAATTAAACGCACTCTTGTCAAGTATCCACTTCGTCCCCTAAAGACTCCATTCAGTGTGGCAAGTCATTCATATGCGAGCCATATTCACATTAATCGAACAAACATCATCTTGCGTACTTCTTAAAAAAATAACGATATATATATATATATATATATATATATGTTACGGTTAATCTATATAATCAGGTAATATGTATATAGACGTATTACTTGAATATTTCAGGTAATATACATATTACCTGATTATACAGATTAATTGTAATATATATATATATATATATATATCGAAGTCAGCACTGAAACAAATCCACAGAACAGAAATATATTAGAATCATGTGGAGAAGTACTGTTATGACGAGGTATAATTCCTTAATGGAACTGGAATTGTTTTGGGGATTAGAGAGATTGTCATACATGTTCTCAAAACCAATAAATTCGGTATATTTACTCACTGTAGATGTTCAACAGGAATATATAAACGTGTATGAGAATAATTAAGTCAAAGAGTATAGATAAAATCACACACATTTATTTTATTAACAATTTGCCTCGCAACCTAATAACGAAGTCTGTATGATCTATTTCTTCAACGCATCGAGACTGATGATCTTATACGTTATATTTTCACAGGTCCTGTACTGCCAACAAATACTATATATATATATATATATATATATATAGTGGAACAGATAACAAGGTCAATCGTTCAAATAATGATGAAACTTGGCAGGAATATTTATTTTTTGTAACTTTATGAGAAAAAAGTGCTAGCCACCTGAAATTCCAAGATGCCAGATGCCCACCCAATAGGTAACATTTGCTGATAACTTTGGATAGATCTGCCCAATTCAGGAGGTCATGGTGGCAATTTATATGTGTTCAACACTGGCGAAACCGATTATGATATCAAAACACATGTATGATGTGGTATTAACCCCTTACCTCCCTTACATTTAGGTGCAAAATTATTACTTTAATATACGAGTTTAGATTCACCTAAATTGTCTTTTTCTGTTTTGTTCAGCACTTCCGGTTATTGATGCTGAATTATCACTCACATATTTGCCGTTATTATTTTTGTGGTATCATGCCATCAACAAAATCTGCACTTCGTTCATAATGCGCCTGGTGCGAATATAACACGAACCTGTCCCAGTTCTATTGCAATCTGTTTCTGCCCTGCAATGTTCATTGTTCTGACTATCTAGGTCTGACAAAGACAACTGCAATGTGGAGTACAACTTAGTCCGAAACGGAAGCATTTGCACCTTCCGCTACATTGTGTCTTGCATGCACATTTTGTTAACTCCTGGCAGTTTATATCTATAGGAGCAAGGGTAGTTCAGAAGAGCTTCCACGAGTCATCTTCTTTGAACCAACCCCACTCGGACGGGCACTGAGGTTCTGGCTGACGGACTATTGCCTGGCCCCAAATGTGTCCTGCTTCATATGCAGCTCGCTTGGCATATTCCTTGAGTGTTCATTGTGTTGGTGAAATTAAATCATATGACCTCTGCTTTCGTGCAAAGAGAGCAAGCCTCGCCTCATTCACTGACGCAACTGAACTTGATCTGTCGTACATCAGGACCACACATTTCTCCAGGATTTGTAGATCAGATTCCTCAATCTTTGATGGGCACTGACTGAGTTTCGTGAAGATGACTGATGCTTCATTGCATACATTCCATATCTGTCATGCTGTCTTTTTCCCTTTGCCATTGAAAGATGATACAACACCACAACCGGTGAAGCCACGGAAGAAGAGCATCCCACTCGTTTTCTCTGGTCCTATGGTAGACACAAGTTCGTGGATAGAGATCCATCTCCTGTGCTCCCCATTGCCAAATGCAACCCACGTTTTCTCAAGACCTATTGCGGCGAGAGAAGGCATAAGGGATATGGCAATAACTACAATGTCCGTGTCATTAGCTTCAATCATCAGAGAATTGTATCCCTCGGTGGCTGCATGCCGAGCATGTACGAATATTCGCGTGTCTGCTTCCTCATGGGTACATGGGGCCACTTCCTCCAGTAGAGTGTGAAGTTTCCATCTCTAAATGATCGAATCAACGTGAGAATAGTCAGCTCCATGTTCAGGACGAGGGACTAGAACTGGAACTCTCCTTTTACGGGCACTACATCAGTTTTCAAAGGAGATATCTTTGCCATCATTGCTTGGATGTTCTGCGAGAGAGACGCTGTAAGCTTTCTTCGTGAGTTGGAATAAACTGCATGCTGTGATCTGATGTGCTTGCCGAATTCTAGTCACATTGGTAGCTGATAGGAACGAATCTGCCGTCCCGGAGGAGACCACACCAGCTTCAACAAGAGCACAGGTCCATCCACCGTCTTCTAGTATTGACCCAATTGATTTCATTGCCGTCATTTCTGTGTGTAATCCACAGAACATGATCACAAACTTGTCTTCTCCATATTCATCTGGCCAGTGCCACTGGATCTGTTTAGCCAGTGCGCATAGTGGCTGGTCTGCAGTTATAACTGGTGTTTGTCCTGGGTTGAGGAATGCTACTGTTTCCGTAGTTTTGTTCATGACATGCTTTATGGTGGCAACATACGTGCTTGGTCTCGTAGAAGAGGAAGCTGGGGTGCGGTAGTGATTTCAATGTCCTCTGCCCTGTTCTGGCTTGCATGGTGGGCCGACCACGTTATATTGGAAGAATATTCTACATCTGAAGTTTGTTGAACTTGTTCCAACCATTCGTACTCCAATTTGAGGTTTCTGTGGAAAAGACTTGGATCTGGCATGGATACCTCAGCTACAGAAGGAGGTGCAGGATTCTTTTTGTTGCAGAAGGCCGGTGGGATGTTCGTGAAAGATTCAGGAAGCTCAGGCACTTTCTTTGCCCTGCTGTCCACAACTTTGGGTGCGGCACGTACTTCTCCTTTGTTATCCGAACTTGGATGCTGGAACATTGAAATGTTTGTACCATGGAAGCATGTACTAGCTGTGGTTGCTGTTGGATTGTGATCAATATTGTCCATAGCAGAGGTGGTGAAAACTCGTAGAACCGGTGGACACACAACTCCTTCCACATACTGGTTTACAACAGATTCGCCTAACTGGGCAGATATTTCTAATACCCTGTCATACGAAATGCTGATACCATTCTCATGAAGCTAGTCAATAAGTTGTCGTTTTATCGTCTTGGCGAACACTATCATCCCAATGTATACAGCAAATGGTGTCTCACGGTCTTTGGAATGCCGGTGGATTGCTGATCCGCCCCTGTACTTGGTGTAGCAGTTATACTGCAGTAGTTGTGCAATAGCTAAGTCTGATTTTACTACACCATGTTTCAGATGTGACTTAATATCGACACCGTGTTCGATATTACACACAAACTGTAGAAGTGAGGGAGGAATGGGTTCTTCACCAGATCCTTCCTCGTACTGATTGTTGAATTTGGTCTTGTAATTAAGCATCTCTTTATATATGATATCAGCAGCTTTAGCTAAGTGTTTAGCTTCACCATATTTACTAGCATCAGCAAGAATTGAGCCTATGTCATTTTTGAATGCTATCAGGACATCACGTCCTTTCTCATGTTCCTTTAACATTGTTGAGTTCACATCCGGAGAGTCCACATCGAGTTACTCTAATCTCTGTTTGTACAGTGTAGCTAAATCTGCCAGCCTGATTATAACTGGATCTGTTCCCTCGGTGGCAGCTCTGGTGTCAGTGATGTAGATGATAAGTTCTGAAAAAGCAATGGGGTATAACTCTTTACCTGGCTTTTTGCAGCTCTGCTCTTGCTTAATCAAATGATGATGGGCTCGTTATCGATTGTATACATCTTGGAAAAAATGGGCGCCATGTTGAAAATCCACGTTGCTAGCACTTTTTTCTTGCAGAGTGATCCTATAGGAACGTTTCTACCAAATTTCATGCTTGTATCACCATTTAAACGATTCTGCCAAAAAATTACTTATCTGCTCCACTAATAGCAATCGGTACATTGTAAATATTTTCCTCCCTACTTGAGTAAAAAAAATAATTTTAAACTACATTTAACAAAGCAACATTAACTTCTAGCAGGAGTAATTAAAAACGTAATGTGATGACCCCCCCCCCCATAACATGTATTTAGAACTGGGTAAGAAATTAACAATAACAAAAAAAAACACATATTAGTATATTTATAGTAGTCGCCATAATGAGGAAGTTTTCACATATAATATGATCTTTTCTTTTCACGATTTAACCCAAGATTCCATGTACGCGGTATGCATCATGCCAATCCAAATACGACAAAAATGGCAAACGTACGAGCGTGATTACACCTGTGTAACTGCGTGTGCGACAAGATGGATTGCTCCATGTAGCGATTGGTGGGAAAGCGAATCGGACCATTGAATCCTAGATTCAACCGTCCGTTTCGAGTATCCAGATAGGCTTTTCCAAGGAAAATATGAAAAGTACCGAGATCCGGGACGGGCCGGCTCGGCCTTTCCGGATTTCGGCCTTAGCTAAGTTCTCTCTTTCAAAACTCCGAACTCATGTGGTCTCGAATCTACTTTATTCCTTTACTCAAAACTGTACAAAAACTATACACTCCTCGAAACTATACACTCCAGAACCACCACTCTCTCCAAAAAATCTACAAAAATCAAGACTTGGCTGAGTCAAGAACAACATCCCACACATCCAAACAGGTATATAAAGGGGAATTCAACCCCCCCCCCAGTATACAATCAGCGTGTTTTCCAGTGGAGACGGAACGGGTGACCACCAACTTCTCTTCGGACTCAACAACTCGGACAACAAAGCTTTCACACCCCGAAAACATTAATACAGTACAAACCCAACCAAACCCCGCGGCTACGACATCTACACCCGTGTGATTCCAACGACCGGCCGGCCAAAAATCGCCAAGCGGTACGGAACGGGTGACCATCAACTTCTTTCGGACATCAATCAATCGGAGCACTATGGTTTCACACCCATTTGACCCCACAACTGGTCGGCCACAAACCGTTCAGCGGCAGAACGGGCAATCACTAATTCTCCATAACATAATTAATCGACAACCGGCCATGACTTTACAAACAGGTCAGAAGGCGAGAGGGTTGTCCGAATCACATGGATACCACAATGTCACATACGCTTTCGGATTCGCATGCCGCGTTACGCATACCGCGTATATGGAATCTCGGCTTTACTTTATTTGTCTCGTGGTTAGATTCTCTGGACGTAGTGTCGGCGATTTTGATGGAAATCAAAACAATCGGTTGTTTGCCATTAAATCATATAATAATAATAATAATAATAATAGACTGTGTGCTGTAGTCGCGGCAGTAACTGTGACATCCCGCGGCTACAATCAGTCCTTCACGTTGGTCCTCGGCCAATGTAGCTTGTCGTGGGCATGTTGACGTAGTCAATGGAGTTGTCTCGCTGTGTCTGGAGGCGTCCGAATCCTGCCTGCTTGAGGTCGGCACATATTGTTCCCAGCAGGTTTGTGCAGTGCCTTCCTAGTCCGGCTTGTGAGCCAATAACGGCGAAGTCTAAGGCCCTCTGAGCGGGCGCGTCAGGGTCCATGGGTAGGACATGGGCTAACGTTGACCATCTTTGCTTTTCGGTAATGCCCAGCTGTTGCAATTGTAGAGCATGACTGATACGCAGTATTCAATGTAGAGGACGGAGTCTTAATTGTCTTCAACGGCATCCTGGGTCGCCGACTTCAGAGTTTCCGTAACGAATGGAATGTTGCGTTGTCTTATATGCAGCTGGCTGTAATGTCTATAGTGTTGCACAGTAAGGAGGGTCTTGTTCTTGCGCCAGCTCTCATTGCGACGGACCTGTTGGAGATTTCTCAGACGGATGAGAGTGCAGCAGCGAGGCAGCAGGTGAAAAGACTGGTGAGAAGCTGTCGCCCTGGGGGGGGGGGGGCCTATTGAGGTCTCCAATGAGCCGGCAGCTCGTTTTTCACGCGGACCCTTAGCTTCTTCCGTTTTAACGGTGCTCTTACTAGTATTAGTTCATCATCGTTGCAGCCTGTTGTAGTAGGACATCTAGGATGCGTTTCCGCTTGATGGTATCGAAGGCTCGCGACATATCAATACCAATCTTGTGGAAGTCCCATTTCCTTGTCATCACCACTGAGATCAGCATACGTTGTGCCCATACAATGTTTGGTAGTGTCCAGTGAAGCTGTCTGGACCTGCAGCACGGGAAATTTGGAGTGCGGTGATTAAACCTTATACAAAGTATCAACCGAAATAATTGTAGACTTCCGCTGGCATCCTTTACACCATTGAAGATTAATTAATAATTGCTTGACTACTGATATTCTGGCTTTAATTGCTTTGTTAATCATCTAGATAATATATAATAAATATCATAATTATTAAGAAAATACCTTTGCCGTTATATATATATATATATATATATATATATATGTGTGTGTGTGTGTGTGGGTGTCATATTAATATGTACTGGGTGGTGTGAAGATGCATGCATGTCTTAATAATAATTACTACACTTCTATTGCGCCAATGTCCTCGAAAATAACCGAGCTCAGTGGCGCATCAAGTACAGGGATTGGGCAATTAAGCTCATAGTCCAGGTACAATGCAAAGTTAATAAAACCAACAATGATCAGATGGAGTGGAAACTTAGGAAGGCTAGGCAAAAGGTGAGTTTTCAAATGGTGATGGAAAGAAACTATGTGTTATCTGATGACTTAACGTGTTCAGAGGGTGAGTTCCAAAGGGTAGGGACAACAACTGAAAAAGCACGAGTCCCAGTACGAGTTTTAACTCTGGGAACAGTCAGCAAGTACAAATCAAATGAATGGAGGTCTCTGGTTTTGGGTCCTAGAGAGTTTGATAGGCAATGCTACGGAGCTTGAAAATGACGTAGGATTGAACGGGAGCCAATGAAGAGATTTCGGGAGTCGGACAGAATGGGAAACAGAGTAGACCGTGCGACGACCCTAGCTAAGCAGTTTTGAACACACTGAAGTTTCAGAATATCCTCAGATGCGACGCTATAAAGAAGAGATCGAGTTACAGTAATCAAGCCTAATAGTAACGATTGTTGTAGCAATTAATAGCTTCGGCGACTGAAATAGAAATATATAGAGACGAATACGTCGATGGTCACGATTGTGAATAGCCTGGATGGGATTAAACGGTACGTTCGCCTTTATCATCATATTATGGGCCAAAGAATGTGAGATAGATGGTATACTTCGAGAAAACACTTTAGATTACACGACCTTCCTTTTTACCAAATATGCACATACACGTCCCCCCCCCCCCAATACAGAGTTACACCATCTGCAGTTGATATGATATGGTTTAAGGAGTACTTTACTTCATGTCCTGCTGGAAAACGTGTGTGTATTTCTTGGCTTCTCTAACTGGATGCTATATTTTTAAACATAATCTCCCAAATGGTAAAAATAACGTTATCGATTAGAGACTATATATTTTCGATCATCTCTATATCAACCAACATTCATTCCTTTAAATTAATAATAGTTTACTGATACACTTTTCATCGACCATCATTAATATGGGTCACTTTCTTCAGGCTAGATGCTGTATACCGACATATTTTAACAGCCTTGGTTATATGATATTTGTGCACTAACCATATACATATAGTAAGAAAGGATTATTATTGTATTATGCATAATAGTCTTTTATTTAGCTCTCTCTCTCTCTCTCTCTCTCTCTCTCTCTCACACACACACACACACACAATTATTTATTTGCCCAAATTATTGTATTATGCATAATAGTCTTTTATTTAGCTGTCACACACACACACACACACACACACAATTATTTATTTGCCCAAATATTTAAGTCTATAATTATAGCTCGTTTTTAGGTCATAAGGGATACAATCCATTTTGAGTAATCGTATGTCAACTTTCAGCTTTGCACGCTGCTGGCCTCGGTCTACACATTAATTCCCTTCTTATAATTGTTTTCACTTGTGACTCGTATGCGATATTTCCTTTCCCGGTTTCTCTCGACGTGTTTACTCGCGCATCGTTAATCAAGCGAAACAGAGCAAAGAGGCGATCGAAACATTCCAGTGACCAACCTCTGGTTATTTCGATCCCAACTGTTCGTTGAATGTTTCGTGAGTGCTATACTATAATAAAGAAACAAAGGGAAACAAACGAAAAATTCCATGTCTTTGCAAATGTGAATCTTTCCCTTTGTTAATTTGACCCAGTTAAGTGATGATTAAAAGAACAATGTGATATGAGATTCCAAGAAGGAGCTCGCATCTCTGACCTGTTCCTGGCTAGCTATAGGCAAAGTTCAATATAGATTCTATATTGTCATAGTTGAATGGTTTCAGTTAGAAAAGTAGGTTATTGGTCTGTTATAGACAAGTATAATGAAATATAGTTATATTCCTGTTGCTGTTTACGTGTTTACCGAAAGCTCCTACCAAATTTACATAATTTATCACGTTATTACCAAGTAGGGGACCATTTCCCTGATAGTGTGGTGAATTCATTGGGGCGAATTAATGGTGGGGCGAATTCACCTGCAGGAGAATCGAGTGATAATACAAGAAGAGCAGTCAGCAGCTTGTATATTAACTTACTGTTGATAATGTTTATAAATGAAGATATAGAAATATTTGAAATGCGAAATGAACTGCTTCTTAGTTTTTAATGGTAATTTTCAACTGTTGCTTATTTCAGAGTGTTACATTCATTTATTGTGATTAACCACGAGAAATACGTACTGAAACACTGCTTGTCTGTTTCAGTGTTTGTGATAAGGCTGTGGTACTAACATCTTGAACATGTTGTATCTATTATCTAGGCCTACATGGGGAGTATCTGAGAAGTTAAAAGCTGTATTTAATAGTGTTTACTCGTTCTACTTCAATCTCAGTTTTACATTACAATTCTGCCATATCTAATCTAACATTCCTGTTAAAAGATTACAGTCAAAGGGAGTTAGAAGTAACCTAGATGCTGGGGAGCAACTCCCCCCCCCCCAGATTTTAGTAAATGTTTTTGAATTTAGACGTAGTCATTTGATTAGTGCATGACTAGTTACCTGACTTATACTAGTGAATATAACTTGACTCATTACAAATATTGTGCTTATAAATATTAACGACTTCATCACACTGAACGCACCTACTCGGAGTGGGATGCTACACCAAGAATATGGTGGACATGTGACCTGGCCACCTTGAAATTATTATTTTTATGATCCTGGTTGGTAACCGATGCAACACATTTTGCCTGGATCGGTCTATTGTGTATGACCATTAACCAAAACTGTGATGATTTTTATCCATCCAAATAATGGAAAGGAAACATTTGAAAAAATTAAGTATTTATTAACTACTCAAACTTCCATATCATCAAATTCCAGTGATTTCACTTCAATATTCTGACAGTGATACAGAGAAGTACATGATTATATTATATACAGACTGGAAGAAGCAAAGGAATCATTGATTCTAATATTATATGTTTTGATGTCTGCCTTAGTTGGTCTGTAATTTAAAATACGTTTGTTGATAGTAAGTGTGATTTATTTAAATATACATTATTAATATTTTTCAAACATATGTAAATTTAATAATATGCTGAGTAATTATTAAATAAGAAACATCATTTCAGCTAAGCTTAAATTTATCATAAGCCGAGACTTTGTGTCAACATTTTGACCCTTATTTTGGGGGTGGGTCAGCTTAATGGCCAGTGCTCTTTCAGTGTCAAGAAATCCAGACATCGGGAGAAAAAATTCAGTGTGTTGGCATCCATCTAGAAACGGACATCAAATGATCAATTGTTATTTTGATTTAAACTCATATAGTCAAAATAGAAGTGAAACAAGTTGATTATAATTATACATAGCTTTGTAATGAAAATCAGTATTTATATGTAGAATTATCTGATTTTTGTAATTGTGGATAAATATTGCTGGACTCGGTGGCGCATTTCATAACTTTTGATGGCAGTGTCAGTAACAAGACAACTTGTACCCAAGATATTCCATACCCAAGAGTACCGTATCTCATTTGATTGGCGGCATAGATATTAGGGTACCCCCATATACCTATATTGTCTGGGTATATTTATACTAATAACGAGATAATTACTGATTAATTAATTTATTTTCAATAGAGAGTTGGTTACTAAGTGACCGCATATACTGGTAATTTACACTGTCTCTGTTATTGCCGCATTAGTGACCAAAATGTACCATCAAACGCTCAGTAGTGAGTAGTAGATCTAGATCTAATTGACAATATGTCTAAGTCATTGACTTCATATGCGGTTCATTGAATGTTTAATCATGCTGTTAATTTAAGTTTGAGATCCTACGTTTAGGCCGGCTTAATGGACGGTACTACCATAAATCGTGATATTTTAGGCTTAAAATACTACCTCGGCTTAATGGCCAGGACCTACGGTATTTTGCTTTCAATGTGTCAGAATGTCAGTGAGATAGTGTTAATGACAAGTTATATGATTTGTTACTTGATCTGATTTTAATGGGATCACATGTCAGAAGATAAATGATATATGACTATTATTAAACAAGCCTCTTATTAAAAATGTCCAAATTCTTTAGAGACATTTTATCATATTAGTGTGCTTAAGATTTGGGAATTATTTAATTTTATTGCAACATAGTTTCTATTATTTGTGTTATACGTAAGCTCAGATTTATTTAACTTCCTTGTAACCAGCTAATTTTTCGTTATTTGGATTAATTTTATGTACCTTAGAATCAGACATCTCCATTTTGTCAATTCCATATAAATTATAATTCTCTTTGATCAATTCCATAAACAAATTACAATTTTATCAATTACAAATCAAGCATTTCCAACTGCCCCCTAGTGATTACACTCAAACTAAGTTGCTAACCATATGTTCACCCATGCTTCGCTCATGATAATGATTATTTAATACTGACAGTTTAATCCCAATATAAATGCCTACTCACTGTCTGAGCAAATCTTGAAATGTTACATCAAAGAGGCCAATTATATCAGTTGGATATACACTGCCATCCAAATATGGCATTTAAGAAACCCAGGGTTGGGTTTATGACACTGTTATAAACCTGTTTATGGCATGACAGTGTCATAAACCTGTCATAAATACCTTTATGATTTCATATACCATCATACACTGTCGTAAACCTTTATGTTCACTAGGGGAGAAGTGGGGAGGTTCGACCAAGGGGGAGAATCGACCACAATATTAAAACCCTATTCGTTATTTATTACACTTAATAGTTTTAGGCTGGAACATAATATATAACTGAATAATTGTTTTGTGTTTACTTTGAAACAATTTTCAACAATAAAATAATACACGACCAAAAAAAAACAATTAGCGACTGAAAGTGGGCATGTGAAAATTCGAACTTTTGCCACTAGGTGTCAACATTTCAAAAGTCTGTAAACAACATTCACACCATTCAGTTTGTGTTAGATTTTTGCCATGTTTGATATTCATTAGCTCTCTGTGTTGTATCCTTTTGAACAATTAATGTATATAGAAATAGAATATACCTTTTATGTAAACTTATGTCAATAAATTTAGAAATAACAAGGGAAACGAAAGTGGTCGATCCACCCCTCCATTTTGTCAATTCACTCTTTGCAGACTATAATTTCTGTGTCACTATCCTAAGTGGGTTATCAGATAAAGATCATGTAATGATAATGAGATGTATTTCTAATTTACATAAATTGTTAGTATGATTATTTTCTCTGAGTACAGCCTTATGAATCATGTGACAATTATGTGATGTTTTATAGCCTAATTTACATCAGATGCAAAGCCCATTATTGTCATAGACTTTTCTCTGACTTGTTGTTAGTTAGCTACCAATATATTCTTTTTTTGTACAAATGAAATAGTAATATTATGATATACTGTAAATATGGGCCTTCATTTATTGCAAATAAATCAATTAAATTGTAGACGAGCTGAACTGAAGACTGATCAGTTTTATGAAATGACGAAGGGGCGCCTCCGTGGTCTATTTGGTAGTGTGTTGGATCACAGAGTACTATCACTGGTATTCGAACCTCGACATGGGTATATCTGAAGGGTGATTCATCTTTGACTTTGCTTCATAACATTCGGAAGTAGCTTGGCCTATTTAGCCGACCATTTGCACAAAAGTGTCCGTAAAACATCAATCATCATCATCGATGTACCATGTTTTATATATATATATATATATATATATATATATATATAAATAATCAAATTTTACTTGGAATACCTAGGATTGTCATGGAAGGAATATTTCTTAATTAAAAAAAATAATGGTTAATTAATTTGTAGATTAACTTATTTGTGGCAAACTTCAATTCAAATTCCAAATTTATCAATTCCATTAAAAAGAAACAATTCTGGTAGAAGATATCTTGAGCTCTTGCCACATGAAGGAAATGTCTACTTGGAATATGACAGAACAAAGGTCAAGGATGAAATGTAAATTTTTCTGTTTATTATTGTTATGTTAATGAAATTTATTTCTTTATCATAGAGAAATAATGGCTGGCATGAATGATCAAGCATGTAGGATAGATGAACACTGTGATGGCAATATGGAGTCTTACTGTGAGCTCTGTGACCTGAAGTTTTTCACTGAAAAGGTATAGTTTATTAATCATCTGTACTTCATGAGACTAATCGGTTCAGTAACATTATTGTAGAAGAGGCTTCTTTCATTCATCTTTAAAGAGGGTCGTTTAAGATAAAATATTAACACACGTTTGCAATAATTTGGTGCAATATTTCATTATTATGATGTGCAAATCTGTTTAAAAAAATCTTTTAATTATTTCATGATTATACTTAGCCAGAGATTAAGCTGTTATTTTAATCCCTTTACACGAGAGATCTGGAAACTTGTATAACTTAATGCCAAGTTGTCTGTCCAGTTTGCGGTATTCTCCACGAAGAGTTGTCAAGTAAAATTAATCAGATTTTTATGAACAAAATATGGATGAATTATTACACTAAATTACAACTAGTTACCCTTTTTTTCTCTGCCATAAATGGATTGTCTGTTATAATTTATTCTCTTGGAGACTTCAGAATGATTTAGTAGAACACATGGATTGATGGATAATACTAATTTCTATATATTTTGTGAATAGCAGTGGAAATATAATTATATCACACAGGGCAGGACATTAATGCTTGTCCGCTTGTCCATGGACAAGTGGTTTTGCGTGCAGGACAATTAGATCATCCCAGGTACTTGCCCAACAGGAGAAGTAAACTGAAGCATATCGAAAACAACTGTTTATTCATCATTTCTTGACATTTCAATTCACGCGTCATTTTCCCCAGATCACCATCCTGAAGTTTTTGCTAAAAGGCTGAAACCAACTGCGCATGTTGAATGAGCGGGCCAAGCACAGCATGCATTATCAATGTCTGCGGTTGTTTAGCCAGCGTAAAGTTGATCATGGTTGGCTCGTTAATGTCACCTGGTCACGGAAGTTTCAGTCCATCTGTTTGTGTTTACATCCGCTTCGCCTCCATGTGCTCGTGTTTCACAAATAAATATACAACAAACAGAAACACCATTCTTTATTCAACGCTGCTAATAAATTGTAACTTCGCGTAATTCGGTGCTATTGTGGAGGTTTGTTGGGACAAGTAAATTTCAGATGGGACAAGTAAATTTTGCAGCACTTGTCCTACAGGACAAGTGGATCTCAAGAGTAAGTGTCATGCCCTGTCACATTAACAATAATGGAATGCAAACCTACAGTGTTTTAAGCAATTGATAGATCTTTAATGTTTCTTTTTGGTTATGCCAATGAACATCATCTACTGAAATGATACTTAATTATCCAATGCGTATATCAAAGATGTACTATTTTGTTATTAATCTTAAAACTTTTACAAAAAAACATTTATAGCATGTTACATAGTAAAATTATCATATTGTTTTCTAAAATTTCAGGTAATTAACAGGAGCTTATATAAATTCCTTTATTATTATTGCTGTTATTTGTAATATTCTTTAATTTTTAGGCACTAAAGATACACTTCACGGGCAAACTGCATCAGAGTAATATCATGAGCAGTCGAAGATTTGATACACAGGTAAGTGTGCTTATACATACACATGTGCACCTCCGTGGTCTAACTGGTAGTGTATCCGATCACGGATCACTACCACCCAAGTTTGAATCTTGGCATATCTGAAGGGTGCACGAAAGTGGCCATAAAACATCAGCATCATCTTGTACATACACATGTGCACACCCATATATATATATATATATATATATATATATATATATATACACAAATTTAAGTCAATGTGGCATACATGCCCCTTTTATATTTACAAACATGAATATTTAGCATAATTAGAAACAAAAATAAACAAGTTCAGTTTAAGTACACTATAAAATGTACAATATAAACAGATGCAAACAAAACCACTAATCTAATAATTTAATAAATTAGTACGCTACTTTTTGGCATTACCTAAAGTAGAAAATCATTTCTTAGTGTTTCTTAGTTATTTATTGTCATTTCAGTAGAATTAGGCAACATTTAAAACTTCATGCAATATGAGAATTTTACATATAGTTTCTTTACTATTCTACCGATGCAAATTTATAAACTAACCCACTAGACATGCCGCCGAGCAAAATGACTGTAAACTAATAAATCATATGTTGCACAAAAGGATAAATGTGCATCCACTGAATGAACTATAAGATTAAAACATGGATCTATATTGTGCAAAAATGTCTCCTGCCAGAAGTAAAAATAATGTTCAAATGTCTAACTGGACTTGATCCTGAGAAATGTTAGTACACATTGTGAAGACCGAGTTGTCTGGATTATTTTTAGCGGTGCTGTTTGTTGTCTTCTTATGTAGGATTCCAACATCAAAGATAATCGTCAGCGAGCTTTATCTGATAGATCAGATGGACCCGGAGGTGATCTGGATAAGAAACAGATACACTACTGTGAGGTAACCATTGTTAGTCTTATGTACATCTAGACACACACACACACACCCTATCTTTCTCTTCCTGTGAGTGTATATGTGTATGTGAATTTGAAACTGGTGCATGCTTGCATGCACCATAAGTCGCATAGAGTTTTGCACTTACACACATACACCTAGACTGCAGAAGCCCTTTGTACTTAGTGAGTATAAATTAATCAAGCTAATAACCTACCTCCAGATACCTCCATATAACAAATCATGTTCAATACATGAGCCACTACAAACAGTAATCCCCTATGTGAATTGAGGAAAGGAAATTTGGATTGTTTTCATTTATTCAGATACCATAGAATGATAAACAAAGAGTTATTAAAAGTGTTAATCAAATTAATCAAGTCACCTCAGATTATAATTTTGCAGTTTCAAGGTTGATTCTCGAATTTCGAAGTTTTGTGGTACTATAAAAACTATGAAGCTATTAATAACGTAAACTTATCGTTATGAGTCAGACCTAGACTAATCTGAACATACACATACTAGTGAGACCACAAAAATTTGCACAGTATTTCAATGCATTGTATTCTGTTTAAATATTGTTTTGTCATCGTCACGTCATCTCCACAGGTATGTGACATCACATGTACTGGACTCTCGTCGCTGGAGAGCCATTTAAATGGACAGAAACATGCAAAAGTAAGTTTGTCATCATATCTTGTCTAGTAACAGATTTACTAGTAATAGTTTAATCACTGTAGTTTAATTATAAAAACCTGATTACTTATAGTTTGTTTGTTACAAAATTTGCCCTGTTAATTATTTAAGTGAGGTTTTTATATATTTTGAGAAAAATGTTACTAGGTAACGTTACGTTTCTGTTCTTATCCATTGTTTTAAGACATGTTTAAATTTTCTGTGTTAAGTGGCCATGTAAAATAAATATGTTGTTATACTTAACTGGAAACTTTACCCTTTCAGAAATTGAAGTTAAAACAAGGAGCAGGTGAGAGACATTTATTGTGAAGATTTAAATAGGACTGTTTTGTTATTCCAGTATTGCTAGGAATTGGTTCAGTGAAGTTCACAGAATCAGTGTCTAGTTAATCTATGCATGTGGTCACATAATATTATGTTAAATAACAAATATCCTCAAAATATTCTAACTGGGCTTAGAATCAGTTGATTGAGAGTCAGTTGGTCTGTGACTTAAAAAAAAGAATTAGAAAAAAACATTGTAGAATTTTTCATTTGGTTTATTTCAATCTGTAAAGTAAACACTCAATTATGAGTAGCTTAACCTATATGCTTTAATGGCATGGAAAGATAAAGGCTAGAATATGTTGTTGGTTAGAGACTGTTTGTAATGTATAGTTCTCTTGAACATTTAAGTACGTTTGTAAGTTGTTTTATTTTCAAACTGTACAAGGACATCTTTATAATGATTTTGTATGTTAGAAATATAAATTGTACAAGGACATCTTTATGATGATTTTGTACATTAGAAATATCAAATTTACAAGGACATCTTTATGATGATTTTGTACATTAGAGATATCAAATTTACAAGGACATCTTTATGATGATTTGTACGTTAGAGATATCAAATTTACAAGGACATCTTTATGATGATTTTGTACATTAGAGATATCAAATTTACAAGGACATCTTTATGATGATTTTGTACATTAGAGATATCAAATTTACAAGGACATCTTTATGATAATTTTGTACATTAGAGATATCAAATTTACAAGGACATCTTTATGATGATTTTGTACATTATAAATATCAAATTTACAAGGACATCTTTATGATGATTTTGTACATTAGAAATATCAAATTTACAAGGACATCTTTATGATATAAATTCATTATTTTAAATAAAGATCTTTTCATGCTATGGTATTGTTTAATTTATATTAGTCTCAGGTCGAGGATTGATAATTAGAAATGACATTTTTTAAATGGAATTTAAATCTGTATAACATAATTGACTGATCCTAACTGAACATCTGGAATCTGGTGCTGGATCAGTGTGTTTTGGTACTGATAGCCCTGTAAATATAAATGTGTATAAAGAAAAAAACATAACAAATGAAGTATAATTATGTAAAACTAAACTTTATTATCTTGTTATATTTGGTGAGTGATGTCGCATCATTTAGTCTGTGATAGGGAGCTCTTTATGTTGTATAATTAATGTTTTGTGACGAAAAGGCTTCATCTCTCCTTTCCTTCATCTTGCTCTCACTGATGGAAGTTCATGGCACGTGTCTAAGCTACATCCAAACAAAATGTTAGTGTCATCATCTCAATGTCTTTTTCTTAGAGTATTCTCATAATGTAATGATTATTAGAGTGTTGTGCCGCAAATCTCTAGGTTGTGTGTTCAAATCTGACTCGTGCCTGTGTTTGTGGGACGTTTCTCTAGGAAGTGCCTCCTTGAGCCGAGGTTAAATAAACCATTTAGTCAGTCATTGTTTTATCATGACAGACAATGACATGTTTACATGGAGTTATTAATTTTTATTTTATTTCTTATTTTGTCTCCTATGTTTGTTCTGATAATAGTTTCAACATTTGCTTGATTTGAACTTAGCTGCATACAAACAAACACGCACACACACACACATGCACACACACATATACACACACACACATATATATATATATATATATATATATATATACATATACATACACACAGATGCATTCTTGTTTTTGAATTGCTAGCATGAGCTTCTTATGGATGACCTTTTAATGAATACATTTGTTTCTTGACCTCAACAGTTCCTGCGTGCACGAAGAAAAATTCCCCGGAACCATCCTAGAATAATAATATTCTCTTCTTTTACCAGAACGTGTTAAGAAAATGCAGACTGAGATGAGCTCTGATGTGATGATGTCTGTTCTGTCGAGAAAAAAGAAGCGAATTGCAATAATCCAAGCAGATATTGATAATTGTGATCAGCCATTGATAGGTCAGTGATTTGTATTTTGTGCAGATCTGAAGAAAGAAAACGTTCTTAAATTGGATTTGAAATTTTGAATCTATTTAAGTGTTCTTTGTTTTAAGCTTTGCAGGGTTTGGGCCATATTCAACTTACTCCGTCCTGTCACATGTTGTAAGGGGTAATTAAGGGATGGGGGAGGGGGGCACTGCGTTGTTTTTGTGCCAATCACTTATTAAACGATACTGATTCATTTAACTTCATATTTATCTCCTGTGCATTCTAAATAGGATTTGACTCGATAATATTTTAATCCAGAAATTTTTATGATTTAGATTTGTTCTGGTAAGATTGTTTTATTACGCACTAAATAATAATAATAATAATAATATTACTAATGGCTACAATAAAAATATAAATTCTTGTGAAAGTACAGCATCTTTACATGAAATGTATTAATCATAATGTATAAATTATGTATCATGTTAAGTATTTATTATGTGATGCTTTTTAGGTCTGGATTATGTGACTGAGTTCCAAAAGGAAGACTTCAACATCGAGCCGTTGTACATTTGTGATCTGTGTGAGGTGAAGGTTGACTGTAGACAACTTTTATTCCATGTTACTGGTCTGAAACACAGGATGAAGTATTTTGTGAGTAGAATTTAGAATTCTTTTTATGGATGGCCGATCGTTTAATAATAATAATAATAATAATAATAATAATGCATGTTTATGTAGCGCCAGAACCAGGTAACCCTGTTCCGAGGCGCTGTACAATATTATTATCCCTGACTCAGACCTGTTTCCACCCAGCACCCGTGTCAACTGCCAAGGGAGCATACAACGCATGCTGCCATTATAAGCGCAAAGCGTTACTCAAACATAGCCATTGCGTCCTGTCAGGTACTCATTTTTATGGATGAGTGAACCAGTCGCCGCATGACAACATTGCAGCTCCCGGAGATTCAAACTTGCGACCGTTCGGCTATGAGTCCTAGGCTCTAACTAACTATGCTATCATGACTCGACATTTATGAAGCAGGCATGTGTGTGTGCTTGATGAATTTTTAAAGAGTAATTTTGTATTTCTGTTTGGAAAATGGAGTGAAATAAAAAGAGAATTGAAATTGTTTTCTGTCGGTTTATATTTGACAGTTTTATGAAGGATATAATTTCTGGGTCACACTTATATTAGGTGAGGTTATTCTGAGGTTATCCAGTTATAGGATGTAAGGTCAGATGTTGAGATTATGAATGAATTTGCATATTGGGTCATTACTTAAAAACAGTATGTCGGCTGTTTGTCGGGTGTTTGTACGAAATGTGAATCTGAAGGTATTGCTCATCTACGTAATATAAATAAACAGATTAATATTTATGATGAAATGATATGGGGAGTAGATGTTGTTATTTTTGCAATGGTAGAGAATGACCACTTATAAAACTGATAACTTAGTGCTTAATAGACACATATTTATGCCGTTGTCAATTGAAATTGTAGTTGTTGTTGATTAGGTTATTTAGTTATTAGCAGCAGCAGCACTAATTATATTGTTATTAAATGATTAGAATTAGGTTATGGTTGGACAGTTGGTCAAAGATCTGTAGTACCTGGGTTCAAACCCTGACTGGGCTATGTCACTTCGCTTCATTACTGTTGATGGCTGCTAGGCCCATTTCGTCTACCATGTGTACGAAGCGGCATTAAAACAGCAACATTAACTTATAGTCTATTATAGAATTAATTTATGATCTGCCATTAAATGTTAAAACTTATTCAGAATTATTCAGCATGTTTAGAACTTCTTTAAAAAGTTATAAAACCTTAAAACATCTCGTCATTAACTGATCTATGGCATGTGTTGTGGTCAGTTTGTTTGGCCAAAGACGTACGGCGTGAATCAGTAGCAATTTTCTCATTATTTCAACCAGAAAATAATACGTAGATGTTAATTTTCATGTTTCATACACAGATAATCTTGTGGGAAAAAGGAAACATCACATCGTCCCATTTAAACTAGAATGTCTGGTTAATTAGGTTTCCTGAATATCAAAATTAAATTTGAGTGGGTGAGGTAAGCTGGTGTGATATATATTAGTGAGCTGTTTTATTTAAACAAGAATACCAGGTTCATTCTCATATAAATACTTTTATTAAGTGGGTTTGTTTTACTGTTAATGTTATTCTCGCTGCTCATTTTTGTTGTTTGGATAATTTTTTTATTTAAAAGAAGATGGTTTGCTCTTCGCCACACCGTGATATAGTAAATTAGATGATGATGACTTAGACAAAAAAAGGTTTCTCAATTTTGAGTAGTCAGAATATGTTTGCTTATCTGATTGTAAAAGAAATCTGGCAAATTAGTACTTATATGTGTCCTAAATGGGGTTTGGCAAGGATATATAGTCTCCCATATGAATATCACAACTCAAAACATTACCGATGGTCATTGATTACAAAATATGTCACAAGTGCCAGTAGTTCTTCAAAGCAAGGGATGTTCTCATTTATTTGGAGCATAATTGCACATTAGAACAGTCCTCCACATATGAAAAATGCAGGGGAGTTAAAAATCGCTCACCCGGGCTGACAGAGGAGAGGGATTTGCTTTTCTTGAGAGCGACGCGAATTTGCACACGTCTTCTGCACGATTCTGTTCAAAGGTCTTTAGAGGGCGCCTCCGTGGTCTAGGGGGGGTTTGCCCCCCTTGAATCTCGGCGTGGGCATATCTGAAGGTTGTTTTGTCTTTGACTTCGCCTCATTACCTGAATTTGCACATATCTTCTGCATGATTCTGTTCAAAGGTCTTTAGAGGGTGCCTCCGTGGTCTAGTGGTTGCGTGTTGGAGTACAAATCACTACCACACGTGTTCGAAATTCGGCGTGGGCATATCTGATGGTTGTTTCGTCTTTGACTTCGCCTCATTACCTTTGGAGGTCGCTTGCCCCTTTTGGCCTACCTTGTGCACAAAAGTGGCCGTAAAACATCAATCATCATCAAAGGTCTTTAGACAGACTTTCACCAGTTCACAACGACAATGATATGACAATATTTATTTCAAATTTGTATACTATTTGTTACAATTTCTATTTCACTTAGAACATAGTAGTCGAATCAAGACAAACTAGAAGACCTGTGTAGCTACTTAAAGCTGTCTTTCCGCAGGCTCCAAGGAAATAAAAGTTACCAAAAGATATATGTACCACAAGTTTCTGTGAGAAAAATCCCTCACTGCTTTAGCAGCCATGCGTGTGTGAAAGTCCTCGTGGCTTTAGTCACAGTTTGTAAAGTCTTCAACAGATAATTTTAATGTATGACAGTTACAACAAAAATGCACAGTACAATGTAGTTGGTATTGTTACTAAAGAAGTTTCCCTGTGATATTGATTATTGTTCTTGAGCAAAATGTGGCTGATTAACAATACATGTATATAGATTCAATTACTTGAGAAGTCGCTGATCGAAGCTGCCAAGTTTTTATTGGTACTATGCTTGTGATTATGTGATAGGCTTGATATGATAGTTTGTATGTGTATTGGTTAAGCGGTGGGGCGTGTGAAAAATCATTCTCCTAGGGAAGTCAATTCAGGCATGTGATGGTGCACAAGAAATGAATATTTAATCTGTTTGTGTGGCATTTAAAACCCAATTCTACAAAATAATATAGCATAATTTTGCAGGTTCTACAAAACTAATATAACACGATTTGGCAGAATTTTAAAAAATAATTTTAACACAATTTGGCAGATTCTACAAAAATATAACACAATTTGGCAGATTATACAAAACAAATATAACACGATTTGGCAGGATTTTACAAAACTAATATAACACGATTTGGCAGGATCTACAAAACAAATATAACACGATTTGGCAGGATCTACAAAACTAATATAACACGATTTGGCAGGATCTACAAAACTAATATAACACAATTTGGCAGGATCTACAAAACTAATATAACACGATTTGGCAGGATCCACAAAACTAATATAACACAATTTTGACAGGATCCAAAAAAATAATATAACACGATTTGGCAGATTCTAAAAAAATTATAAAACACGATTTGGCAAATTCTACAAAAAAAAATATAACCCCAATTTTGCAGGTTCTATGAAATAATATAACATGATCTGGTAGGATCCACAAAAATACTATTTGTTATAAAGTGGTTAGTAGAAGTTAGTCTAGAGTTAGGTTTAGTTCCTGTCAGTGTCACTTGGTTCATATATTGACTTTAGTGATCTAAAATAATGTTGGATATTAGCTTTATTAAATGTTTTGTTTTGTTTTAAATGTAGAAATATCACTCACCCGGAGACTACAAGCTACTTTTTAACAAGATGAAGAAGTCGGAGAAGGCAAAACTTGCACTCCATTGTGCGCAGGTAAACAAAAATAAACCCCTAATCTGACGCTTTATAATTAATAATAAAAAGAATGATTTAAACTTTAACCATCCTTCTGTAGGTTTGGGTGTAGAGATTATTTGTCTTGAAGCCGACTAAAACACGATGATGTTAAATAACTATTTGATGTGTCAGTGTTTAAATGTTGACATCCAGCTCACTTATTAGAAGCGAATTAAGTTGATATTTGGTTTAGATAAATACGCTATAAATAATTGATCGGTTCGTGTTAATTCCATGTGATATCTGTTGCCCACTGATCTAGGTTCTTGAGGAAGTAGAGGGCAGACATAAAGTACGTTTAAAAGTGGAGAAAGTACATCCTGGATCATCATTGTTGGGTAATACAAGTCACAGTCCAGGTAAGTTGGATCCTAATCCTATCAAGGTCTAGTATGTGGTATTGGTGTGATGATGATGATGATTATCATCATCATGATCAGGATGAAAATTAGAAAGATAACAACTCCTGTACAAAAGTTTTCTAGTTTATGATGTATTCAGATAATTTAGATAAAATATGTTTTTAATGTTTTAAATACCGTAGGTCCCGGCCATAAAGCGAACTGGCCATTAAGCCGAGGACGGTTTTTAGGCCTAAAATATCACGATTTGTGGTACTACTGTCCATTAAGCCGACCTAAAAATCTGAACTGTTCCCTGCAGTATTTCCAGCTGACGTTTCAAACGCAGGAAATAGTTTTGTTTTCATAATTCGTTATTCCCGTTATTCCCGTATTATCCCGTTATTAGTATAAATATGCCTATACAAAATATGTCAAATGTCTATGCCACCAAACGAATGAGATACAACGCTCTTGGGTACGGGATGTCTTGGGTACGAGTTGTCTTGTTACCGACGCTGCCTTCATAAAATGCGCTTCTGAGTCCAACAACATTTATCCATAATTACAAAAATCAGATAATTCTACATATAAATACTGATTTTCATTATAAAGCCATGTATAATTATCATCAACTTGTTTCACTTCTATTTTCACTCCATGACTGCACGAGTTTAAATCAAAATAACGATTGATGTCCGTTTGTATCTAGATCTAGACTAGAGTCTAGATACTAGATGGCTGCTAACACACTGAATTTATTTTTCTCCCAATGACTGGATTTCTTAACACTGAAATAGCACCGGCCATTAAGCCCCCCCCAAAAAATATGGGTCAAAATGTTGAGACAACGTCTCGGCTTAATGACCGTGACATACGGTACTATTATCATTGTTTTAAATACTATTATTAAATATTGTATATTATTTGTAATAACTGTAAATGCCATTTAGTGTGTGTGTGTGTGTTTGTGTGTGTGTGTGTGTTTGTTTGTTTGTTTGTGGATAGGTTATGTGCCTACATTTATCTTGATAACACGGATGACTACTGAGATGAGAACACCAATGTAACTATAATTCTCAGACTATATTCTATAAAGTTGTGACTAAAACATTAAGTAAAATTTTGAGATACTGCTCCTAATATTATTATCATTTACCCGTATACAAAAATTAATGATTTTATATATTAGATACAGATTTATAATAACAAGAATCTATTATTTTACACATCAAACTGACCACATAAAACCATCAAAATAAATAGGGCTTTAAGTCTATCAGTGTTTATGTTGTGGTGATCAGCGTTTATATTATGGTGATTAGTGTTTATGTTATGGTGATCAGTGTTTGTGTTAAGGTGATCAGTGTTTGTGTTAAGGTGATCAGTGTTTGTGTTAAGGTGATCAGTGTTTATGTTAAGGTGATCAGTGTTTGTATCATGGTGATCAGTGTTTATGTTAAGGTGATCAGTGTTTGTGTCATGGTGATCAGCGTTTGTGTTAAGGTGATCAGTGTTTGTATCATGGTGATCAGTGTTTATGTTATGGTGAGTACCTAACTTCTTATTTATTCATTATCATCCCCAAACATCAGCGACATATGAAGAATGTTTGCTGTCCACCTTCAAATTTCATGGATGTCATATTTTCCTTACAGTTTTTACTTGAGTTCTGTAATACCTCTGTAAATTACATTTTCATGGCAATAATGGTGTTGTGTGTGTGTGTGTGTGTGTGTGTGTTTTGTGTGTGTACATGGGGGTGGGGTGATGGAGAGAGAGGGCATGAATAGATTTCATACAGTTTATCTTTTTATTTTTCTGTTTGGCTGCAGACGATCCAGAAACAATATACTGGGAGGAAATAGAAGTTGAAGGAACACGAAATATTCATGGTTAGTTAATAATTGTTGGAAAATATGGTTCGTATATTACCAAATGATGCTGTATACCTGTGAGGCTTGTTAAAGGTCATTAGAATAACTTCCTTCCCAAGATAAATACATAAATAGAATATTCTGACTTAATCCCACCAGCTTATTGTTGGCATAGTTAAACCTAAATATTTCCTTTTTATTTTGTTAATATTAATAGTTAGCTGAAAGGAAAAACCAACGTTTACAATCTACAAAACAAAACATTTTGTTAGCGATTAGTTTTGTTCAAAAAAGTTTTATTTATCTGTTATCATCACTTTATTGAACAAACAATGTACCTGATCTCAAATAATAACATGTTATTTAGACAGTAGTTGTAAGGGGTTTGCAATGGCACAGTGATTAGATCAGTGCACTCCAAAACTCCAGCTCATCAGTTCAAATACAGCTCATTCTTGTGCCTGTGGACTTTGTTTCCCTACGCAGATGCCCATTGCCCATGTCTCCCAAACGCGATCAACGTTGAGGCTAATCAAATCAACTGAGAAGTTTTTGTTTACATCTATGTGTCTTTGTGGTGGTTGTAATAGTGTCTCATCCTGTCTTTGTTTGGTTGCTGTTTCTCAAGCCGTGACCACAAAACAGGTGCCTCAGTTACAGAACTGTAATACAGGAATGACAGAAATTAGATATTGTATATGGTTCTTACAGTTTTAATTATCAAAGAGAACGAACTGTTGCAAGAAGATTATTAGTCGGCAAAAGGAGTTATTTTACAGATGTATTTACACGTACCCTGAATTTACTTGTTTTACTATGTTTTAGATGTGTGTATTTTATTAAAATGTTATCAGGTGTTCGGAATTGAATACGAATGAGGTACTTCTGGTTAACTTTATTTCTACAGAAAAATCAATAGACCATGGAAGCCCAACTAAGTGTTCATAATACTAAACCAGGTTAAAAACTGATTTCCAAAATGTGTCAAATTTTTACACGGTCTTCACTGAAGCATGGTTAGATCCTCCTATGGGCGTTTTTTTCCCAATCTCAAAGGCTCATTTGTAGACTATTGGCCAATGTGTGCCAAAAAACTGACCCTATTTGGTGTGTTTAATGTTTTTCTGTCAATGATTCCAGGAATGTGTTTATATGTTTTGTTCGGTCTGTTTAGTTTGAGTCATAGCTCAGAGCTGAAGTAGTTCGCAGCCAGTCTACAGATGCGATGACACGAGTTGTAAGAGAAACAGCTAAAGGCGATCAAAGGATAGTCAAAAAGGCACACCTGACCTGATTGTGTCCTTTGCTGCTGGTATCTGAGCCACGTTTTATGGCCCTCTATACATTTTTTAGGCTTATGACAAAATCTTTACAGGAAATAGGAACAAAACCTCTGCTTGTTAGGAATAAACAAAACTTATTATGCCTTTGTAAATTTATTTCTTAAAGTGTTTTCTTTCTTTTTTCTGACACGTTGTTTTCTATTCTAGAAACAAATATCAGGGCTCCTTCTTAAAGGAATAGTCTATTCACTGAAATTCATTACCAGTTAGTAAATTCCTGACAAACAAACTGCCTATGACTGCTATTATTCAAAGCCTTTTAAACTATTATTTACATGTTATATCAGTTTTTTAACATTATTTTTAACAGTCACAATAAAGTGACATTTAGTAGCAAATTAAAACGGTGTGTTTCAGTTATGAATTTGAATAAATTATATTCAAAATTAGAACAGCAAAATGAGATGCATGACTATTAAATGGAATTTTAGTATACGAATGTGTTTTGATCCTGCATAAATCTTTTTCAATAAAATTTAAGCCTGGGTGGATTGTTGTCGTTAAAAGTTTTTTTATTGGAACAAAATATAAATTGGTAGTGAACATAGACTCGTGTATTAGTTTACTGTGCTATTAGAATGGTATTCTTTAGTTGTCTTGGCACGTTTATAAATGCGACAAATGATTATCCCTACAGAGCTTCCTGGTCTCTGGAAGCAGGAGCAAGTAGACTGCCTCAGACAGGGTCAGCCTGAAGACGTTGCCAGCTCCAAACTGTGTCGTCCTTATAGTCAGAGGTTCCTGGATCCTTTTGACATGTTAGTATTTGATCTTATTTGCCCGAATTATACAAAGCAAAACAGTAACTATTTTATACTTAATAGTAATAGCATCTTTTATTGTTCACGGTAGTTGCTGTCTTCGAACTTCTAAAGGACACGTGCTTCATCTTTAGAGATCCTTTTTTTGGTGCAAAGATCGGTTTTGTTTGATTTCGTTAGTTGATGTCTACTAAACTGTAAAACGTCGGTGCTAACATTTGCAGACAGATGACTTTCAATCAGTTAGTGTTTACCATCATAAGATATTTTGCCGTTTTATATCATTGCTACAAAAAGGGATCCGGAAAGATGTTTGCGGAAGAACTGATTCTTTAGGAATTTCATATTATTACAGGTATGAACGGCCAGCGGTGCTGCCATCTGGTAGTCGAACAATGATGGAACCCGCTTCCATTGCCAGTGATAAATCGGCGATCGATCCAGTCAGGTGTAAAGATGGCCCCGGTTCAAGCGATAGCGATCCAGATCAAGCACAGATTAAGAAGTTGCTAGTAAGATAGTTAGAGTGATTACTGTTTCATGACGTGTTCGTTGATAGTTAACATCCTTCATACATAATTAGGCTCCGATTTAAATCCAGGTGCTAGAGATCCGTGGCACCAATTAACCACTTCACAGCTATTAGTCTTATAACGTGAAGAACAGCCGGGAATATCTGTGGCATACGCATCCACTTAAATAAACGTTACCTCATATTTGGTGACTGATTTTCTTAGTTACCGTACATTGCACTTTACGGCCAAATATATATATTTGACTCTTGTCTAGCTTTAAAATATTATATTATTGTAATTTGGTTGTTTGGTAAATATGGTGAGGTTATGATCAAATGATGACCAAAATCTACTTGATTACATTTGAAGTTTCTTATCTCATAATGATGTCCTTGTTCGATATACAAACTACAGTTATCTTTTAATGGCTCTTCCTTCCTAGTAAAGGTTTATATTATTATTATTAATATTGATTCTCTAATTTGGTGTTATTTTCTTTTGTATACTTTGGCAGATAGTTTTGTTTTTGTATTTTGTTATGACAATAACAGTTATTCTTTGTGCCTTTTACTTGTTAGGAAGGGATTTGTTCTGTGGAAAATGAAGAAGATGCAGAGGTTGCCCTACAAGTATCTAACGCACTGACGAAAGCTTTGTTGGAGTACCGCATGAAGTCATTAGAAGGCACTGTAAGTAGTTTTGTGTGTGTGTATGCGTGTGTGTGCATGCATGTGTGTGTGTGGAGGTAAGTAATAACTATACAGATCCACAACTAACTTTAAATATACAGTTTATTTAACAAGGTGAAAGGAACAACCTCATATATATATATATATATATATATATATATATATATATACATGAGTATAGCCCTAAACAATGACTTCAGAAACAGCAGGGGCAAGTTTACACCAAGCCCTGGAAATATTCTATGCGAATGGCCAGACTATAGCATCATGTAGGAAACCTTACAACTAATAACTTATCTCATGATGTGAGATCATGATACCATAATAATCAACACAATCTCATGGGAAGTTTAACAAGTACAATTGATCTAGATCTATATGTTCTTTTACATAGATCTATACTAACACATCCTGTTGTGTGTGTATGTGTGTGTGTTTTAGGGTACATAGTAAGAGGCAACAGGCACAGAGCATCAACATATCTAAACATCCTTCGAAACCTACCTCCATAAATCTAAATACAAATACAACTATACATACATTAATCTAAAAATAAAATGTTCCATACCTCCACCTATTAATAAATGTGTGCGTATACCTAAGCATGTGTCTGGTCTACTCATCAGCCTGTGGGAACCAGCTAATTCGCTTTTCGTACGTGACAAATATGTCATGCCCACAGGAAAGCGGCTACATGCAGGCTACGTACAAAAAGCGGAAGCAGGTAAAAAACATACCATTTGATATCACAGCTCGCAACAAACAACGCGTGCGTGTGGTTCAATGGTGACTTGCTACATACATATCATAAACTTCTCTCTCTCTCTCTCTCTCTCTCTCTCTATATATATATATATATATATATATATATATATAATAGTATTTTATATAGCACCTTATTCAGCTTGAATTGCTCTAAGGTGCTTTACATTTAAAACATAATTAAAACACATCCTGAGCTCGTATAGTGTATGTGTCGGAGATTTTTGTGTTCGTTGATGTAATAATTCTATACACACAGAGCTCCATGCAAGACACACTTGATGAGGTGAAAAGAGAGCTGAAGAACTTAAGCAAGAAGGCAAAGAGCATTCCAATCCCAAAGAAGGATAATCACACGACCATCTCTCCTCCAAATAACAGCACCTCTACTACATCTGATGGGATATGGGAGAGAAACAGCAGCAGTTCTTCATCAACAAATCCCACCGTGAAGACCTCATCGATGACCGTACAAGAACATCATCAGCTGCTGATCAGAAGTGAACTTAGCAGAGCTGAAGCCATTGTTCAGCCGAGATTAGCATCAACGACGGCTTATTTGGGTCAAAAGGCTGTAGAAGTAAAAAAAGAACCAATAGACGTGTCCAGTTTCAGTCCGCCGGAAGTCTCCGAGATGGACGTGAGGACAGCTCACCATCCTCGGAATGATTCTTGTTCTTTGTCTGTATCTTCTTCTTTTCTGATGAACTGTTCTACCCCATGTGATGCTATTAGCACCCATGATGTGTCTGGTCTGCCGCAGAAAGTTGGAGGATGCATCAGTTCTTCAGCTTGTTTGCTGGTTGCATCCTCTGGACAGACGTTACCATGCAGTAGGGGGCCAGTAGTGAACCAGACACTGTCTACTACTTCTGGAGACCCTCAGCAACCGATGCAGTGTGCTCAATCCATGATGACAGCAACGTATACCAAACCTTCTGGATCACTGCTGGAACCTGTCTCCTTATCATGTTACAAGGTCTCCGACAGGAATCAGGAAATGCAACGTCCTCCACAACAACAGAGTTACAAAAACCTTGAGCATATGGCTTATAGCACAGCAGAGGACAGATCACTGTCTCTGGCTTCACAATGTGTACAGCCATCGAATAACGTGGGACAGTACAGAGATCAGACCTATGACACGCAGTATGGTCACGTACAGGCTACAGTCTCGCAGTACCAGGAGCTGACACCGGCTATGTCTTCATCCGCAGTCTGTCACACAATCACCCCCACTTCCTGTTATGGCTATCCTGGCTCAGTTGGATCACAGTATGGCCAGTTGGGCCTGACCACGTCACCATACAGCCAGCTAAGCCTGACCACATCTGGATACAGACAGCCGGAGCTGGCCGCATCTCAGCACAATCAACCTCAACTTGGTGAACTGGAATATCATCAGCCGATGTTGAATTCTTCTCAGTTCGATAAGCTTGTTCCCATCAGCACTCACTACGTCCAAGCCCCGACATCCCACTATGGCCAAACAATAACAGATAACACTCAGTACTGTAGGCAGTTATCGGTCAACACGAAATATGAACAGTCCCAGCCTGTGGTGTCCATGTACACACAGCCGGTACCAGCCACAGTCCAATATGCCCCACCCCAAGTGGTACCTCCTCATATTGCCTCTAGTCCACAGTATGCTGCCTACTTAGCGAGTCCTGAGTACAAGGCCTACCTTGCACTCTATCATTCCTATATGGTAGCCAAGGCAAAACAACAAGAACAGCAGCGCGCAATAACTGCCTCATCGACGACGTGTGTTAGTGCTGCCAAACTACAGCCAATGCCACCACCTTTGCCAAAGGAGCCACCACCGCCACTACCACCACCACCACCCTCACCACCACCAAAGTCACCAGAACATAAGCGTCACAGGAAAATGTGATATTTGTGTCACCTCATACCAAAGCCATAATTTTGTTGTTGCTGATGTGACCTTTTATCATAAAGTCATATAATAATCTACTTCAGTTGAGATAATTTAATGTCATCTTCATTTCATGAACTATCTGCTATAACAGAGAAAGAAATGTTGGCTATATATATATATATATATATATATATATATATGTATATATATATATATATATATATATATATATATACACCCACTCACACACTGTATAGTTTCCAGTAGAGGTGTCTGTTATGTCTGTAAGACATAGAATGACATGTGCACTCTTCATGATAAAGCAGTAGCCATTACATCTAGAAGCCTAAACATTGGCATGAACTTTTAACCATACTAGGGAATAAATCTTTAAAATATTTCTAAATTAATTCGGATCCATTTGGGAAACAATTGTTAGACATGCACTCACAGACTTGTACCAGCATAATGCACATGTGTTCAAAACTATATGTTATATATTGTCTTGTGTTTTATCATCACTGATGTGAATCGTTGTTCTACTGTTGCCTGTCCATTGTTCGTGATTGTCGATATAGCTATTATTCCTATATGGTATGCATGTAATCGTATGGTGTAATCAAATGGAGGTAATGATTTGAAACCTCTGTCTTATCCTGATGTTAGTTAAGAGTTTGTTATCAGTTAAACAACTGGTTGGTTGATTTTCCATTTGAAGATTCAGACCAAACGAAATGGCTGAATTGACATTCACCAAACAGCCACGTACTGATCATCGTTTGTCAGCTTTATTATTTAGAAAACGGTCACATATCAAATGGATGTTCTGTTTATATCAAGTCACGATGGTTGTCCGCTTAATTATACATTACTACTAATACTAGATTCTTGTACTTTTTTTAATGACCGTGTATAATCATTTATGGTTAAGAATCTTGTTTCCATATTAGAGCATTTATTGTCAATAATAAAGGCTGGCTCGTCATTTATGTGATTGCTTTTTGTCACTCAGCTGCCGCTGTCTTCAGTTATCTGCCCGGTTTTGTTAAATCAGCTTCTGAATGGTGGGATGTAATTAATCAAATGCCATTCACTGCTGGAGAGACATTTAACCTTTCTTTGTAATCAGCAACAGACATGGCATCGAGTACCTACCCCGAGTACTCTTGGGATACCTACTCCGAGTAGTTTATATTCCAAGTAGGTGTAAGAAATATTTCTGAATTAAAAAATTAAATGGTAAATTAATTTGTGGATTTAATATTTGTTTAGGAAACTTCAATTCAAATTTTATCAGTTCTAACTCCATTTTTTTTTAAATAATTAATTCCGGACTTGAATTGACCCCATATCTGATCAGCAACTGGATATTTAAAACGAAGGTGTTATCCTAGTTAAGTCTGTTTTGGTTCGTAATAGGATTGCACTCGATTGGTCTCTGCTTCAAGGGGATCAGAAAATGACTTGCATGTTGTCACAAAGTTGTCACTCACCTTGATGGATGAAACATTCTAGTTTCAATTCAGCACGTATTACTTATGTGGCAGTGATGTTTTACAAGCTACCCTATCCAGATTTGAGTTTTAGTTTGTGTTATTCAAGAAGAAAACTATCTCGTGTCTGACTTTTAATAACTATGTTCGACTCTGGCCATCGGTTGGTATTTTTGTAATCGATATGGATTAATCATCAAATGTTTTAAACGTCCGTTTTGACTATTAAATTAATTGACTGGATTTGTTTCACGTTTGAAGTTTGAACCATTTATAATTCATCAGTGTTGGTTGTTAATGTTAGCATAATATACTGTGACCTTTTTAAAAATCATTTTTATTGATTTCTTTTCCTGTTCGATTGATTTGAAGAGAACTACGTTTTAGTTCATTTAGATTGATCAGTTACAATTACCAGGCTGGATAATTTCCACTCGCAGTCATTTTGCATTTTAATTCCATTTGCAGTTATGGTCTCGGAAATAAATTCAGTTATGATTATAATTTGTTTAATTCATAATAATATGAACAAAGGTGGGCAGTCTCCATGGTTTACTGTAACTATCAGCCGCATTACCAACACAGACCTCATACTCCATTGTTCAAATCCTGACCTATCTATGGCTGAAGGGTGTTTCATCTTTCTATTTGTCTCGTAACCTTTAGAGGTTACTTGGCCCATTCAGTTTATTGTCCACACTCTTAAGTGGCCACGAAAGAGTCGATTTTTTCCCATTTCTCTGTGAACAATAAAAAACGCAATCTTTCCTCTGGTCTCTACTGACTGGCTACATCAGTTATATACATCGTATTATATAGTTAAGATATATTGTTAAGATGAGCACAACATGAGTTGGAAACGGAAGTGAAAGTAATGTTTACACTTGAATTAAAAACATTTTGTTGTGTGTAATTAAAATATAACTATGTATAAATTGGTGTCAGCATCTTGATGTTTTGTTAATACCATTTACGATGTTTAAAAGATAACTAACGCTATAATAATTGCATCATCCAATAATATTTATATTACTATCACACAGCAGCTAACTGCCTAAACCCCCCCCTCCCCCCATATCTGAGATTATGACCTTGCTTATTCATATTATAGTGGTCATAATCCCTGATTTGTTGTATTTAAAATTTCATAATTGGGACAAGATGGCATTGTTTGAATTTGGCCATAGTTAATTCATGCTATCAATCAAACGTCTGAGCTACCATTAGTCAGAAGAAATACATCATGTGACAAGTTCTCGTCCATACACACAGCTTCCTCTACGCTTAATCGTCTTTTTGTTGATGTTGAGTTCGACTGACAGCTGTTATATTCAAATTGAAATAAATCAGTTGGATTGTGAGAAGTTCTACAATTTGAAAACAAATGTGAACATTACTTATGAATAGTTCATGGCACAGTTGTTAGAGTGCTGTGCAGCAAACCTCCAGGTTGTGGGACCGAATCCGGTCCTTGCTTGTGTTTGTGAGATTTACTTCCCTCAGCAGATGCTGCCAGACCATATATCTCCAGTATGACTTGCGCCGAAGTTAAACAACTGAACTCAACAAATAAACTCGGACATTTGTATCTGAATTTAGACAGCAGATGGCTGAGAGAAGTATCACAAATTATATATCTGATGATCGGTAAGCTTAAAATAAACCGAGCAAATGTACCGTAGACTAAATGTTTAAATATTAAGCTGAATTGGAAAAATAACGTCTTCAAAGCAAAACTTTCGCTGGCGGTAAATTTTCTTTTTGCGACGAGAGCAAACATGCCAGTCGAGACTTTAACGTATTTGCCCACGACGGCCATGGCTACGTTGAGCACGAGACAAACTGTGAGATGATTTTTAAGGCGGTTAAATATGTGACACCTCGCTCTATAAAAATAACCTTTTGATAATAACATAGCAACGTTTTTCCAGGAATCACAATGTATTTACAATATCACGCAGCAATGAAGGCATCTTCTTTTTATAGATCTCTATTGGTCATGTTTGCTTCAATTTCTGCTTATTTAGCAGACGCCGAACTGATTAAATATTTAAATGCGTTTTATTTTTACTATATGCTGGCTCGTCTCACTTCAGGTTTCATTTGCTGTTGTGTTGGACCAAGCATATGACAATATAAATACCTCGGAACAAAGTTGAACTAGGTGTGCTCTATGCAGCTAGATTGTTTTTGTTTTTTTGTCATTTCCTCATGCCAGAAATTCATTCAAATTGACCATTTCACAGAAGTGTTAAACCACCTGAAATATGTACCCTCGACTGATTGTCATCATCCCATAAGAATGTGGCAAGATTTAAGATTATCCGAGTATTCGGCTTTTGGCTAACATTTTGTGTATGTTTTTTCTTCTTCAATCTTCTCACTAATACATATTTGCATGCACCAGCCTCGCTCTCAAAACATCTATAAAATGTTTAATATGTAGACACACACACACAGAGATTACTGTTACTAGTGTGCTGATTCATTTATCAATGACAGAATAATCTTGTGATAAATTTTATTGATGTTCTAGTAGTAACAGGTGTAATATTTACCATATGAAGACAAAAAGCGAAGTAACACAAAGCACTGATTACAGCGACATAATGAATAGCCAGTTATGTACGGCATAACAAGTATGTGTTCATATATATATACATATATATATATATATATATATATATATATCATTATTGAGCTGCGTTTACATGTATTTAATACAGATTACCTCTATAACATGCAGTATTAATATTTCATATACAAGTGCAAAAGATCGTTAGGCGGTAGCCAGAGACAGTATTCAACAAAAATATGCCATCAAATACACTAAAATTGTTTACCTTTGGACAACTTAAACCAGAGCTCAATGCTCGGGAAGCTCTACAAGACAGAACTCTAAATCAAGGAGCCAATAACCTTCAGTCTGAAGACAAAGTACCGTAGCTGACTGACAAACACCAACCCATCCCATGCAAAAATTGCAACATTGTTCCTCTACTGTTTATATATATATATATATATATATATAAAACATATTTGAAATAAAGTACACAAAATTATCAAATTACATAGCAAACCGTACACACTTCCCACAATGCAATGCTGATGGACTAGTACTTCCTGACAAATCTGGTTGTTCCATCATGATAACAAAACTAGTTTAGATCACTTTTAACAAAAAGATAAATTCTGAAACACAAACCAGTGAAAAAGTTACATTTTAACAGTATTTGTTGCTTAAGCATCTGGTTAAAACAGCTTTCAATACGATCGGGAAAAGTGTTCGTATCAACCAACGTACAGCAACTGGACAACGGGATGGCAGGTTTTTCTAAGCCTAGCATTGCCAAGCTGACATATTTCGGTGACGACAGATCAGCTGAGCATTACAGATACTGTGAACATCTCACACACACACACACAGCTTAACACCAATAATTTAAGTTAACTCAAAGTAGCTACGATGCCATTAACTGATGAAGAAAATAATCTTCTATAACAACGCACGGATCATCATTCCGAGTCGGTGACAACAACCAGTGAGGGGCGGGGGCGCACTGGTCAACAAATTCCGCATCTGTCCGTCATTACCCTTCAAGTTAATATCATTTTCGTGGAAAATCATCCCTCGACGGATTACAAAAAGACGGCAATGAACGGTGCCAGAATCTTTACAGAAAGCAAATATTTACATACCAACATCAACATCGTATTTCTTGAACAGTTTCTATGGCAGCCATCCAACAGGACCGCGAAGGATGCAGATGAGAAGATCACACATTAATAAGCTTTTATATAAGGAATGTAAAACATGTATGACTCTTTGATACATGTACATCACTTACCAATAACACACAGGCACACATACACACACACACACAGGTACACACACACACAGGCACACCTTCAAAATAAAACAGCCTTTTGTTATATTATCACATCACAGACAAATTAACAAAGTAGTGACTTCTGGAAACTAAACTCTACGCGTACACAAAAGCCTAGAATGCACAAGCATGAACTAAAATGAATAAAACCACATGTTAGACATGAACAGTTTATCAAAGAATTGTTAGTGAAACGACGATTAACTCATAAAATCAATCTGACTTTCAGAATATCACCATCAGGAAGACTGTTCTTAATCTGGTATTCATGTGACAGCTGTCGGACTGAATTTTGGTAATTTCTGACCAGTTTTAACCATTTAGACATGTTTGCTTTGCACATGCCATGTCGCCTATATTTAAAATAAAACACTGGCTGAAATTTGGCCGGCAAAAATCCATTTCAGAAACCAATCACTTCAGTTATTTGAAACTCTCAAAGCACACAGCTTGGTAAAATCAGACCCATAATAAAGGTTATTTATAAAATGCGAACTAAAAACGATATATTCTAAGACACACGTTTTGAAGGGTTAAATAAACATAACTCTGCAATCAGCAGGCCCACAAACAATATTAGTCAAAACTGGTTGCTCTCTAAATTTGCAAATATACGTCAGTTTTTAATCAAGTGATAGTTGCTTTTATATTATAGATGTTCTCGCCACACATTAAAACAAAAAATAATTTGTCAAATTGCCTACAACTAGGAAAGCCTTCCAAAGGACTTGGTCCCATCTCCGAAAGCCAAAAAACAAACCAACAGAAGTACATTCTAGTGGCGAACATACGATGGGCAACACTCGCAGCATGACAGCCACATTAGAACCAACAAACTCGTTAAGTGATCGCTAAATGAAGAAATGAATTTAAGGGAAAGACAGGCCAACACTGAAAGCGTGGAATATAAAATTAGCAGCCGTCATACCATTTAGTGATACGCCTTGATCAGACTCGAAACCTATAATGGAAGAGGATGGGGCGAGTTAGCTTTGATCTCTGGAGTATTCGGATGTCTTCGCGTTGAGAGATAAGATAATCGCAGATGGAAGAAAGTCGATTAAATTTCTTTGAACCAAAGAATTATCATTGATGGACCAATAAATGAACAGAATATTAGTGAAACCAATTAATGACAGGATTTAAACTTATTGAAGGAGATTGGTATTACATTTGATAAGAAGCATACAGATGTTTGGAGCTACTGAATCACATTCCCACAGTCAAGGAAATATTATATTCCAGGACAAAATAACCATTTTCCAGGATAAAATTACCATTTTCCAGGACAAATTTAAAGGTTATAAATCAAGATAAGTGCCAAAAAGCATATATTTAATCAATGTATGATCGATTATTGACATTTTTATGGTACAGCCTCTTCCTCGCCCCCTCTAGTTGTTTAATCCAGCTCCTTTTATTTATATTTTAACTAACATGGGTTATCAAGACCATGTACTGACCGGTACTCTTTTTCTTCTATAATCAAAGTTTTCTACTACTGGTATAATATTTATTCATGTTCTAGTTTTGGTTCTAAGTGGATTTTTTCATAGGCAATATTTTTCCAGGACATTTCCTGATTTTGTAAATTTCCAGGACCTGGAAAATGAATCAGTTATTTTCAAGGTTTTTCAGGATGCGTGGGAACCCTGTACAGTCTCAGTTATTGACAATGATGTGTGAGCACTAATCTAACAGTTCTGATTTGGATGACAACATTAACGTATCCTTTCACAGAAATGACAGACGTGTCTAGCGTACAAAACGTGAATTATTTACCTCAATATTTTTCATATTTATACAAGTTACTATGATAAGGTTCTTTAACAAATACGTACGATCACAATTCTTCAATACAGCTATTTACAATGTTATACATTCTTGTGATCCTATATATATATACAAAGCATGTGTCAATCACTGGGACTTACATAAGCAACATATAACTCATGGGGTACAACAATTGATACACCTGATGAAATCAAAGTGCAACATTTCTAATTGAGACACCCTGTCAGTATTTAATGTACACCTCTCAACATGTTACTGTATCACATAGAGTACATCAGTTATCTATTTCATAACATGATTAGCTAACACACAATTTACAAATTATCATTATTGTTATATTTACTGTCATTATTATACTTAACAGGCTTATCACCCATACTAAATACTGTGTATATATATATATATATATATATATATATATATATCCAACATTTACTGGCAACATTAGTTCAAAAACAAAATCAAATAAAGAATAACAGAATTCATATTTAATGAACTGCCAAAGAATCGACATTGCGTTATCAATAAAGACAAACATATTCTTGCTATACACATGAAGGTCCTCATACAACTGAAACGGATTGGCAAGAAAATCACCTTTAAATGGACAACTCTTAGAAAATTACCGAATGAAGTTAAATTTAGTACAAGAAAAGTTCACCAAACATTAGGTTTTGAGTATCAGTAGGGAAGTGACAAGCCTAAAGTATTGTTCATATTTAAGAACTCTATCATTGACCTAAACTTTGACCTAACTTATCATCCACACCGCAACAACTCATACTCAATGGATGGCAAATTTTCAGCACCAAACTAAATGACCAATCGAGCGACAGCTACAAATGACAAACTTCCATGAAGCGAAACCTTACCTAAATTTCGTTCACATTCAAATGTCAACACCTGCGCAATACACCAATATCGTGATCAAGTCCTACGGCGCTTAAATGGACGCCAAACACAAGACGACGACGAGACCAAAATCATTCACCGATGTGCGGAACAAGCTCCCATCCACTCGATTGGTCTTTTAGTTATGCCCGATCCTCGTCTGACCACGACCATCACTGGATTTCTCTCTCTTTAACAAAAACGCATTCTAAAAGCACGCAGAACACTAACACGCTCCCGTTGACGGCTGACAACAAGCATATAGCAGCCAACAGAATCACTTCATATATAACGTCACGCAGCTGATGACAATAGCCAGCACCAGAGGCCAAACATCACACCTAAAACTGTGCCTGTTATATGTGGCGCGGACGCCGACGTTTCGCCGGAGTTAGTCCCAGGCTGCGGTGTCCTTGATATATACGGATTATTTGACTTCTTTGTGTCGTCGAACGTTATGTCATCGTTCCGCCCCGGAGTGTGACCTGCACCAGGTTGTCGTGATGATGCTGAAAGATACGTACAAGATTATGCACTGAATTTTCCTAAATCGGGGAAGAGTTCTACATCTCATGGGAGCACATAGTTCAAGCATGCGCGTGCACCACACACATACACGACATACGTTTTGGCAATTTCTCAGCACAAAACAACCCTTTAAAAAATTCTAGGATGCAAGAAAACAGACCAGAAAAAAGAACAAATAAATTATCATTTCATTGTCACCATAAAATCTTTAAAAAAAAGGGTTTCTCTCAATTGTTTCCGTTCACTTTTCCATTTGATGGTATACACAACGTGATGTAATACTCACTTCTGATTGGTGGAGAATATCTAGGTCCATCCCCACTTCCACTGCCACTTCCATACCTCCAATCCTCATCATCCATTGGACCGTTGCCATAGTAACCACCGTAGTAACCTCCCTGATAACCCTTGTACCAAGAGTCACCACTTCCATACGTCCACGAGTCGTAATGCTGAGGTTCCTCATTATCCTGAGCATAATAATAGACTGAGGGATCCTCCTTTATCGGTGCCTGCTTGGGAGCGTCTCCTTGCATGCGGTCGAGATTAATTTTACTTCTCAACAGCTGAAATACGAAAAGAACTTGACTTAAACGGCAAAAGAAATCCCCCCTCTAAATCGCACACACTTTGCGTACAAATCTTTCATAATGCTTGATGACCTTAAGAAAAGGTATCATTCAAACAATTTAACAACAGATGCTTGTTTCCAACACACCGTTTTCAATGTTTGCAGCTGTTTGGCGAGTTCCGCAAATTGTGGATCAGGATTAGGGTCCACTTTCACTTCTGGATTCTGTAGCTGGGCCACTAGGTCCTTTGTCATAATTGACTTGTTGTAACTGTAACAACAAACACAGAACTGGATATATTAATTGTATGAAAATTAAAGTTAGCACCTTATTACAGGTAGATATACAAATTAGAAAAGTACATGCAAGTATGGGAGGGATAGATCACTGCGCCACACACACACACACATACACACACTATTCATGTGGTTTGTGCTGAATTTAATGCCTGTTTTTATCTGGTATTATCTAAGGCAACAGAATTATACATATATTTTGTCACACAGACACACACGCGCGTGCACACACACACACTTCAACAACATTGACTGATAACAAATCCCAAAACCTAACTCCCAAAATCATCGTTCATTTTCATGATTAATAGCAACATTGTTCTATAAGCTAATGTAGCGAATTAATCACGAATACAACATTGTAGTAACCTAGAGGAAAATATCATAACAAGAAGAAAACTATTTGAATGTGGGTGAAGTGAATTATGATTTTCTTGGATATTCTGTCTGTTGTGTGTGTGTGTGTCTGTCTGTGTGTGTGTTAGTTAAAACTAGCTAAATTACATCAGCTGAAATGAGCTTAATATAATGGATAAATTGGATAATAATTGTGATCGACCAACACTGAGTCAGATGCTGGTATGTCTTTGATAATGTTCGGCTCCATCAAATATGTGCCCGTGTTTTCTGTCAGATAATGAACGAAGGGCATCCTGGTTGGAAAATTGCAGTAAAAAACTGGGCTGCTCTCAATCGTGGACGTGCAATGTTTTGATGGAGACCTGCTGCACCCGGTGTTTTCTAAATGGTGGTGGGGGGGGGCGTAAATTGGTAATCACAGAGTTCATGGAATTATCAAATGCACATTACATGTGACGCGTATCCATCAACTTATACCTGGTCATAATTAACCACAAGCAAGTGATCCTGTGTGCGTATGTGTGTATCGCCTCCCCCCCCCCAGTTGTATATATACAGAGAAAAATGCGCCCACTTTCCCAATGTCTCTAATTAATATTACGCCCCTGTCATTATATTACCGGTGTATTATAAACAGTGAATCGTAAACAGTGTTTCTACCACTGTTCTCAACACTTTCATTGCGAATATTATAGCTCATGCATTATACTGTACGATAAATGAGACTTTTCACGGAGATCAGCCAATCCAGTCCAAAACGATCTAAATTGGAACGCAGCCGCTCCTGAATAATAAATTACTTTACACACATTTCATACGGAGGATGCATAAATAAAGACCACCATTTTGCGGTTATTTCCAGTTTGTCTTCAGTAATTAAACATAAATTATAAATTCACCAGTAATCAATTCCGTCTTCTGTTGGTCATATATTTCCAGAAGAAACCAAAAACGGCACACAAAATGGTGCCAAAGGAAACAGTTTAAGTACAATGTTGCCTTCAGTACAATCTAGTTCTCATTAAGATTGATTAGTTCATAATATAATTCGTTATCTGTTAGAGCCGAGCGGTTTTGACATTTATAAATGCTTCAGTACATCTGCGACTAACCACGGCTACAATGTCTATACCGAGATATAAAGCAATGTTAGAATTTAACATAAAATTATTGGGATGGAGGGATATCACTGAACGGGGTCTCCGCTTCTCAAACACTCAGGAACCTGATCCAGAAGCTAGCCTGAGAATAGCTTGATGGCGCTCCAAACAAAACAAGGCAAGTGAACAAAATAATCCTTCAAGCCAGGACTCGAACCCAGGTACAAGAGGTTTGTGGCCAAATACATTACCAGGTAGGCTGTGGAAACACTACAAAAAAGAGTCAAATATTATCAAAAGAAATGGGGTGATTAAATGGAACTAAATTAAATACCAGTTAATAAACGATTAATCCGTGTCCATTATAAACAGGTTAAGATAATATTGGATCCATCTAATCCATTAATTGATGGAGCACTCCAATAGTGTCTAACTCTAAGATTAGAGCACTACTGTGCAGCAGATCTGTAGGTCAGGATTAGAATGAAGTCAAGATACCGATTTTGTTGAAGACTGTTTCTCAAGGGAATTGTCCTCCTGTTATAATTTTTTATATGTCCCAGGTGTGACCAGGATCCAAGCTAAACAAACCACTCATTCACTGACTGACTGACTCACTCACTCAAGAAGCCCAAGTGACAGAATCAAATCCAACACAAGTGTGTTTTTATTCTCTCCATTAACTGGTATGGTTCGTTTGAAAAGGTGGTCGTTCCAACAGTGCAATGGTAAGAACAATGGGCTGCAAACCTCCGGGTTGTGGGTTCGAATCCAACTCAGACCCGTGTTCGTGGTAAGTTTCTCCAAGGAGCACAAGTCTACACGCAGCGTGATGAAAAACCTAACCGTGCTAAAGTCATTAAGAGAACAACCAGAGTAACCGAATCGAACGAGTTTTACCTTCCAGCTAATGACCCCGAGTGGCATTTCATACATGCTGCAATTTTACCTTTAAAAATTCCGACAAAAACCGCCCGCGGCATGACACGCCCATTGTTCCAGGCAAATGTTAAATTGCCCCAAAAACTTACATCTGAGACAGACATTTGAAATTTTATCGCCAAAACAGGAGACAGTGAGAAGGGAAGTTTTGTCAGTAAACAATGAAGGAATTACCGAGTTATTAACAAAAATATAAATCCAACCAGTCTCTCTCTCTCTCTCTCCTCCCCTATAGACACAGAGGAGGTGCACCATTATAGGGACATTACGGCATATTACCATATCATATGATCGAAAAAAGACACCGCGCATAGAACGGAGTGAATTTTTATGGCCGATTATATTCCTAGTACTTATCCCTATTTGTGCCTGATAGTTGTATAAACATTTGTTTTTCGTCTGTCTATAGATTTTCCTCCGACAGACGCAGACAGTTTATGCAACACACGGTCACGGGACAAGAAATGACCGACCGAATGTGGCGCGCCCTTTGAGCGAAAATGCGGGCTATCAATCCCCCGTTTAGTGACGCGTCTCGGTTCGGAAATGTGGTTTTCTTTCACCTTTCCTGCCGAAATTCAGACGCCGAAAGTACAAATACGACGTTCTACAGTAAAACAGCAGACTAATCAGGTAAATGCCACGGATGGGAAGGGAGTGAGGGGATCGGGAGCCACACATCCAGATGTTATGTTCGTTGGCAATCCTTCCGATTCTGAAATCATTAGCCTAGCCAACGATATATGCCACATAATGCGATCAAAGCGCACCGAGGCCACTTTTCCCACATTTACAGTCGTCTATTACAGTCATCAGTTACAGTCAACATATTAGTGTCGATCCACCAGTCAACCACTGTACTGAAGGAGTAATTAGCCTCGAATTAGCTTCGAAACTTTTGAAGAGAAAATAAAAAAAAATTGATAAAATCTTTGGAATAGACCAATGTCTCATAATTTTGATCTTACTATTGTTTGAAGAATACTATTAATTGTATTTTTAATGGCCTTCAGCTGACTCAAAGTTCATAAGCCAAAACGTGTAATACACAGACAAGACAGATACGTGTGAGCATGACTAATAATTGTGATTATACGGTAGTGTGATAATACCACTACATCAATCATCAGGAATGTCCGAAGAAGAAATACTGAAATGACGAACACTGCAATGACACCATCAATGTTGTCAGTAATACATGTATATATAATAATGGAAACTCTCTCTCTCTCTCGGTGTGTCTGTGTGCGTGTGTCTGTCTCTGTGTGTGTGTGTGTTTGACAATCTGTCTGTCTGCCTACATTTCTGCTGGGTGGCTATCATTTAATTATACGTCTACTCACTTCTATATTAATTTATTTGTCCAGACGGCTGTCTGTCTGATGTGTATTTACCTCCTATTACTTGCCCCTTCGACAGTTGTACAGCACTTGTTATGATCGTACAAACAAAGCATCCCTTTAGTGTTTAATGGGAAGACTCCGTACATTGTTAACACAACCTAAACGCCCAATCCATCCAGCTAGCTACCGCAACCTTACCCTCTCTTGCCTGGCTCTCTCATTAACTATAAGACCATCAATTGTTACCCGTTGTTCTACTCCAGAGGTATTTCATCACCAACACAACTGATGACATCACTGTCTCTTATCAACAAATGGTAAACAGATCAAAGGCTCCAGGTGAGAGATCATCAGGACAGATCTGAAATTCCTATAATCATTTCTTGATATAACATTTTGAGCTCAACCTCTTTTTCTCAGACAACCCTCACAACGGAACATGCGCACTGATTGCCAACAAATGGTGTTATATTTCAGTGCGTGTGTGTGTGTGCTTTAATGTTACTTATACTGAATTTCAGGGTTTCAACTTAACAAAGAAACGAAATGCGCGCGCACACAGAGGAAAGAGGCTTCACCGTAAGCTAATGTTAAGTTCTCCACCTATGCTTGATTTACTCTAACACACACACACGCGCACACACACACAATCATCATTCCCACCTCATCCAGACACTGGTCTATTTTAATCAAACAGTTTAATACAGATATATAATTAGAAGATGGCGCAATACTCTCCGACTATTGTTACACGGTCGGATGCGTCCTTCACGCTGTATTGTTATGCTAATGAAGTGGTTCTGCATGCACCTGCTATTTTATTTAGAACTGTTACTTGAATTCGCCTCATTTGCTTTAAATGCTGGCAATGCTGTAGTCTATAAGTAAACTGCGCATTTCCCGCAATCTGTATGTCTCAATAACATGTATACATACGTCACCGCATTATATATAAAACAACACACACAAAAACAGTACTGGACAAAGTTTATAATGTGTTTAATTTGCCAAAAGATTTCTCCTACATAAGTTCACAAAAGCGGACTAAAATGTTTTTAGAAAGATAATATATCCGCTCAGAGTGTAAAACTCTCCACCTCAACCCCAGTGACATCTATGAGGACCTGGACACAATTGACGCACTGATAAACAAACAACGCCATCTGGTGTAAACAGAAGCCGGTCATTATGGCCATAATACATACATACGTACGGCGGAAGTCCGTTATGTCAGAATGTGCCGAGACGAACAAAAACACTTTCTAATAATCGCTATACGGTTCGACTTCTACATTATTATGTAACTACGTCAGTGGATGTTGGCCAGACTGACATATTAGCGGGAATAAAGAGGCCCTGCACCTAGACTGAAAAGAATAAATTAGCACGTGTTCAGTGTATTATCTGGGAATTTGCAAATAAAACGTTTATGCGTTCTATTTTTACGATTAGCAGTCCACCACATCGTAGCTTCCTCTGCTTGGTAACAGCCTGAAAAACATCGACCACTTCCAATCAGTAAACAGTCTTTGGCATATCTTGTGGGGCAGGGCGGGCGGGTGGGGGTGGTTTGATATCACGCCGCTCTCATTAATAGATTTATCATCACATCAACTGCTGCTATTGTGTCACTTGGACAACAAGAGAGGACACCCCGACCTATCAAATTTATCTGTGACGCTGATAAAGTGAAATCAATTTAATAAATTTCATCGAAGTAATTAAATGCTTCATCTTATTGACGAAAGATAATTGCATGTCACATTCAACATTCTGTTTAATTATTCTTCATGCACATCACTTATTGATCGCTATCTACATGTCAGCTTACTGTCTTCGATGACCTTGAACTCGCATCGATTAAGGATTAAACTCGTGTTCATCAATTAGAGAACATTTTGTTTACAAACAAACATGGCATATCCGGTCCAAGGTTTTGGACAAGTTGATGTTATCTCGCTGACGCAGATGTCGATGTCGTCTCGTGTGCGCATACATCATCAGGTACGCATACGCGCGGGCGGGCGCGCGCACACATACACACATATAATGCTAAGTTGTGGTAAACATCGCATCTATCTATTATTAACAATGATATATGTGATCTGTGAAAAGTCACAAATCATCATGCATCTTCAGTATATACACCCTCATTTTCACCAACCACCCACCCACCCATCAACACCCAGGCACCCACACCTCAGGTGATAAACCCTATATATTATAACCTCATTTAGATGACAAATTGTGAAGTTCCTCATCGTTTATATCATGTTAAACAATCGTTGGATATCACAATATTGTATTAACTGAAGACTGTCAGCAATATTAAATGATTGTATTACAGCACATCATTACGATTATGGCTAACGTAATAATGATGTATAACACGTCTTTATACAAACATCCAACCTCACAACTAGCCACCAACCTCGAAACCAACCACCAACCCCACAACCAGGCACCGACCCCACAACCAGGCACTAACCTCACAGCTAGCCGCCAACCCGCAATCAGCCAACAACCTCACAACTATCTACACAATCAGCAAAAAAAACCTCACAACCAGCCAACAACCTCACAACTAGCCAACAACCCGCAACCAACCACCAACCTCACAACCAACCACCAATCTCACAACCAGCCACCTACCCAACAAAAGCTACAAACATCACCCACCAACCTCACAATGTTTGATCCACCCATAAAACGGTTCCCCAGAGATTTGCTTCTTGGCCATACGTTCCAGATGAAAACCGTGCCGATAAACAAGAGATAAAAAAAACACTCACTCACTCACCCATACACCCACTCACTCACCCATCCACCCACCCACTCACTAACTCACTCACTCAGCCTGACAGATAGACAGACAGCCACGAACTTCAGCCAGTTATCAGGTATAATAGCTGTCACTGCGTTTGCAAATAAACCAGACAAAAATCCCAACAGGGATAATAAACAATATAAACAGAGTCATAACCAGACGGACGGACGGACGGACGGACGGACGGACGGACGGACAGACAGACAGACAGACAGACATGATAAACACCACACACATGAGAGAATGGGGAAGATAGAAAGATGTGACACACAGACATCATATCGCCATTTGGTAATCATATATCGTGTCCCAATCTCCCACCAGTCGCCAACATCCATAGCACCGAGTGACGTTCTAATGTTAACATCCCTGGAAAGGTCTGTCCCTTCCCCCAGCCACGATCCAACTCCGGAAGGTTTTTTATAATCAAAACAAGACAGTTGGTTGTCGCTTTAAACTGATGGCCCACTGTGTCCACGTGACAACGACGGATCACGATAAGGTGCACCTAGGGTGGCATTAAAGATGGAGTTCTGCACACACACACACACACACACACACACACACACACACATATTAATTCTATATAAATTATGAAGGCCAATAACATTATCTACCAGTGATAAGTAACTGATTGTGATTATCGAGCGAAAATTTGTTTTTAAATACGTGGCTATAGAACATTTATATACATGTTGTATGTAGAGGGGGGGGGGGTTGCTGCCAGTCCGTTCTATTCGGTGACAGTGAGGAGGGGGCGTCCGGTACATATTGGGGGTTATGAAAGAGGCCTGGGTCCAGACCACCACCCCTCCAGATCTCCTCCTGCTGGGCGATAATGCATCACCGACCGGTCGAGATATACAAGGCATGCACCATACGGTGGCAATGTGCGGCGCAGCACGGTACAGCACCAAGCCCCGAGACCCAAATAGCGGTGTTTAGACTGGTCAGGTCATGATGTCCTATAACAACCCCGGGGACGAGATGACCCAGGGTGGCCATTGTTTCGAAATAGATTTCATTCCGGAGAAGTCCGTCCGGACTGCTATTTGTCTCCGACCACGTGACGTCGGGCGACTGTCGCTTATTATCAGGGTGTCTCCAAGTGGACCTGACCATGTATCTTTCTCTCTCCCTCTCTCCCCCTCTCTCTCTCTCTCTGTGTGTGTGTTGAGGGGGGGTTCCTTCGTGGTCTAGTTGGTAGCGCGTTGGACCACAGGTCACTACCACCTGAGTTCGAACCTCGGCATGGGCATATCTGAAGGATGTTTCATCTTTGACTTCGCTTCATTACCTTTGGACGTCGCTCGGCTATACCATGTGCACAAAAGTGGCCGTAAAACAGCAATCATCATAATTTTTGTGTGTGTGTGTGTGTTTGTGTTTTAGCATAGCCATACCACTTATGACATTTGAATGAGTGATTGATTGAGTACGTGAGTAAGTAAGCGAGCGAGTGAACGAGGCCTAATGATACATCAGTACAAAAAGGTCATTCGGCGTCACTAGCTTTTGACCAGCCTTACACTCAATTGTTGATACAGAAATCGTACCATGTACTTATCGTCTGGACGGTGCTAGTGGTCTCTCTCGTGGTGCCAATGGGTACTGATTTAGAAGAAGAAAGAAAAAACGGTAAAGGGTTAAAACGTGCGCGGTACGATGGAACTAAAACATTGCGCCCGACGAAGTCTTCAGCCATCATCGTCGGAGATATATGCGAAATATTGATCAACTGTCAGAGTTGAGTCGATTGTGTTAATTCTGGAGTTGGCCAGGGATTACGGCGCTCATCTTCGCGATCTATTTTCCGCTCTAATCCTCCTAACAGTTAGACGCCGCGAGTTTGTGAGCCGAGCCGAGCGTTAGGCAATATGATGAAAAACGGCGACAAAGGTTCTGTCATATTCCACGCCAGAACGAGGCAGTTCTCGGCCAATTAACTAGCGAAGCCTTGGTCACGTGACGTAATCCGGCATCGTACAGCGCCCAATGATTAGACGTGATTTACGCAGACCGCCCTGATTGGCTAATGTCATGAAACGCTTCGGCGATTAATAACTTCAGACTCGAAGAGGTTGGTGGTTATTAATTTCATGGTTCGATATGATCCTTCATTTGGGAATGTCTTCGCTCTATGCCGAGTTACACAACACGGTCACTGACGATGGCAGGCCAAAAGATCACATCACGTCGACTATAATTAAAGTCTGGCTTAATCCTCTGACGAATTACAGTTCATCAAATGCAATATTGTACTGAGACTAGTCGGTAGTAGTCATAATGAATAGTCGCATGAGACAGACAGACAGACAGACAGACAGACAGACAGACAGACAGACAGACAGACAGGCAGACAGACAGACTCTGTGTGTGTGTGTGTGTGTTTCCTACTATTCAGAGTTCTGATTCTACCATTATTTACTAATGGTTAACAATCAGTGACTTAGCATAAGGTCGCCACGGATGCACACAATGCCATTGGCTCTAGGGTAATACCTAGGATCCAATGATATATGGCAGAACACTCTATCACTATTCCACATGATTACATCACGTTAAAAAAGTAACACGGCTAACCAGGAACATCGTATATATATATATATATATATATAAACGAACCCCCCTCCCCCGTCTCCCCTCCCATCACGTCCAGATCCGTGGTGTTCAAAGCATACGATGATCATTTGAATTTTGAACAAGTTCAAACTGACAACATTACACGGCGGTACTATATACATACACTCTCAGCTCACACACAGCCAGCTCGAGCTCAGCTCGGACTGAACTGATCGTGATTTGGTCTCCTCGAGCAAAATATCATTGTTTCTCCAATTTTTGCCGCGCGGTAAACTCCCGACTAAACGAGGACGGTGATACATCAGCCGGTTGTCAGGACGAGACAACGCTCTGTGCCGGGAAATGATGGAAGAACGTCGACCACGGAATACAGATATAGGGGAAGGGTAACTCTCAAATAGTCGCCAAACGATTGTCTGTGTTTACTTCCGAACGAATCAATTCGGCGAACGAAGCACCGAATTAGCGTGCAATGTTTACCAGAAGAAGCGGCAAGTACTCGAATCTAAATCAATCTGAGTAAACTCTTTTGTATCCATCTGGACAGACAGTACCACCAATCCGCAATACGAACACAGAGAGAAGACACAGATGATTTGATGTTTAGGCAGAAATGTTATAACAATACTGCCGTTTTGCGGCTACTTTTGTGCGCAAGATGGGCTACATGGGCCGAGCTAGCTCCAAAATGTAATGAGGCGAAGTGAAAGATGAAATAGCCCAGCCGGGATTTGAACCCGGATGCTACCGATCTGAGGCCTACTGCGCTACCAGTGAGGTCATGGAGGCGCCCGATGTTCGGACTGAGAAGAGAGTTAAAGTATAGAGTGATCCTTTGTTCATCTCCAAATCCTAAATCCCAATACCATCCATTCAGGAGAGGTCAACCCGAAATGGAGGGGGGGGATTCAATCACGTCCTCTAGTGTCAATCCAGAGAAACGGACTTATGGCGACCGAGTCGTTTACCGATGATCATTGGGATCTAATGACCCAATCAATAGAGGTCAAATGATCGATCACAAACCTTTAGTATTTGTGTCTATACACTAACAACAAAACGCACACTTTGGCCCCCACATGTGTGGTACTGGAGCGCCGCCTGGGGTATAGACTCTACTGCGTTGATGGATGGCGCGAGGACTCGCGAGGACTCACATTCCACAGACAGCTACGCCGACTGGAGGTGTTCATCCTCGTAGAGCAGACCGTCTCTGTGATCAAAGATGGAGAGGACGCATCAATCACAGACACTACACGTTCGTCACATCACTTCACAAATTAATCATTTAAACTAACTCGACGCGGATTTGGTGTCGCGAGGACACTTGATGATGAATGACACTTTGGCGGCTCTGGGAAGGAGTAAAAGTTGACACATCATGAAACCTGAGAGAGAGAGAATGTGTGTGTTTGTGTGTGTTTGTGTGTGTGTGTGTGTGTTAATACCAAATACTGCTGGTTAGATACTAACACCCGGGGAAAGTCACCTCCAAATACACGGAGAACTAATATACATCTTTCCCGTACAGCAAAGTCACCAAAACGATAGTTGACTCATAATTAAAACCAATCGAAGATGTATTTCTTAACTTGTAATCGCGCTATAAACATTTCACTCAAAGAACACACGTTTCTCAACAAGAATCTGTTCAGATTCTGAGGTGTTCAAGGTACTCAATTCCAGAACACGACACCCTATAACAAGCCACTTTCCAGCTGTTTAATGAACACCTGGACATCTCACCGTCCGCAAATCGTATGCTTCACCCCCCGCCCCCACCTCTAACAACCCTTCCCCATCACATACATACAGATTACTGATACAATCAACGACAATCAACTACGGTTAGCCATCCAGTAAAAGCGCTACACTCCCGATAACAGCACGCTCGGATGCCATTACCGAGTCATCTACGTCACGATTTCATTACCAGGAGGCCGCCCGCTGTAACCCCGTCCGCCCATTTCTCGAGCGGGCAACAGACAAGGAGATGGATTACCAATGTAATAGACACCACGCCGTTGACACAGTCCAAGTAGCCATTCGACGCAGACGATTCGCCATTCCTAGAAACTCCAACCAAAAACAGCGGCAGCAACGGCAGCATCTGTCTAGACTTATTGTAAACACGGAACGTCAATTATTTCAATAACGGGGTCGTCACAAAAGTGCACCTTCCCACAACGGAGTAGTGTGTGTGTGTGTGTGTGCGCGCGCGCGGGGTGGGATTTTGTTGTTGTTCTCCCTTCTTCTGCGCATCGTTCGGTCTCCTCGGCTCGGGCTGCGTCTGATCCGCATAGCAACGAACGTCGGCCAACTTATGGATGATTAACATAATTCGTTCACGACTCGTCCCTCAGCTGTAGGATATTTGTTGAACATCGCTAAAAAACAACTAAAGGAAAAAAAACCGCCGCGCAAACACCATCAATGATTCATCCTCAAATTAGGAAGGTTATTAGTATTACCGGCTTCGGAATTCTTGATGCGCTGGTTTATTTATACAGCGTCTGCTCCTCGTGACGGACCGAATCCTCGGACTAGCCGTCACGTGGCGGTCACGTGGTGTTCTAGGCGGCGCATGGCCGACACGTGACGGCAAAACTGCGCCGCTGAGAGGCCAATTACAGATGTCTGGACCGACGGCAAACTCTCGACGATCAGCAGATCGACCCTCACAAGTTGACACACAATCGTTCTTAATGAGGGAAGAATAAACCAGAACTCAGCCTCCTTTAAGGATCAACTTTGCTGATGTAGATGTCGACCATCTCTCTCTCTCTCTCTCTCTCTCTCTCGCTCTCTCTCTCTTTATATATATATATATATATATATATATATATATCGTGGATACGGTCATGCCGCAGAGTGTCATCAGGAAATAGATGGCAAATGCAACATTCGAGTCACTGCCCTAGTCGGCTTTAACCTCTCTCTCTCACACACACACACACACACACACACACACACAAACTAATGGCTCTCCTCATATTAATTTCTGATCAGTTCCAGTACAAGGTACTCACTCATTGATAAGAATTAATCAGCGACGAGGGATGGCGGTCCATACACGAGGTGGTCTTCTGGATTGGCTCGAGGAGAGCTAATTTCGTGGCCAAGTCAAGCAATCTGATCAATTATTCACGATGACGGCAACATTACCCGGGGCTAATATTATGTAGCATGCTATAAAGGATCGGACGGGCGAGGCGGACAGTTAATGGTGACCTTGACCTTGGATGATGGACGCATCAGTAGCCCGGGGGGGGGCTTAATAATAAAAGGAAGTCATGACATTGGTAAACAAACTCGAGAACGAAAAGACATTAATAAAGCCATGATCCGGTCAGGTGGGTGGTGGTAAAGGTGGGTACGAGGGGGGTTGGGGGGTTGGTAGGGAGGGTGGGGGTATTGTGGGGGCTGAGAGGAGCCTAACACGTGGAACGGAGAACTTTGTCTATTTCTGTTTGTCATCAGTCTGTCTGTCCGTCCGTATGTGTGTCATCCCCCTCCCCTCTGTATGTTTACCTGTCTGTTTCAGGGGCGCTTCTATAGCCTAGTGGTTACGGTATAACACCGCAAGCCTGTAGGTTGTGGGTTCGAATGCGGTTCATAGCTGTGTCTGTGTCTCTCTCAGCGGCTGCCCCTCGGCCACATGTCTCAGGCGCAGGGCGCCTCAATGGCCTAACTGGTAGCGCGGTCGGCCACAGATCTATAGCACCTGGGTTCAAACTCCGGCTGGGCTATGTAAGAAATATGTTTCATCTTTCACTTCGCCTCATTACCTTTGGTGGTCGCTCGGCGTTGTGCATAAAAGTGGTCGTAAAAGAGTAACATTTACATTTTACATGTCTCAGGTGTGACCTCAATCTTAAGAGGCAATAATCCCGCAACAACAACAGCATTTTCACATCCTCAATACTCCTCAACATATCCTCCGGCATCTGATAAGAGTAAACCAAAACGAGAGACTGATGCTGGTCATATCTGGTAAATATGGCCATCAGAGGACTCCCCAAGGAAACGCATTCCACACTGACGGGCATAAATCAGATTCAAGCCTATAAGCTGTAACCACTGCAGCATTAGAACCCCCATATATAGGCAAGGCAATGATATATGTGGCAGATTTCATAAGACGACATTAATCAATTTCATCAATATATTAATCAGCGAAAATCTTCATATCGAGTTATGAGTACGGCTCGACAGCTATCACACCATAAAATATAATTATACGATGAATCAGCAGACCGCAGTAATATGACCGTAGACGTCTATCGTTATCAGGCTTATGGATATGTTATAAAACAGACTTCGTCGCCGTGGCTGATGACAAAAAACTAGCATTCCAACGCATCCCCTATCTCCGAAGAGCATTCCTTTTGTATCACGGTGCGGTTGCAGCGAGAAAGTCACGGTTCGCGGCTAGTTTTTTCCCGCTCCCCTTCTATTCTAGCTAAAATACGGACAGAAGGGAGCGGCCGGGATTTTATCTGCTCAATTAAAGTATGAGTTTCTCACGGAAGCGCGAAAACCCCGGACAAAGCCATGTCGGAAGGCGAGGTGCAACTAACCAATTTCTGTTAATGCTTCCCAGATCCGAGCGAACACATCCCAGCAGCACAAAAGCCGACCAGAACGACTCGGCCCGGGCCCCGACCGGGCCCGGCCCCAGAGATGGAGCATAAATTCTCCCCTTTTCGACTGCACCGAATTCGGGGGGGGGGGGGGCCGAGGCTTCGCGGGAGAGGCAATCAATTCTGCCAGATTTGAATCTCAGCCGCCCCAGACTGTGTGTATAAATGTCGGTCAGACACACGAGAGGGCGCTCTATGTCACCGGGGGACCGGGTAGACAAACATATCCAGCCATTACACGGGGCAGTCGTTGGGCAAACGGACGCTAGATGGCGGCACATACACCGAACTACAAGCCATCACAATAGTATTTACCGATCAGCGGCTTCTTCGGCCGGGCGATAATTTGAAATTTAGCACCGACTGAACGGAGAAAATCTGAAAATTAGCCGAAATGGCGAGGGTCAGTTTTGTCGTGGGCCGTATTTG
>JAODUP010000753.1:0-270000 GCA_025642065.1 Paralvinella palmiformis | reverse complement strand
AAGATCTAATCCGTTTGGATTAATGCAGTACACTCTTTACCTTTGACAGAATGGGAGACTTACTGAAATGTTTAAAATTCATGTCACAATTAACTATAGTTTATGTGGATAGCACCCATTTCAGTAGAAACCCCCCCCCCCCCGAAACTAGGAACCAAAAACAAATATTGATACATTTATACAAAATGTAATCGATCTTGCTGATGTAATTTCCACAGAAATTAAATTACATATGTAGCTATGTAAATGTAAATATTGCTGTTTTACGGCCACTTTTGTGTAAAAGGTAGGCTAAATGGGCCGAGCTACTCCCAAAGGTAATGAGGCGGAGTGAAAGATGAAACACCCTTCTGATATAGTCCAGCCGGGGTTTGAACCCAGGTGGTATAGATCTGGGGCCAACAGCGCTCCCAGTTAGGCCACGGAGGCGTCTTGTGTAACCTTAATATCGATCTTCTGAAATTTTAATCTCATGATAAAACTTCCAATCCCATTAAGAGCATATTTTGCCAGTACTGCCGCCTCTATCGCCCCCCCACCCCACCCCTGTTGACCAAATCAACTCGAATCACATACCTCATTCTCGTAACAATATATACCGTATATACACAAATAAATGATCATGTTATTATAAACCAGTAATTCTTCTCATCCATCTAACTAGCCACTTAGAAGTCTTCACAAAAGTAAGATTTAAGACAGAGAAATGATGCTCGAGTCTTATTAACACAAGATCGTATAAAGATGAAAACAAGACTAAATTTTGAAATATTTCGTCTCGTTTTTATTCTACAGATGTTTTTGCTGATGAATGCTAATTTATTAATTATGACAGATTTATGGAAATATACGAGTCAGCTTTTGAGAAGGTATTTACAGTCCAGACAATTAATATGAAAGAGAGAACCATGGATGTCTTTCTTTCTAAAATAAAAATATGCTACTTCACTAAAAGCCCAAAAGCCCCCGCACTGAAAAGCGTAGCTAATTAAAAGGTGATGATGCGAAGTCAAAGATGAAACACCCTTCAGAGATGCCCATGCACGCCGAGATTCGAACTCAGGCGGTAGCGATCTGTGGTTGAACGCGCTGCTAACTAGACCACGGAGGCCCCCATGCTAATTATAAATATTTTGGTTTTTTGTATTTAATAGGATAAAAGTGTACTAAAACACAAATACTACGACACCTTTCTATCAATAAAATAGCAACAACAGAAAACTTGCTATTTTCTGTCACAGATTTTATAATAACAAACAAACAAACAGATTGAAGCCTGTCAAGATGTTTTATAACGGATGAGAAAAATAGTCCACTTCAAATTTTAAGGAGGATTTAATTTTTTGGGGTTAATATTGGGAAATATATTCATGACACCATTTCTATGATTTCGTCTGATTACACGATAGGAAATTAGGCAAACACGTTGTTCGTGTCTTCAAGTGATCCTTGTTAATTAATATCAGTAACTGGACAATTAAAGCTATAACTCCGTCAAGGTTATGATAATATATCACTTAAACCATTGAAAAATATAATACATATTATAGCTAAACCACTTAGCCGTGTACTCAATAAACAATTTAGTAAATGAATAATACGAGATAAACTCAAAATTGCTAAAATTGGCCCTATATTTAAAGTGGGAGGACTGAGATAGTTAATAGTCTATTATGTCTGCTTCTGGCATATTCTAAGATATTAGAAAAATTGTTAGAAAACACATTGAAGATTTCATAGATAAATATAATATCATATATCAACATAAATATGGCTTTCTTGGGCACTCAAATTATCATACACTTTTTAAATCAAATATCTGAATATACCAATAAACCTCTTATATAGACTTAACTAAGACATTTGACATTATTGAACAAAATACTCGTCTAAATAAACAAAAAATATTATGAGATAAGAGGGATGAGTAATAAATGGTTCTAAAATTATCTAACTAACTGACAACAATACACAGAAATAGGTTCTAAACAATTCACTCTGAGACAGATAACATTTGGAGTCCAACAGGGATTAAGTCTGGATCCCATTCTATTTTTAATATATATATATATATTATATATTATATACTAAATTATATACAAAATGCACCTGTGTGCGTGCATGCATGCGTGCGAGTGTGTGTATTTGATATATATGTGTGTGTACATGCGTGCGTGCGCGCGCGTGTGTAAAGGAGTAAGTGACTTGTTTAGCTTCCGTACTTGCCAGATCTTGTACAGATGGTTCAGGATCTGCTCCCTAGTAAAATGAGACAATCTAACCAGAACTTTTATTATTGCATGAAACATCCGATAAATTACCGGGATTCAAAATCGCAGCCTGAAGTGTGCTACCTGCAGCCTTAGAGGAGTGCTCTAGCCAAGACTGACTGAGTGAATGAGTGAGTGTGAGTGAGTACTTTATTATAACTCAGGGCTGGCCATATATTTGATATATGGCTTCCTAAGACTAGCTTGGAAAACATCGTAATAACTCAGGGATTTCAACACACACACACACACACACACACACTGTTATACTGAAATATTACTAATTACCTGAGTACACATATTTATGTAAACTGTAAAGCAAAAACAACGACAACCACAAACATTTGATATAACTTACTGATCGACGATAAAAGAGAAAATTATTATTATTATCACATAAACATTCAAACAATTATAATAAATCAGCTCTCCACATCTTATTAATGACTGGCAGCAGCTCAATGGTTCGAAGTCAAAACAACTCGAAATCACCAAACAGAACTCCAGATCGAAGCCGTGATGATAACCTGATCCGGTCAAACCTTATCAAGTGTTTTAAGTGTTTACTTCGCGCAAAACTGCAGTTTATTTCAATTAGCCTATAGGCTGAGCCGAACACTTCCATTAAAATAACTCCCAACTAATATCATATGAATGAATGTTCGGAACCTTAAAATGTTCACATCTTTTCACCGTTGTCTCACGGATCACAGGAGAACGTAATTTCGGAATATTGCTGAACGTTTATATTGTATATAAACCAGTTTATTTATTGGTTCATACCAAACGGCTTAAATGTTTTGAAATATCAAATATCTGCGGGTATGGCCATTCTAAACGAGCTAAAGGTCACTTAAACATTAAGAGTACAACTGTGATATATATATATATATATATATATATATATAAGAAATGTGTATAATTAATCTGAACAGACTTTGGACGAGTCAACACGCAGCAGGGTACGAGTGCTGTTTTTATCAAGAACGAGGAGGAAAAAAATCATACATACAGAAAAGGAAGTACTTGTAGAGGGAATATCATAAAACGTTGCCATAGAAACAGCCAATTTAGCCAACTCGTAGTCAGTCGGATGCTCCGGTTTAGGCGGAGTTTTTAAACTTAATTATGCCGATGATAATAATCGTGGACGGCCACGAGAGCGAGCCATTTGTTGGTCTGATGCTAAATCAAACTGACCGAATCACAGATTGGCGGCACAAGTACGCTCATTAAACGCTGGCCATCCGAGGGAAGGGTATATTCTGAGCGATAAAATACGGACATATTCGTCAATAAGTCTCGTATAAAATACTGGCCACTTTAATGTCCGACTGCCGGAAGGAAAATTGATCACGTGGTACTTAAGCAAACGGGCCAGAACTAATCCAGGCCGGGGCTCGGATATGGTTCGGGATCAGACTCCGCTTGTCTCTCTCTCTCTCTCTCTATCTCTATCTCGGCCTTTCTACGTATCTGTCAATCTGTCGGTCTATCTGTGTCTGTACAAGTTGGGGGTGCTTTATAGAGAAGTTTCAACACGAACCGTGTTCTTTCTATTTTGAGGGGGGGGGGCGGGTTTCTTGTTTCCTCTGTAACTGACGGTCATGATATAAATGCCATGACAAACATATAATATGCTCTTTGACTAATAAACTCCGCGTCAGTTTGCCAGTCGCCTAAAAATAAGACGTCCATCTTGTATTTTTATAAACAAAAAATTGATCAAAGACGGCAAATTTGATCTCCTTGAGATTTCTCTCCACCCCGAGGGCGACTTTTGGCAGCTAAAATTCAAAACATTAGCTCCCTGTGTTCCGTCCGACCAGCGTGTTGGGGGGGGGGGACACCCAGCTTGAAAGCAAACCTTCAGAAACACGAATAGTTCGTTCATAGTGAACACCATGAAGTAGCCATTCCTAATTGTAATCTTGATATGGAATTCTTCCCGTAGGTTGATGATGAGAAGTTTATCCCGTTAATGATGTAAAACGTGCCCCGTCTAATCTGAATCAAAGTCTTAATGCGGCTGTCATTGTACCAGATTTCTGTAATCTTCGACAAAGATTATCTCTCTGTACGAACACGGCTCGTGTACTTGTCGTAATAAAAATACATGTCGATGTTAAGGTCGAACGAGCAAAAAATTGCTGTTATCGCATTAAAACCAACAACCGTGATGGATGTACTAATTGTCAAATCGCGCACACAAACATACACTTTCTCAGTGACGAAGTGAATGATATTCGCCAAATAACGCATGCGCTGGGTGTTTTCAATGTTTACATCTAAACTATTATACGGCCAGCCCGTGTAAACAAAGTTCTTGTTTGTTGGTTTATTTACTATCGAGCAATGGTCATACCAGGGATGTATGACCAAGGGGCCGCTCCATAAGGAAATACATGCTCCAAATACGTGTTCGAACCCAGATGATTGATGTTTTACGGCCACTTTTGTGCACACAGTAGTTTAAATTGGCCGAGCGACATCCGACGGTAATGAGGCGAGGTCAAAGACGAAACACCCTTCAGATACGCGCACGCCTAGGTTCGAACTCGGGTGGTAGTGATATTTGATCCAGACCGTTACCAGTTAGACCACGGAGGCGCCCAGATTCGAACCTACGACCTTGATGTCTGCAACGCAGTGCTCTAACCACTGCACCGGCCAAGGTTTCGTCGAGATACAACTGTTACGATTATAATTAGATAAGCATGGCTACTCGGTATTATAATTTAAAAAAAGTTTAAACTGATATCGTTGTACAAAATAGAACGACCGCCTTCCCTTTATGACGTATGAACAAGATGTCCTCTAAATATAAATACAAATAGTTATCACTGGAAGTTCACTCGAATAGGGCACAGCACATCATCCAAAGGTACTCGAGGTACTGAATCAGAAAAGACACAACATAAGAGAGTACATGTATAATAACTAAAGAGGATGGCAGCAGTCGATGATGTAGTCTGTACGTGAGAATAAACGTAACACCCCCCTAACACCTTAACACTGACAACTAGTCAAAGTAGATACAAAACATCCATTTAATGATGAGCAGATCTCGGTACTTCCATCATATTTACATTGAAGGATCTGTTTACGTTTGGCCGACTTTGAGGCGTTCGTATTATCTCTCTCTCTCTCTCTCTCTCTCTCTCTCTGTGTGTGTGTGTGTATGTGTGTTATCTCCCCCCCCTCTCTGTGTTATCTCTTCCATTCTCTGTCTGGCTGGAACCAATCTAAACAATGATATGTTATGACATCGTTTTAATCTGACTGAAAACAGGAACACTGTGCCAACTGAAGAGAGCCTCAAATCCAGAGCTTTATTACATGTCAGCAGCTAAGTCCATTGTAGATGATCCATATATATATATATATATATATATATATATATATATACACACACACACATATATACATCCATACATACACGCACACACAATATTTAGCCATCAACGTGTAAATATTTCATTTCTCTTACACATTGTTAAAGTAAAATATTTAATGTTAATCAGCAGCTTTTCCTCATACGCCACATTAATACTTTATTTTGAGCCAAAGAGAAGAGTACACTTTGGTGAGGTGGCTCCAACACCTCCTCCCCATCCATCCATTCCCTCCTCCAACATCCAATCCGTCTCCCCCACCACTCCCCCTCCCCCCCATGATTAGTTAATAATCCCTAACCTAAGAACGAGATAGATTTCCCATTAAACTGAACGTGAGTCACGACAAAAACGAGGCGAAAGGGGAAACAAATACAGGAGGATGGTTGAATCTGATCTTATTTTACTTCCCAGATAATGAAAATGGGTTAGGTCATTTTAGTAATAAACACGTGATACGTTGATGAAACCGTTCTCAATAGATTCCACTGTTTCTTCGTTGTTTTGGAGTGTTCGGGGTCGGGGCGAAGGGGGGGGGGGCGGACGAGGTTCAGTGTATGTCTAGGGAGAGAGGTTTTCTCCTTTGCCGAGAAAAAAACCTGACTTAGAATAATAATACAGAGAATTGTTGTCTCGCTTCATCAACATGTTGACAAATGACAGCTTTAGTGAGGATTAGCTGTGTGATGGAAATTCTCTCTCTCTCTCTCTCTCTCTCTCTCTGTGTGTGTGTGTGTGCGCGCGCGCGCGTGCATGTGCGTGTGTGAGTATGTGTGTGTAAGTAGGTATTTCACATAAAGATGCATGCTCATGCATCTTTATGTGTGACCCCCCCCCACCGCTCGCCTCACCGACCGCCCACCCACCACACGTTCATTTGGAAACAATAATCCGTTACCATGGTAACCATTTCAGGTAAACGTTCCCGCTAATACGGCTCGGCCACGAACAGTTGAAGTCTGGTAGTCATCCGACATCCAGGAAACGAAAGCCGACCGCCTGGTGATTCTTCTAATTGTCAGCAATAGTCGCCATAACAAAGTCACTCCACATAATGACGTAAACCAATAGAGGAAAGAGGATCTGGATCAATCAAAGAGTAATCTCTAAAATATCCATCAACTAATCCATCACAGTGGTCCATCGGCCAGAGCTCAATAGTGGCTCCCTCTAGCGCCTATGGCCAGATGGACACACACGACGTTCTGGATGTTGGTTGTTGAAGAAAATGGACAACGCGAGGCAGGATTGGGCGAAAATGGGGGGGGGGGGATAATGAATGGGGCCCTTATTAACATTAATCAAAGCTAGTTAGTAACTGACAGTCGCTGAAATGAACTTCACCGCGCGGGGCTGATGAGCGATATTGGGCTGCAAACGACAAACATCTGTCGAATGCCACCAATGTTGCGCGCGTATGTGCGTGTGCGCGTGTGTGTGTGTGTGTGTGTGGAGCAGGTTGTAGCTATAAGGCACTGGCACCGAGAATCAGGAATCGCGTAAAGAGCATCTGGACGATTAATCAGGGCATTCCTTATTACAGATAAATGACCCATTGCCGTCTGCCTGTATATATTTTTCGCCGTCTGTCTTTCTCTTCATCTGTCTAGTCAGTCCGTCTATCTGTTTGTACCGATGTACATGTGTATATATGTTTCTCCATACATAACACATGTTAACGACCCACTCAAAAAGTGGTGTTATAAACACATCAGTTCAGTATGTTATCTATAATACAAGATGATTGTAAATTGAGAGTTATAATAACTCATCGTCTGAAACAAGCTAAATTAACATATTCTCTTCTTAACACTATAAGGCAAGCTGACAGACAGACGGACAGACGGACAGAGAGACGGGCAGACAGACAGACAGACAGACAGAGGAAAACAGAGAGACAGGCGGACGGATAGTTTGATAAACCGACGGCCAGACAAACAGATGGACTGAGAGACAGACATACAGACAAGACGGATAGATAGATAAACCGACGGACAGACAGGCAGACGGACTAAGAGACAGACATGCAGACATACAGACAGATAGACGGGCAGTGTTATCTTGAGCTCGGTAGATGATCTGGTAAATGTTAACTATCTCTGTCCATCAGGACATCTTCCAATCATACTAGTAATAGGGTGATTCATTGTTAAGTTCCTGTTTGAATTCCTTCCATGTGTGAGTGTGTGTGTATGTGTGTGCGTGTGTGTGCTCATATGCGCATATATCTATCTATTTGAGAAAGGCCACACAGAGAGACAGACAGACATACGGATTGGCATACAGACAGATAGACCGACAGACGTAAATATATCGAGACACACAGACAGACATATAGATCTCACTCAAGTGGCGATCCTCCTTTACAGTCAAGTAAGATTCAATTACATCCTGGAAAATCTTTTAAGTATTTACGTATATAAACTGAATCACACACACACACACACACAGTACGTAGAGCGAACTGTCTATTACCCACAGAATGATGATTCGCCCAGCCTTATCAATGTCTAAGACTCATTTATACATAGAAATATATATATATATATATATATATATATAAGGAGGCGTAGGTTTATGTATGTTTCAGTTTATATAAATATAACTTTATGAAGATATAAATTTATGGAGGTATAGGTTTTAATAGATGTTTGTGTTTTGATGCACTGAGCCAGTGCCAACACACACATACACACACACATATATATATATATATATATATATCTGAGCATTGAACGCATATGGCATATGAGCTAGTCGCTGCTTCTGTTCTTTCCTATACACTGTCAAATATGGCTGCCCGTTGTGTGGTAGTCTTATTAGAAGTGTTATATGAACTATCTTTCTTTTCCGCGCCGCCTTTATTCAGTAAATTCGTAAAGTTTTAATCTAAAACCTGAGTCAGACATTTTCAAAATGCCGGTCAATGACCGCGCACAACGACGGCCTCTCAGTGGTACGCCCTCTGACCTACATAGATACGTGACCTAGATCTTCCCTTAAAGTTAGCTCGACTTAGCGGTGCCGATAGTGAACGAACGTATCCAAAGACGTCTTGATACATCGGTGTATTGAGTACAGTAATACTGCGTTTGATACTTTGTGGCTCGATGTTCCGACCACATTTCGATAATGAGTTGATCTATTGATAATAAATGAGTTAATCGAAGTTTAGAAATGCGAAAATCAAATAAATATCGGTCAGATATCGAAACCCAGATCAAAGTATTGACTGGCACAGACCGAGTACCAAGAGGTTTGTTTTGATACTAGGATGTATCGCGATGTATCGACTTAATCTAGGTATCAAGACGGATCTTTCGATATCCGATATATCGAAGTATATCACAATACGGCCATGTAACGATATCGAACTTCCACACGTATATGTTACAGTTAATCTGTATTATCAGGTAATATGTATATTACCTGAAATTTGCAGGTAATCTGTATTAAATCTCAGTTAGCAATAGACGTATTACCTGACCTATGGTACAGTTTAACTGTATGCAGACACACGCGGGCTGATACAGTTATCTGGGGGGAGGTTCACAATAATAAAGTCTACTATCGTTAAGTAGAGAGTCTATCTTACACTAATTACTGATGTTAAACTAATACTCTGAGTGTGATTGATTCTAACTAGATTAGCTCACATTGAGGCGATATTAGACACGAAAAGTTCTGGTTATAAAAGATGGCCGCCGCCATCACAGACTACTTCATGTCGGGCAGTGTGTAAACTTCCTGTCAAGAACGCCCGTATAGATCGTGAGTGAGTGAGTGAGTAATTGGGTGATGAATGAGTGAATGAGTCCATCAGTTAGGTATTTATAGTTAGTTAGTGATCGCTTTGTGTATCCCCCCCCCCAAATGGTCACCGGACAGACCCGCCATATATATGGCTTACGTTCGGAACGATGAAGCACACCACGGAAGCAGGTAAGACTGGGATCGGATCCGAGAACCGGGAACTTTGCACCGGAACGCGCCATCGACTGCGCCACGGGTTCGCCTCCTATTCGGGTGGCAGAAACGTATAGACGAGACCGGGGAAGGAGGGAGGTGGCTAAAAAAAAACAACACCAACTTGGCCGACTCATCAGTCTCAAATAGCGTACAGCCAGAACCTGCCTTAGTCTGGGACAAGAGCCACAAACAGTCTAGAGACGAAGCTGGCAAACAAACAAATAATCACAACACATCTCCTCTCTCTCTCTCTAGTCAAGAAACGGCTTCTAGCAATATCTCGTCGGAGCGTGTGTGTGCGGGGGTGTATTTTGTGTGGGGGGGGGGATTGTAGAGGGGTTTTTCTTGCTTGACACTAATGAACCAAAAAATCGAGCCGACAATTTCTAGTTTTGCGGCACAAGTACCGCCAGCGCCGTGGTGCTTCTGGTGCTCCGATACCGGCACCGAACATCCGTAGATCATTATGGTAATTTGAAAGCTGTTTGCGGACGACAAAGGAATTTGCATGAAGGCAAGTGAACATCGCTGGTGTAAAGGGAGCATCATCCCCCCCCCCCCAACCTCCCCAAACCCCCCCCCCCACACACACACCTCCAAGGATCACGGAAGCGCGATTCCTGATCTGTTCGTCCGAGCTACCTAGTGGCAGGGGGGGGGGGGGTAGGTGGATGCGGGAGGGGGATGAGAACCGGGTCACGTGGAAGCTTGTTTGGGGTCCGTCTTCTGGGAAAAGGTAAAACGATTAGCAAAACGGGAAACAGATAGCAACTATAACAACAAGATGGCGGCCATCGCGCCGGAAACAGTCTCTAGTGTCTGTCTGTCACGTGATCAACTTGGCACTTAATCGGGGCACTCCGACAGCGCAGTGGTTAGAGCGCTGCGCCGCAAAACCTCCGGCTTATGGGTTCGAATACGACTCATACCCGTGTTTGTGGGACGTTTCGCTAGGCAGTCGCTAAACCGCTCACTCACTCACTCACTCACTCACTCACTCACTCACTCACTCACTCACTCACTCACTCACTCACTCACTCACTCACTCACTCACTCACTCACTCACTCACCTGATATTTCACCGTTTATACCACGTTCTGCGCATGGTGATGACAACTTAACTGTTCGGCTTGATTCATTTCTAAACTAACAACAAGTCAGCACCTGAATGACTGAGTGAGTAAGTGAGTGAATGAGTGGCCTCATGAGGGAAACGATGCGATCGGATCAAAAACGAAGCCCTCTAACCGAAGGATGTAAAATCCAATAATGGACCAGTCACTGCCGGCACTGGCACGGCGGGCATATTCAAGACATCCTTAGAGGGGATATCTCAATAAGAAGCTTTGTTAAAGAAATCTCCGCGGTATGCCATTACACTGCGTAACATAGACAGGTGCTAAGTCCAAAGAACTGACAACGCGCTTGATTGTACACCGGTAAAAGGCAACTGAACAATGTACTAGCAACTTGTGGGAAAAGAACTTCAAATAAATAAAACCGAATGCGCTACGCGGAACACGACTAAATCGTTAGGTTTTAGCCAAATAGCCAGCCATATAATATACAAAAGTGAACTGAACAAGTCATTTGACGTCATAGCCTCACCACAAACTGTACTGTATACCGCCTGCTATATACCACCTATACTGTAAACCACCTAAATAACTTACTGTAATAAATCTTATCCGCCATAATTTCTACAGATCGTTCAGTTTAAAACCCGTTCGTCAATCTCACATGATCAGCAATGGTAGCTAAGTACACACATGAGGCCACCAGACAACAGATTGGTTTTGATGCTTTAATCATAAAAATCTCATTCAGCAAGACGTAGTTTATAATTCTAAAAGCAACTGTTCATCCCCGGGATTCAGTCGGGCCATTCTGAGGGTGCGTACAGCCCGAAATGAACGCAATAAAATAGGCTTCCCCCCCCCCCCCGAGTTCCGCAGGAAGTACACTTCTACCAGCTGCCAATATTTTGATATCGAATCGACAATTAATCCATCATGCGCACAAATATGATATAAGCTCGGAACCAACCGACTTGATTAACGGTGACGCACTGCGCGTATCCACGTTAAATTACGAAAAGCTCGGGGGCAAATTCGCGTTGCGATTGGCCCGCTCTATCACGTGACCGACGGCATCACGTGACCACGGACCCGATCAACGTTCAATCTAACAGGACATCGGCTTTGATGGCCACAAACGGGGCTGGCTTTCTTTCGTGTAGGTTCGGGGAAATATGAGCCACACATCTCCGTGTCGGCGGCCGCCGCCGCCGTGACCGTCGCTTCCGAACAAGCCAACTGTTGATAGATAACAGAAGACGAATGATCCCGAACGCTCCGCAGAATTCGGACTGATCCGGCGACGACGCTGACGGGCCACTGCCATCGCGCCATCTCTGGATGCCGAGGCAGGCCAAGAGTAATTACGTTTGGGATTTCTGGAAACATCCAGCTTCCACCGGCAGCGACATCCGCAAACTGAATTAGCCGATGACCTGGCAGACACGTAAGAAATAAAGCCGGGTCCCTCGTCTATATTATTGTTTGGCTTCTGGTCTTTAGGTAAAGTACGATTAATTGACTCTATCACGGGGGAGGGAATGGCTCTATTAATCAGAAACCATACAAATGAAAACGTTGCACAACATTCCCCCCCCCCCTGCACATTATAGTTATCTTTAATTAAGTCTCTAAAACGAGGATGTTTAAAAATGATACATATAGAGACAGACACACACACACACACAGCAACAGCAGCAGCAGCGCACGTCCTAATGACAGTGAAATCACATTTCTTCCAACACATCTTTGAAGCAACCGAAATAATCACGATGCAGAAAAAAATTATAAAAATACATCACTCACTTCACAGAGAGAGAGAGATGCCTGCGCAGAAAGAAATAGATCTAATTACATAGCGCACTGCAATTCTATTTGCTGTCATCTGTGATGAGGTTTCCGCCTGACGTGTGGTGTGGGACTTTTTCTCTCTCTCTCTCTATCTCTTCTAGAATCTGTCGGCAACACGTAGATGATGTCAATAGGAAGACAGCGATTATGGGCGAGAGAATACCGCTAGTTGTTTGAAGATGTCCTCCTCTTTTTGTCGATGCCGGGGAGAAAGCTGCAACAGTGAGTTCGGTTGCTGAGCATCCGCGATGTTCAATGCCTGGGTCATATGACCGAGGGGTGTCAGCATTGGGCGAGACACCTCCCACAAACACGGATATCAGTCGGTTTCGAACCCACAATCTAGAGACTTCCAGCGCAGCACACCATCGGAACGCCCATGCTGTAATTGTGAGCATGGAAGTAAATGAAATACTTCACATTATTTGAGTCTGAAAGGCTAATATTTATTTATCTCTCTCTCTCTCTCTCTCTCTCTCTCTCTCTCTCTCGTGTGTGTGTGTGTGTGTGTGTGTGTGTGTGTGTGTGTGTGTGTGTGTGTTTATCTGTCCATCTGCCTTTCACCGTGTTGGTTCATATAAGTTGCTCTATCTGTATATCAGTCTGTTAGATTGTCCATTCATCATTAATTATAGTTCCATTTATCTATCTGTCTATATGTCTATATGTGTGTGTGTGTGTGTTTGTGTGTGTGTGTATGTCTGTGTGTGTGTGTGTGTGTTTAAATAGATGATTGTAGCACAACTAAATCAGTCTAATGACAAATCAGTGCAACCGTTATTGTGAGAACCAAATCGCAAATTTAATACTTATTGTTGGAACCTTTGACGACCAATATTTAGGTTTAGGTTCAAGCAGGAATCGTACACAATCTGTACACTAAATAGGAGACCAATCCGCTCGACAGCAATAAGAGAACCGCTTTCACTGTCTTATAGCTGAGAGATAACCAAAGATAAGAGATGCCGAGCTCATCAGCTCCCGGAAGGCTTCCAATATTCGGTACGTTTATCTATTCGACAATCGAGAATAAAAGATGGGAGCAATAATCACTTAGTACCGCTCTGGTTATACTCAACGGCGAAGCTCAACCACTCAATGGGCCACAAAATGCCTCCTCCGACCACAGGAAATATCGGCCATATTTAATGCGTACCCAAAGGCGAAGGCTCTCTCCTCTTCAAACGAGAGAGAGAGAGAGGGGTCGAGTCTTGATTCTCGAAGTTCTCTCGACAAAACTCGGCTAGCCAGCTAAGAAACAGCGCCATTTAGAGGACTCACCTAAGCCGGAAACGGCTCAGACGCCAAGATCGGGTTCGTCTATATGTCGCAACTTATCGCCCCGGCCGGTCTATTCTCCATCGTCTCTCGGTTGGCTGAAAGCAATTACGCCATCAGGTACAGTCTCGGACAAGTGTGAACTGTTAGCCGGACATTTACGACGGTCTGATAGATTCCGGAGAGTCGTCCGGATAACGGACTCATCCGGAGTGGGTCGGGTGGCGTTTAGGCGAGACGCTAATAGACCGGGGTGGGATCATTACCGAGGTCATGGTCAAGGTCGTTTACGTACCCGACAGTTGGTAATAATGGCTGGCTGTGGCTGGCCTACGGAGGTGGCGCTGCCTAGGGCTCGACCATCAGCAGCGACATTAAAAGTAATGATTCCGTCGTCAGGCTCCTGTGTGAGGTAAACACACCCGGAAGACTTCATCGCAGCACGGACGTAAATCCTCTTGTTTATAACCGCCCATTTAACACTAATTACAGCAACCTTTTGGTTCATAACGGACGTTAACTAGTGAGAGAAACCAACGATCGAGCTAACGTCATAACTTGGCCGGAATTTGTTCAATAACTACCTCATCGTTCACGTAACGGGACCCGCCCGCCGCGCGTGAAATAAACGCAAAGCGTCGATGGTTTGCGGCCACTTTTGGGCGCACGATAGGCTACTAAACGGGGCCGACGGATCTCCGAAGGTAACGAAGCGGCGAAAGATGTAACACCCGTCAGACGTAGCCTGGCGGAGATTCGCAACCAGTCGACGGAGAGCTCGGGGGGGGGTGCAGGATGGTGCACCCGTAACGAATCCCGCAAAAGCAGACGGACACATCAGCCAGATTCGAACGCACGAGCTGGAATTTCGCAGCGAGTGACATCGAATTGCCCCGAAAGTGAGTGAACGAGTGAGTACGGCTTAATGACACATCGGCGCCAAAAACGGAAAAAAGGTGAACTGGCCCACTAAATTCACCGGCGAATTGGCAAAAATTCATTTCAGGCGGAGATCTCTTTGATTTAATGCCCGATCGCTTTGCGGTCATGAAATGAGAAGAAAGGACAAAAAACATCGCGGAATGAGCCGATATTAATCGAGATAAAGACACAATACTTGTTGGCCTGAAACCAATTTATTTTAATGCCGGTAATGCCGTACCTCGCAGGTCGTGACGTCACTCGGCTACGGACGCTAACCGGAAGCAGAACCCGAGGAAATTATTTCCGACAGGCTTTATCAGAAAACTGTCAACATCTCGCGGTGCTTCGAAACCGCATCACTACCATCATCGACAACACCATCATCATCATCATATTCATCACCACATCACCACCACCACCACCACCACCACCACCACCACCACCAACAACAACAACAACAACAACAGCCCAATGTAAATAAAGTTTTTAAAACCATTCCACGGACAGCTCAATAATAACCCTTTAAGGTTTAATTTACGCCGAGTGACACTTCAACTAGAATTGCTCTGAGCCGCTTTACATTTCAAAACACAATTAAAACGTGTTCTAAGCTCATATAACACAAACACACTTATCCGTAAATACACTGGTTTATAGATATCATAAATAGGCTAATTTAAAAAAAAAGTGGGTTTCAAGAACCGTACAAAATCTTTCTTTACTTGCTGCAAGTTTAATATGATTTGGCAACTTACTCCACAGCCCGGGAACTGATGTTTGGAAAGGTTTATCTCCGTACAGAGTAACGTGCAAAATGGACCACACTCTGAACTAACCGGGGATACCCACTGAGGTTCAAACTGAGGATATTCGTATTCGGAATTCGAATAGTTTGTCGAAATTTTTCATGTATTCATATTTGTATTGATACACTCTTTAAAGTGTTCAGACTGTGAATACCTTCATGAACATTACAATTACACCATTATAAGTTATTTTCAGCACTAGCAATATAAGCGGAACACCAGCTTGGTGTTTCAGCAACTTATGCATTAGTAGAGTGACGTTTCGCCATCAATGGTCCCATATAGTCCCCCCACCCCCCATCCAGGCGGATGTTGACTTATATACAAAACATTTCAATAGTTAATGAAGATTAAAGTGGCCGGATTCTTTAGCTCTTGAAAAACACGCAGTCTGGTATTCAGCGGATCCATTAAACTGTTTACGAATACTTTTATACGTATTTTAAATACATTCCTCTATTAGGTTTTCGTATTCATATTCATGAGCTTGGAGAAGCGTATTCGTATTCACATTCGCACACTTCGCGTGAAATATTCACCCGACGACGCCTGCTGAGCTACAGACTCAACCACGTCATGAACTATAAGTGTAGAATAGACATACACTTTGAAGAACACAAGGTAGTGGCGTTCTGAACTACTGGCTGAGCTACACAGAGCACTACACCACCAGCAATGATCTGAGCCATCAGGTCATATATCGCGCCTGCAATCAGACCTCAGACTAGCTCCCAATGTGAAGAATCCTATAGCACCCGAAGCGATGAAGGATGTGCCATCTCTTCATTATACGGCCACCGAAGAAAGACAAGATGTCACCAAATGGATGTAACCTTATCTATCATAGATACATTATTATAATTCTGTCCTTTTCTATACTAGCCACATTCCCTATAAAAGCTGTTTCACAACCTGACAAATTGACACATCTCTCTCTCTCTCTCTCTCTCTCCCGGTGTGTGTGTGTGTGTGTGTGTGTGTGTGTGCAGGATAAATGAGAGGGTATTTGAATGCCTGTCATTAGGCACATCTCAGGAAGCCATATTGGATATGACAGTATCCTAAACTCAGAGAGAACAATATTCTAGTTTCCATATTGTGCAAAAACACAAATCCATCTGAAGAATCCAATTAAGATTATTTATGTGTTTCTGCATTAAATAGTCAGCTTTAATTAGCTTCATATGATTGGATATGGGTAAACTTAATATCTGTTTAAAGCTCTGATTTGAAGATTAATCCATTACGGCCGCTGTAATAGACTCAACGTGTGTGGACGTGTGTTGTATCCATGTTTACACAATCTGAAATAATATATAGTCGTTCACTTTCGCCAGCTTACGGTAATCATCCGCATGTGTTTAAAATGCCAAATTACGGTGAGCAAGCGTCGACTATATTGTATGTTTACACTACCAGACTTCAGCGACAAAATACCCGTCGCACCGTATGTTTCCAACCGTTTTATGTTTACATTACCAGACTTCAGTGACAAAACATCTGTTGTGCTGTACGTTTTCATCTGCTGTATGTTTACACTGGCAGATTTCGGTGACAAAACATCTGTTGTGCTGTACGTTTTCATCTGTTGTATGTTTACACTGGCAGATGTCGGTGACAAAACAACCTGTTTTACTGTCTGTTTACATCTGTTTGGACGTTTACACTAGCATACTTCAGTGACAAAACATCCGTTACACCGTTTGCTTTCATCTGCTGTTTGTATGCACCTTCAGACTTCGCCGAGGAAAACCGTTGCTGTACATCTTTACGGTATCACGGTTCAGGGTAGAAACGGATGCGGGATTCTATCAGATTTCCCATAAACAAACATCTGCTGTACGATGTGTTTACCTGAGTAAACTGCATATGTGCGACAACTGATGTTCCCTGTTATTTCACTATCGAATTAACAGTGGCTAATCATCAACCTTAGTGCACATTTACACAATCAGATCAAAATAATGGGACATCTGTCGCACAGTAGGATTTACGGTTACTGAATATATTTGATATTTAGTGTTTAACACTAACTGGACCAGTCTTACTATAAGTGTAAACCAAACAGTTCTGTTAAAAGTGGGGTATCTCTAGCGCCAATATATGTAACAACAACAACAGCGGCAGCAGCAGACCATCATCAACCGTTACCCAACTCAGGCACCATTCAGGATCGGACAATCACGCAACATTAGAGATAGAAGTATTCCCGAACACATACATCAACTGACATCCAGCGCCTGAGCAGATTCATACCATCAATCTTGACAGTTTAATGTCGTGGCAGGATTTCCCGAGAAAGTAGCCACCAGTTTAAATGGCCATTAAACATGGCCTTCGTACTTAAATTGTTTGCCAAAGGAACGGAAACGTACATAGCCAGAGGAATACAAACTCTCACACACACACACACACACACACAGACACACACACACACACACACACAAGGAAACGAACAAGCCCGTCTGTGAAATAAAAAGAAGCTACAACGGTGTACACGAACAACGTACATCTGCCACATCCATATTTTCCCCCCATTACAGGGAAATTCTTCCCTCCTGGAAACAAAACTATAACAAAGCTGTACTCACCTAGCAACACGTTCTCCGTTCCAGCACGGCCCCTCAATTCCGGCACTAAACCTCTCCTCGGTACACATGGTGTCGGGTAGATGACCGAGGAAGCCTTTGGCAGCTATCACATTCCTCATGAACATCTCTATCTTGGCGTAGAGCCGCGTGTTGCTGTTCAGCGGGATCGGTATAATGGCCGAAGTGTCCGGCTTCGCGGAGTGCGGCGACTCGGTCTCCGGAAGGGCAACCACTGATTTCGGATGACCACATCTCTGGATAACCTGTCGTGTGGATACAGAGGGAGGGGGGTGGAGAGAGAGACGGAGATGTTATTATATCTGAAGAGTGCTACCGTAATCTATAGTTGGCGCAGCGGTTAGAGAGCGTCGGCGATTAGAAGATAACTCGGGTACGGAACTAGGTAATGTTTCGACTGCGGAACTGATGGCCAGCGACAGAAGAAAAAATAACGATCACTAATCATTTCAGATCTTTATCTGTAATCGTCTGTTTGAAAGTAATGTCTAGAATACAGGTTTGATTAAAACACTAAAATTTAATTTATTTTGGATATGTGTGTGTGTATGTGTGTGTGTGTGTGTATGTGTGTGTGTGTAAAACAGGTTTTCATCATATTCCCGTTTCACCCCGTTAACACCAGTTCCACTGTCCCTCCTCCGTGTATGGCGGGGGGTGGGGGGGGGGGGAGCAGGTAGTCAGCTCTAAAAAGGTAGTGATATTAACAATTTATATGTGAGAAGTGGAATTTAATAGAATATATCATTTTGAAGTATTACTATAGCCAAGCTTATATAAGCAATAAACGTGGTATAGTGTTTTAATACGGTGGTTGCCAAACCTGGAATACGCGACACACACACACACACACACACACACACACACACGACACGCACACACACACACACACACGCACACACCATTTTACTCTGAAAGTCAGTAGGTACGATACCCCATAAAATAAAAACGCTGTATAGATTATTTGCCTAAAGTTTTATAACAGCCAATAGTACATAACGGTTGTAAAACACTATTACACTCAGAATCTGATAAAGTAGTCATTAAAACTTCTAGTATTCCATTTTTATCAAAGCCGCAAAACGAAGTTCAATCATGATTCAGATTTCGCCAACATTTATCTATTGGGTAACATCCAAATAACGTCATCGCATTAACATCTTTCAGACTAGCTCTCTTAGACTAATTCGCCGAATAATGTCTTGGCTCAAACGAGATCGAAGATGGCTGCCAAAAAATTTAACGGTACCGTCACCTCGCAAAATTAAAACAAAATTCAAGACGCGAAAAGAACCCGGATATGATATCTCCAGGTCCAGAAACAACAACCGGAAGAGACGCTACCTCGAATGGATCACATGGATTTATGGAAACAGTCAACAGTCTAATTAATATTCGGCATATTTATCTATACGGTTCAGTTTCATTTATCTCCGTCAGAGAGATTAGTTTGATGGAGCAGTCAATCTGTGATAACGAAGAGAATTAATTCCTCCGTCTATAAGATGGAATGACAATCTGAGGAAAAGAAACGCCACCAGACGGCGCCAGCAGATAGGTGCTTCACGAAGGAAGGATTAGGCATTTGCCGCGAAACGAAAAAAACCCACACGTAATCAACATTATTTAAATGATATGCAAGCCAAGTACATGAGTGAATAGGGAAGCGTCTAAGAGGCCTATAGACGTTAAACAGTAAGACGATAGCTGTTAATGGAATGTCTATTATTGTGGAGTAAACATCATGTTTACAACAGACGGTCTTGTTTATTTATCTTTTGCCATCATTCTTATCAACCCAGCGGCGTCGTCACGCCAATTTTACTTATTACGACAGCTCTTTAAAAAAATATATATTAATGCAGATCGCCTAAGTAGGCTATTGACACCACTAATGGCGTATATTTACATGCATATTGAAAAAAATTCTTTTAGCAAACACGAGCACCGTAATCTATGAATATACGGCAAATGGCGTAAAGCAAACAAACATACGGTAATATTCTAAAGTCGTAAAAGCCATCTTCGTTCTATGTATCAGAACGACCAGGTTATTATCGTTGTATCAAAATATCTCTGGTAAAATCTCTGTATCAAAATAATGGCCGTATCGTAATGATCAAAGAATAACGTTTGTATCAAAATGATCACGACATTAACATGCTGGTGACATCTAGCAGTAAATAATCAGGCGCCATAGAGGCGGATCGAGTGGGATCATTGGACGACCACGATGAAATACACCCCCCTCCACGTGGCCCTCGATGATGATGATGATTGATGTTTTATGGCCACTGTTGTGCGCAAGGCAGGCTAAATGGGCCGAGCGACCTCCAAAGGTAATGAGACGAAGTGAAAGACGAAACAACCTTCAGATAAGCCCACGCCGGGATTCGAACACGGGTGGTAGTGATCTGTGGTCCAGCACGCTACCGCTAGACCACGGAGGCGCCCTACGTGGCCCTTGGGATATCAGGATTCTACATAATGCCATGGAACATTATGGATTCTTTTTTTAATCTCGACGGATCTGTTAGGCCGCGACGCCTCGGAACTCAAGCCTCCGGGTTCAAATCCCGGCTTAGCTACGTCTGAGGGGTGTTTCATATTTCACGTCAACTCGGCCCATTAAGGTCTACCGTCGGCATAAAGAAGGAGATAAATAACAGTGAGAACAAGAAGGCCAGCAACATTTAGAGGATCTACCAGAGGAAGAGAAACACCAAGGAGTTTACGTCATCTTGGGATAGTGTACATTTATTGAATCAGATCGTCAATAAATATTTATTACTCTACAGCGTCATTTATTGTTCATTGGTCAGCGAAGACTATTAGTATAAAATGATGTTTGCCTGGTTGTACAGCTTGTACCGGCGAAAGTTACAAAGCCCCCTTCCCACAGGATATATATATATATATATATATATATATATAAAATCAATAAGATTATATTTAAAGTTAAATTTAACTCGCTTGGGCATCTATAAGCCCTGTATAGGCCCGAATTCAAACACACAACCGCGCGCGCACGCACGCACACACGCACGCACGCACGCACATGCCTACAACCGAATATCGTCAGCCACCCGACAAAACTCTAACTTTAAGATACGTAACGAACCACTAATTAATGCCAAGAAATAGGACCACCATACTACATACACACAGGCGCGCACACACACGCAGGCACGCACACACACACACACACACACTATATGGCAATTTATAATGCGTGTACATGGGAGGCCGGAGAGAGGATGTTGTGAATCAGGGGGAAAAAATAACACTGATAAATCGATCCAAACCCTGCCCCCTCGTCGACTGAATGTCGTTATCGTGTAATGGCTGGGGAGGTGGGGAGTTATTGTAGGTGCTGGATGGCGAGGAAATCTGAGCTCTATTTGTCATATTAAGTACTGACGTACAGGTGGCACATAAAGCTAAAAACTAGCGAGCCGCATAAACCATTTGAGGCAAACATTTGTGGAATGTCGAAGCAGACGATCATAACCCGCCGCCTGGAACGGGGTAACTAACACACCACACGTCATCGAAGGCTCTGTGATACGTGTAAAATGGCGGGAAGGACGAGTTGACATTGAGTAGAAAACTCTCTCTCTCTCTCTCTGTGTGTGTGTGTGTGTGTTAGAAGTGGGTAAAGGGGCACTGGCACAGCAGAGTTGGAGGAATTACAAGTCCAAGATAAACACCTTTACTTGACAATATGATTGTAATCGACTGCGATCTGAGATTACGTTATGATCGTAATTTATTATTCCTGGCGCAAAACATAATTTAAAATCGCCATTAAACACATGGATGAATCATCAGGGTGTGACGTCATGTGTGACATTGTTATTGAGGAACGGTGATTTATTCCACCGAAATATTTAGTATCTCACAAGTGAAAAGTTACTGGACTTTGTGATTCCGCATTGCCGTGTGAGTACACGCGAGCGACGGTGTGTGACTGTGTGCATTCCTAAGTGACGGTTTCCGTTGTAGTAGTCAAAAATCTGACATTAAATGATATATAAAACACAGACACCCATGCATGCACGCACGCACGCACACACACACACATGTACCCACGCAGTGTCACTGATCTGGATTCAAACAATAATATCCTAAACAATGTCAAGGTATACGTCTGTTTAAAGAATTATTAACATAATCAATAATAATATAATTTATAAGAGACAGCCCCTTTACAGATGTGGTCTATAACATGTCTGGTAAGAGACAGCCCCTTTACAGATGTGGTCTATAACATGTCTGGTAAGAGACAGCCCCTTTACAGATGTGGTCTATAACATGTCTGGTAAGAGACAGCCCCTTTACAGATGTGGTCTATAACATGTCTGGTAAGAGACAGCCCCTTTACAGATGTGGTCTATAACATGTCTGGTAAGAGACAGCCCCTTTACAGATGTGGTCTATAACATGTCTGGTAAGAGACAGCCCCTTTACAGATGTGGTCTATAACATGTCTGGTAAGAGACAGCCCCTTTACAGATGTGGTCTATAACGTCTGGTAAGAGACAGCCCCTTTACAGATGTGGTCTATAACATGTCTGGTAAGAGACAGCCCCCATCTCATGCGTAGGAACAGCTGGTGAGTCTACAACACATCGTCAAGACCACTAGGGGGTTTATCATGTCTAGTAAGAGATAACTTCATCAGATGTGGTCTATAACATGTCTAGTAAGAGCTGGCGCCTCCGTAGTCTAACTGGTAGCGCCGTTGGCCACATACCTCAACCACCTGAGTTTAAATCGCGGTGTAGGAATGTCTGAAGGGTGTTTCATCTTTTACTTCGCTCGGCCCATTTAACCTACTTAATGCACAAAAGTGGCCGTAAAACATCGAACATTTCATTTGTCTACTAAGATACAGCTCCATCAGATGCGGTCTATAACATGTCTGGTAAGAGACAGTCCGTCAGATGTGGCCAGTAATCCCCCCAGATGTTGTACACAACATGGTCTGGTAAGAGACAGCCCCCACCTCAGATGCAGTAGCCCGGTAACATGTGGTAAGCTCGCCAACACACCGTCAACACCAATAGGTGTAGTCAGTGACAGAACACATCACTCTAGCTCATCATTCCTGATCAGAACCGAGAAGCCATCGATAAAACGCCGCCGAAGACCCCCCCCCCCCTTCCTACTAAACCTCCCCCCACACTTCCTAATCGACTGAGGCCTCTTTTAGCTAATCTGAGAAAAATTACCACGTGACTTACAGCCACCGGCGAGTGATCCTGACAACAACGTCCATTGGTCCCGTCAGATTCGGGATCTGGAGCCAATGGGTCTCTCCGGAAGACGTGATCCGGCTCATCAATTTCAACGGATAATCAAACGCAGTCGAGTTCGGCTTTGAGCACAATTGGCCAAATGATGGCCACGAATTATGATAACATCGGATTATGATAATAATAACTGTATGGGTTTTTAAATAATTATTATTTGTCAACTTAAAATGTTACCATCCTCTAAAATTACGGCGACTAACAACAAAATACCGGAAATGTATGACAACAGAATTGGGCGATAAATGGCAATTTAATAAACAATACGTCATTTTTAGAGCATAGGCGAAATTCTTATATAACTTCCTTTACACACAAACACACCACACCCCCTTCCAAGGATAACTAAGCAAAAATGTGCAAAACACAAGGCAGAAAAACCATGTCTAAAAACGTGGAAAAGAAACGCGATTAAAATCCATAAAATCATATTTGACAAGACAAGGTGGAAAATTAAAAAGGCAACTATCAAAATGGTAACAGGCAAAATACAAACTCACCCACCCACCCACACACCCACCCACCCATCCAACCCCCGGGCATACCCCATTATGCCTCTTCCTTCTCGTTGACTGGAGCTAATGTTTACGTTCGTCGTACGATGTCAAAGGCCTTCCTATCTGAGCAACAAAAGGCGAGTCTTAAAAATAGGTTACGTCGCCGATGACGAGAAATAATTGAGGAGAATAATTGCGAAAATGATCAGATGGCGGCATTAATCAGAAACAAACAAACCTACGGACGGACTAGGACGATGATGAGCTGTCGTCGTCATCGTCGCGGTGGTGGTGGTCGAACATTTCTACACAACCGCTCCATCCAATAGGCTGTCAACCCGCATCGACCAGTTATAGCTGTAGAGCTATTTTCATTAAGTGTCTGTATGACAATAATAGAACGCTAAGCGAGAAGACCGCCCCGCTATCCGTCCGTCCGTCCGTAAAAAAAGACAGAAGGAATTTACTCGTCGGTGAAGAAAAATATTCGGTCTGTTAGCAGCTCTCCTCCTCTCCTCTCTCTCTCTCTCTCTCTCCCCCCCAAAAAAAAGGGTTCTCCTCCAATCGACAATAGTCTAGTTATATGTTCTCTGAACTAATGGTTTTACAAATGGGCACCTAAGCAGAAATGACTAGTGACATTTCACATTATGTCAGTGGCACGTCTTGTAGAAATGTTACACTGACTCTATTATTAAATTTCCTTTTTCCAGACTAAACTATGCCTCGGTTTTTAATAACACGAACGGTTCGGCGTAGCGGGGTTACGGGTTCTTATGGGTTGTTTCATCAGCACGGTTTTTAGTCGAATTTGATTTTCACGTCTCCAGTAAAACTATCGACCAATTAAAGACGCCACAATATAAAATATGTAATTTGTGGGTTTTTTTATAGCCACAGAATACAGTTTACTTTCTTTTCAACTATTTAAAATGGGGTTGGCGTCTCCATGGCCTAACTGGTAGAGCTGCTGGTCACAGACCTTTAGCACGTAGGTTCAAACCCCCCAGGTGCGCTAAATCTGAAGGATGTTTCATCTTTCATTTCATCTCATCACTGTTGGGGGTCGCTCGACTCATTTAGCCTACGGCGTGTGAGACACAAAAGTGGCAACAGTTACATCTGAAATAAGGAGTACGCAGCTGTCTGTTGGTGCATACTTCTGTTGGCACACAGTTAACTGATCCACGGAGACAAACCATATCACTAACCCCAGCCTTATTTACACAAACTCCGAAATATCATATCAGGCCATCACTGTCAACTAATCTGTACCTAAGCCATGCCACGTTTCCGGCGCACTTCTTAAACCCACCTCCCCCACAACACTCAGCAAAAACGGTGCTTTCATCCGAAGTGTGTTCCGCTCAAAGCCGCCTAACATCCTGTGTACAACTAGCCACTTACTCGTCTGACATGAGGGCCAAACATTCTCAAAGCTAAATACTAGGGGGCATAACATGTATACATTTCTATTTAATCGGCACCAAATGGCCCCGGTGTATAAACAAGACCACTTGAAGGGTCTATCAGCAAGCTATACACGTCAACAATATATATATATATATATATATATATATACACACACACTATTATGATCTTACTCCCTGTGTGTCAGCACACTTTCAACAAATGAATACGTCGGCTGGTCACTTACCTGGCTTTTAATATACTCTCACCTGAGATCAACTTGAAGGCAATTGTGCTCATTAAAATTTTAGCCTAATGACAATCGTGCAAGGCCGAGCCTTTACAAAGCGATGAAAGCCCCTTTAAAGGGTCTGGTCTGTGTGTCGGCGGCGGGGGGGGGGGGTTGGTGGCTGTGTGGCCAGTAAACAGGCTCGATCATTTGACTTATTCGGCAAAAGGCGATAAACGGAAAATAGTTTAAATGCTTGTTAAGTGTCAGTCTGGTGCTACACACCTTTTAGGTACACAGAAGAGAGTGTCTCTCTTCACAGTTCATATTTTATAGCGGTCTCTCTATGTACACAAGCTACTTAAGTGGTCATTACCGGGCCTTAAGCTGAGCACAATATAATCCAAATGAAATGTCATAAATCACCGAAACAACACACACACACACACACACAAACACAACGGAAAGACGACAGTCAACTTGTGTCTGTATAGGTATGGAAACCTACTTAATAAACATACAAGCGATGTAGTCTGATTAATTGATTGGTATATATGATTCAATAATATATATATATATATATATATATATATATGTGCGCGCGCGCGTGTGTGTGTGTGTGTTACAGTTAATCTGTATAATCGGGTGGTATGTATATTACCTGAAATTTGCAGGTAATCTGTATTAAATCTCAGTTAGCAATAGACGTATTACCTGACGTAAGTTTTGTATAAAACCAATCTGCTGACTCAACTTATAACTGAATTTACGAATGCTAGATCAAACCTATATTTCTACGCCAAAAATATGAAATATGACACATATTTGTTCATAAATGACACACACACACACACTTCTCAAGTAGGGTATGGACCAATCACGGGGGCTTATATATATATATATATATATATATAGATATATAGTGCCTTGTAAATATATGAATCAATTCACTGCTTATACCAGGTACGCCACCGCAACTACAAGACCCAAGGCAATGACCCTAATTCATCAAACCCGAGTGACAGGTGTGGAAGTGTACCTCTGACAGTTTATCAAATTCAACGCAACTTCTTTTGGAACTTCACGGTTTGGGAAGAGTTTCCGTAATAATCCTAGAATCCCATACATTCCTATGCTGGTTAGAGCTCGGGGTATATACGATCGGCTTACACACAGAGAGCGAAAATGGGACTCCTAGAAACCGAACACAGGAAATCGGTTTTTCCTGTTTCCTTCACTTCCTTCCGAGTCGCCATTTTGTATGGATGCCTTCAGTGTGGCATTCTGACCACTCGCTCCTCCAGACACAGAATATGATTTTGTAGCATCTTCATCAAAAAGAACAGAATTAAAATTAATATTTATCATATAGAGAAATGGACCCATTGAGAAAAACTATTAGCTATGTGACGGCTGGATGGTGTTTGTTGATGTTGTTGTTGTGTTTGTTGTTGGCGTTTATCAGGATAATAATTATCAGAGAGAGAAACATCCAAGGTGGTAAACGATAGAAATCCACATTCTGGACGGGCAACAGAAGACGCTGTGATGATGATGATTGATGATTTACGGTCACTTTTGTGCACACCGTAGGCTAAATGGACCGAGCGACCTCCGAAGGTAATGAGGCGAAGTCAAAGATGAAACACCCTTCGGACATGCCCACGACGAGATTCGAACTCGGTAGTGGTAGTGATCTGTGGTCGAACGCGCTACCAACTAGACCAGGGAGGCGGCCCCAGAAGGCGATGTGAAACGTTTCAGCCAGAAATGTCCCTGCCAGCTAAAATCCGAGTTGTTGTGCCAATGAACGGCCAGATTGTCGATAACAATGAAAAGCGCTTTACCTTCAAACTGATTGACAAAATTACCTCCTTCGAGAGGAAATAATCAAAACAGACCAAAGAAAACGCCCGAAAATCGTCGTCGACAAAGGAACACGGCGCAGAAATGTATCGGATAAGACCACGGTCTGTCCAGGTCAAGACCTCGTGCGGCGGCCATATTAACGACCAAAAACCCCCCCCCCCCCCCCCCGGCTACAAATGTCAAATGTCGACAATTAAACATCAACGGCTTTCTATACGACCACTTTATACAGACGAACAATTGTGACCAGCCCAACATCAGCCCAGGCCATATCGTAATATTCCGCTGAGCCGAGAAAACATAGTTCAAGTGTCTATAGTCTGCCAAAGACCCGCCATTACAGGCAACCGTCCGCTGTTTACCGACCTAATTATAAATGGAAGTCATAGGTCGGCCATTTTAGATTAATATTTGTGCAGCTTTTTAAAGGTTCTCAGCAGTTTTTTAAACGCGTTATATTGTTGCCATTGTCCCCCTACTGGTTGGGTGTGTTTGTGCGCGGGTGTGTTTGTGTGTGTATCTGCGCGCGTACGCGTCCACACAGACACGAGGGGGGGGGTTACGACACATTAGCTTTATCAAGTTGATTTAATGTAATCTCGTTTGTGTGTTAGTAGATAGAGCAGAATCTAGCATGCAAAATAGACGTGCATAATAGACAGACAAAATAGACAGGCAGAATAGACGGGAAGAAAGACAGGCAGAATAGACGGACAGAATAGACAGGCAGAATCGTACGAAGACAAAGATGTACAGGATACGAAATCAGACCAACCATCACTGACAACTTAAAAAAATTAAATGTTGCTGTTGGTGTTTTACGGTCACTTTTGTGCACAAGGTAGGCTGAATGGGCCGAGCGACCTCCAAAGGTAATGGGGTGAAGTGAAAGATGTAACACTATACTGACATAGCCCTGTCGGGGTTTGAACCCAAGTACTATACATCTGTGGCCAACCCCACACGTTCTCCTCCGAACTGCTACCAAAGATCCTGATGGCTGAGCTAGGATGTCCCACTCTGCAGATCCAGGCAGGTCGTTTGTGCAGACTAACCACCAGCGCCATCTGCCGGTCGGCGTGTATTATTTCTCCCGCAGTCGGAGAAGTAATGGCTAAAAATCAGCTGTTAATTCTCCGGCTGCCAGAGAACTGTGACCAGATTCGGGTTTGTTTATCCGGATCTGGAGAACTAATCATAAATTTCATCACCTGATCCTCGGCTGCCGGGAATATTTTAGCTGTCCCATCAACTAAATAATTAGGTATATTATTCTGCGCTAATGTTCTGGTTGGACTTAACACCATACCTGTATCTACATCGGTAAGCATCGAAATGTTTTGATGATGTGATATTTGAATATGCGAGCTCGATTATATCCCATAGTTCCGAGTCAAAATGGTCATTTAAAAAGTAGGAAAAGTAGGAGTTTCTAAACCAAAAAGTAGGAGAAAAGTAGGAGAAAGTAGGACGCAGTGTGGACAAAAGCCTGCATTATTTGAATGAATTATTATATGTTTTCTTGTGTACAACTACACCATCTGCTTTCTTGAACATTCAAGCAACGTGGTAGTTGACACATAATTATTACAATTTACATGTACCCAATTTACATGTACCCAATTTACATGTACCCAATTTACATGTACCCAATTTACATGTACCCACGTACGTAATTTGATTCACAGCGCTTTTGAACAGGCTTTAAGTATGAAAAGAGCGCTCTATAAGTTTGGTATAATAATAATAATAATAATAATTATACGGAATTGATGGATCAATATTACATAATCGATCGGCAATTAGCAGACGAAGAAAAGTAGATTTAATCCAAAATTAGTAGGTTCCTACTTAAAAAAAAGTAGGAAAAGTAGCAGTTCTCGGATCTATGATATATCTTAAACATATACTAGCATATACCATGACAACAGTTAATTAACTGTAGAGTCCTCCAATATGCTATATAACTATCGACAGTTTATTATCATTTGAGTTTGACAATGTTAGCATCATTGTTACTGTATTGTTGTTTTGACAGGTATCAAAATGGTACACTGACCAGACAATACACATACAACAGACACGATCTCGCCAGCCGGAGAAAGGCGATGTGTGAACATATATTAGTTCTCTCGGACACAATCAATAGGGTCCGCATAAATTAAAATCTTGCTCAGTCGTCTGTTATTTGGACAATAACCCCCCTCCCCTCTCCTCTAAAATGTTGAATCTCGTGCAATGTACCTGAAAGAATTTAATTATAAAATACATTATCTAAATTAGATGCTCTCTCTCTCTCTCTCTCTCTCGACAGACGCCATTGTACAAATGCGATGAATTGAAGCGTGTAATGGAAAAAATGCTCGTTCTGGTTTTGTGAAAACGGTTTCTGTGGCTGTTTAAATCATTTTGGGATTACGATCTTTACCATTATAAGATCATCCATTTGACGTGTGTATCTCCTAATGACTAACAATGATTACAGCAAGAATAGTAAATTAATTATGATATATTTATCATAAAATATGTGCTTTATGCCAGATGTCTATTTGATTGTCACCATTTTCTCTCGTATTCAATACTGGTTCTCTGCCGCTCCGCGGTTGTTACACGCTGGTGGCCAGGTGGCGCTGCGCGTCAACTTGCCCAATGATGACAGGACAGCCAGGGTGGGACATCGGAGAGAGAAGCCGTTAAGAACCTCGCTCGTGTTGTTCTCGATGACAGTCCAATCGTGGCCGCCAGTGACAACAACAACAATAACAAGGTGGTAAGAAACGGGTGAAGGTGGAGGATCATCGTCAGAGGTCAGCTCCCGTAAGGACTTGTCAGCAAAGGAATTTCACGACGCATCGAACGTCCCCTTATTTCGAACGCGCTCAACGGGTGGGGCAACCCCAATAAAAATACGACCGGTCATTAAGAGGAAGTGCAGGTCATTACCGAGAGAAAGACCAGCGACCCCCCCCCGCACGGCCAGCGGACAAAGGAGTTGACGTCGACGGCGTAGCTGACGATATAAACGACTCGGCCATTAAAGTGGGTGACGACGGGGGCTGTGAGTCGCGGGCTAAGTGGACAATATGGGGGTGGGGTGGAATGGCGGAGGTGAAGCGGGGAGTATGAAGTAAAGCCCGAGCAAATTAACTACAAGAGAAAGGTGGCCGATGACCGTGTCAAATATTGTTTAATTAGAGGACTTAACCCGACCACGTCCATTACTCGCGTTGACTGACGACGGAGAACACTTCCGGAATTGACGAGCCATTCGGTTGATGATCGTTGGTGATGATGGTGGTTAATGGTTTGGTTTGGTTTTGTTGTTCGGGGAGAATCCCCAGGCTGTCGCTTAATCAGCACAGCCTCTATGTTGGTGAGAGGTGAGAGGAGGAACCCCCTTTTATCTTGGTCATTAACTGGTTGTAGCAATATGACGAGTGGGAGGGGGAGGGGGGGTTTATGGGAGGAGGAGGTAGAGGAGGGGGAGGTACTGTAATTATAACACACTCGGCATCAGAGCGGGTCTGATTTTATAATACCACACGGACGGACGGACGGACGCAGACACGAACACACACAGACACGAACAAACACACACAAACATACACACACACAGACAATATGATACTCGGCGGGTTTCGGCACGAATTGTTCGCCAAAATCTCTAAAGTGCCAAGTCATGTTCCATCAGATGACTTACAGTAATTAGTTGGTCTGTGTGCTTTGAACGAGGTGAGGTCTTAGCTGACACAAGATGGCTGACTGATTGAGTGAATGTGTGGTTTGTTTTGCGTCGTTGTGGGTCACACCTCGTGACGTAAGGTCACTCGCTGACTCACTAGTAAAACATCCCACACACAGCGACACCTATCGGATTCGAACTGAGAATGTGGACTTTTGTAGCGCAACGCTTTAACAGCTACGCTGCTAGAGGGCCATAGCGAGCAAGCACACGAAAGGAACCAATCTGTATGGGCACCACACGACACGCACACACACACACACACATATATATATATATATAATATGGGCAAACGACCAATAGCATAGACTAGACTGAACTCAAACCAGACCAGACACCAACTCTTTGTAACGCAGACTGAGCACGAATGTACGCGCGCGCGCGCAGAAGGCGAGAGAGCAAAGAAATATGAACCTAAACTTTCACATCCACCACTTCTTTATTTGTACCCAATGACCGCACCTAGAAAAAATCCTACATATTTATGAAAAGCTGCGCGCACGCGACACACACACACACACACACAGAGAGTGTCCAGCCTTATTAACCCAAACCTAGACCAAAACCTCACAAATTATAACCTTTTGTTATTTTAGTTTCTTCTCACAGTTTTAACTCAGGTAATTATACGACTTCTCATTATCTGACAATGGCTGCATCAGTGTATAATAACAAACTCAAAAGAGAAATTCTCCGCCTTATCTCAAAACGCGATAACTATTTCATTCATCGGCGCGCGGTGCCTAGATAATGTGTGCACACACTGCAAACCGGCGGGCGAGATATGACTATCTCATCCGACTGGGTGAATCCCAGACATCGTCTTAATTATAAAACAAAGCATGCCATCCGTCGTTTTCAGTTTGACCTGGACGCTTCAGGTACGAACTGAATTGAAAACTCGTCATTGGCGAGGCTCTATTTCAACATTAAGGAGGTCAATCAAAATGATAAAGTCAAATATAATGATCTAATCTCTGTTATTATCACCAGCCAGGAAGCCACCCCCCCACACACACACGCACGCACACAGCACGCACGCACGCACGCACGCACCACGCACGCACGCACGCGCGCATAAAAGTAGCAAACATCTGTTTTCACATCTTCTCTCGGTCGGATTCATCCGGATAGGCATCCCGGAGAGATTATCATAGTTTAGACTTTTTAGTACAATAGCTAATTACGACGTTAACCAGAAAGTGTGCACATGTTAGATCCTCCAGCGGTCGAAGAACTCGGATTACCTTGTGCTCATCCGTCGGGATCCAGATGGTGGCGTCGTGCGGACGTCGAAATTATTTCCTGTTCGGGTTTGTTAAAGAGTCCTGGGATATATGGCTATGATTAAATGGTAATTAAAGCTAAGCGTCTTTCAGGTGAACAGGTAGCTGAGAAAGCAATAATTGGCATTTGTTATATATTTGTCTAAGTGAGACTGTCTGTCTGTCTGTCTGTCTGTCTGTCTGTCTGTCTGTCTATCTATCTATCTATGTGTGCGTGCGTGCTTGTGGGAGCGCGAGGGAGGGGATCCAGTGAGGGGGAGAGTGGGGGATACACACACACACACACACACACACACACACAGAGAGAGAGAGAGAGAGAAATACATCCCCGGCCATTTAACAAAGAAACAAGTTCCAAAATTCAAGTCCACCAAGAGACAAACGGACAGGGGATGGCTGCACAATGACGACGACATATGACGTAATTCCGCTTGATTATGGTTAAATAGGAAGCCATTAACTCGGGTGACACGCCGATATCATCTGGTGATGTTTAGATAAGATAAAATTAGCGTAGAGATGTCTATCTACATTTTAGCAGAGCATCCAGACCGACGGCAATGCGAAATACCCACAAGTCAGCCTATTCTCTTCTCTAAACTATTTCAGCCAAAACTATCAGTCTCACATGCCATCGGGCATTCTGAAACTGTTTACTGAACAAACGCCAAACAAAACAGGTCGTCGGTGAAACTAATTACCGGAGAGCAAACTTGAACGTTTGAAATTTTTGCACCTGTCAACTTTAGCGCCTCTCTTCGAAATAATCGTCGCCACACACACACACACACGCACGCGCACACACGCACGCACACACACACATACAAATAAATGCACACACACACAAAACAAACAAACAAGCACACACACACACACACAGGGGGGGAAGTGGAAAATTAAACAAATAAACACACACATTCAAACACAACACACACACACAAACTTAAGCTCGGATGCAAATAAGACGCCATCGCTACAATCAATACGTGATCAGGTTAGGACAGTTTTAGCTTCGTAATTATCTCCCAAGTGAGATCCTACCGGAGATGAGTGAATAACTCAACGATTTGAGGCATTAATTCTAAATCTATCACTCACTAGCTGACACGTGTGTGTATGTGTGTGTGTGTGTGTGTGTGTGTGTGTGGTGGTGTGTGTGTGTGTGTGTGTGGAGAGAGAGAGAGAGAGAGAGTAACAAGCCTCAAAAGTTAATCAATAAGAGATCACAAAACTTGTAATATTTATTATCAGCTGTGAACTACGGGTTCAATAAAAACTAAATTAAAAGTCTAATACGTCTAAGTTGGGGTATTTTGTCTCTGGCTAGCCGCTCTAGAAGGACTTACCGAGTATTAAAATAATATTGACGTAAATACTATATCAAGTCTCATACCAAACTCTGGTAAAGTGCTGAAGATTTTCTTGTCAAAATAAAAAAAGTTTCTGTACATAGTTTGTATGTTTTTACATCGTTTCACACGCACACACACACACACACACACATACACACACACACACACATACACACACGTGCGCGCGCGCACATACACACACATACAAACGCATACACACAGAGAGGGGGTCCTCTAATGTAACATTTGACAGACAGATATTCCCAAACGGGACGAGTCCGTACTCTCTCCTAGTCTCCCCACAGATTTCACTCGGGAAACACGACCAGAGCGAGGCGTCACACCTTCGGGAAACGCGATTATCATACTAAAGCCTTTCGCTGATGGCTGAAACATTGCACGGATACAAATAACACCGGGAGAGGGGGGGTGTTCGTTATCGACCACCTGTACCCGTCATTGCCTATCCAGTGAGATTCCCAAATTATAAATTAAGCGACCGGCTAAGAGTCATGCCTCTAGTGGGTCGGGGCCGTTATCACATCTGGCTGGCGGCAAAACTTCAAAGTGAATCCTCAGCAGACAGAATCCATTAGAAACATTCACGTAATAAACAGGATGAGTCGAATCTCTTCCGAACAACAACAACAACAACAGACGGACAGACAGACAGACAGACAGTGAGCCGCAGAATATAATAATTATTATACATCAATACGATGTCAACTTGACACCGTTATATAGATGCTAGATTAGAGTAGATATTGTGGCGGATCATTGCCAGGGACGAGCGACTAAACCCACGCGGCGAGGACCATTATAAACCCGAGTCGGAACGAGAGAGCGCGTTTGAAGGTCGTCGGACTGGCGCCTAGAGGTCATAAAAATTTCAACCTCCGATTGATGAGCACGTTATGAGATAATTAATACCAAAGGCAGATCGGTAATCGGACGAGTTCGATACATTTCATTAACCGATCGATGCCGATTGGTGTTTTTTTCCCCGTCATTGGCGCCGCTGACGTCACTGACTTAACGCTGATTGGCTGACGGCAATGAGGCTCTGTGGAGATCCCGATCGCGACTCGTCCGTTTGTCAAACGGACGAAACATCGGCGGCACGAAGAGACGTCGTCAACCATCACCTCAATACCCCCCCCCCCCGGCGCCGACCCCGTCTTCACAACCACCCGGTAATAGGAGCCGACAGTAGATAAGTATTTTATTATTTGTAACACCCTAACATATCAAATGTCAACCGGAACGTAAACAATCGTATATAACAGTTATGAGGCGTTGAATAACATCTGATTAAAATAAAGGGGGGGGGGGGGGGGGGTGGCGGAAGGGGGGTCTTTGAAACCACATCCAGATTGATTGCCGTCGAGTAAATCGGGATCACATCGAACATAAGAGCTTCTGTACTCTTAAAATAACCATACAGCTGATAAACACTGACACATTTAAAACCGCGTTATGGATGATGTGTCTGAGCAGGATTATATATAAAAGGGATTTCCTTTTGCACAGGAGATAAAGGATAACTTTTGAGCCATTCGAGACGGATTGAAAGAATTACGCATACACACGCGCGCGCGCACACGCAAGGTGAGAGAGTGTGTTTGTGTGTGTGGTGTTCACAAAAGAAAATAAGGAATATTACGACGCATAATTACATTTGCTGTTGTTATTGTTGTTGTTGTGGGTTAAACATAGCAAATTGTATAATTTAAAAAAAATGTCGGGATCAACCGTTTAAACATAAAACACACTTTGCTTTGCGAGAGCTATTTTAAAAGGCTGCCGCCTAGTGAGTGGAGTCGTTTAACCTCGCCCAGGTCATACCCGAAACATCACACGGCTAACATCCCGCAAACACAGACGCCAGGCGGACTCGAAACGAGAGCCTGGAGGCTTGCGACGCCGCACTCTCATCACTGCATGCGCCATCTAAACGTCCAAAAACGGCGGAAGTAAGATGACGTCATAACGATGTAATTCGCTGATAGTCCGCTTTTAAACGGTGTTAAATCCGATATTGTGGGAACTGTGTCAGAGACGAGCGTCCGGTAGATTTTAATACGAAAAAGAAAATACTTTTTCCGCAAATTCAGAACCATCTCCTCCCATATCCGATATGATGACGTTTATCATCGATCTAACACCCAGAACTGACACGTGATAACCTTAAACTATGTCCTTATGTCGTAGACGTCTAACAGGAGCCCATTAATAATGACTGACCGACAAAACCAGCAGTCACATACCAGGAAAGATTTAGAATATTAAATTCTTAAAGTGACACCAGATATCAAGTATGCTATTTTAGACCTCTCTGTGTGTGTGTGTGTGTGTGTGTGGTGTCCATATATATATTACAGTTTCTTTAAAATGTAGAAGATCAGTTCAAAGTGAGCGTATAAAACCACGCGCGCGTGTGTGGTGTGGGTTTACATCTAGAAATTATTACAATCATTCGATTCGAAGTGAAAAACTCTTGTTTTAACATATTACATTCGCATTAAACACCCTAAATAACTGAGCACCATTTCGGGGTCGGGCGGTTCAAACAAACGTAATAATGCATCTGACAGGAAAATCGGCTTAATTTCGGGCGGAAACTGCGCATAAGAATTGCAAAACCGTTTTTAAGCCCGTACAGCCGCGTACCGCAACATGCGAGATCAAAAACAGAACGCAGATTTCTGGCACAAATATCCCCAACCGGAGTAATTTCCACACAAAGAGTTCTGGCTCAGGCTACCTTGTTAGCAGTTGGCTAGTTCTTGCCAATCTGAGTGTATGGGAAGAGAAATGTGTTTTTAATATGTTGATCCTCAAACATTCCAACATGTTCAATAATTCGTCCAACCGGGGAGATGGGGGGGGGGGAGAGGATAACAACGAAACAGGTTTAAGTTAAACAAAACATTAGTCTCTATACTATATTAAAACCTTTCTAAATAACCGATCTAGGCAACACTTATTTCAGACAGCCGTGAGTCATTGAAGATTATAAAAGAAATATGGAACATATTTAGACATTCATGTTTCAGATCAAACAGTATATACAGGTATATAACAAGACAAGCAATACACACCTGGAAGACGGGTATGTTATACTAAACACCAGCCCAGAGTATTCAGCTTTTGCCGATAAATTGCTATTTACACTACGAAATATATCTCCCGAAAAAATTTACTTGCCTCACATTTACGGTGTTTATTTTGCATTACACGAACCGAGATTTCCGGATGTGCTGACTGTCGTAATATTTCAATTATGCAATTTTCCTGTGAACTGGGAAACATATAATGAAAGTCGACGCTTTCATAAGAATAAGCTCGGCTACTACAGGAATCTTATAAGTGAAGCGTTGTGTGTTGATGATCTCGTGTTTCCGTTCGCTGACGGTGACTGATAAGTTACGTCTTTATTTATTTACATACGGCTCGTTCGCCTCAGTCATATACAACACACACCACGGACAATGGCCGATTCCCTGGATATGCCAGTCGACCGGATGAAACATCCCAAAGGTATCGGAGAACGCTGATATTGACTGATGATTGACGTTTCACGGCCACTTTTGTGCCCAGGGTAGGCTAAATGGGCCGAGCGACCTCCAAAGCTAATGAAGCGAAGTCAGAGATGAAACACCCCTCAGATGTGCCCACGCCGAGATCAGAACTCAGGTGGTAGTGATCTGTGATCCAACGCGCTACCAACAAGACGACGGAGGCGCCCTCTCGAGAACGCTGAGATTTAAACCCGGAACTTGCTAGTTCTGTAGAACAGCGCGCTATCGGTTACACCGCGAGAGCACTCCACTCACTGACAACGGTTATTATTTAGAGTGTTAAACAAACAATAACTGATACGTTGGGCCAAATAATGGACGGACGTAAACTTGAACAATGAGCCAGTAGATTGTGGAAAAATTATGTATGTTTATTTTCATGTTTGCAGCAAAACGATTTTGGTGGTTTACACACACACACACACACACACACACATGGAGAGAGAGAGAGAGAGAGCCTGCAATTAGTCAACAAACATATTCACCAGTAAGTCCGTAAGTCGCAACCATTTTCAGTCGAGCAGTTCCCAAATTGGAAGCCATATACAGTCTTGGAATCGTCCCAAACTTCATCCATCATAAAATATTCATCACCCTTCTCCCTCTGACGTCCTTGCGACGAGGTGCTAAGATGGGGGAAGGGGGGGGGGGTGAAGGAGGGCCATCGAGGCGAGACAAACAAATAATTAATCGCGGGCCGGATGACGATGGTAAATAGAAGGGCCGCCGAACGAGGGGAGAACCGCACAATATACTGTTATACATCATCTAAACTTGTAAATAGTGATCCCTGTCGTGAATTAGAATAATCTAATACGCGAGGCCTCTCGACACACACACACATTACTGATCTGTCTGAAGCTGACTGGTAGCTGATAGCCGAGTCAGCCAGGCAGCGAGATTTTTTCCATGTTGTAATAATTCAAGGTGGTGTTATATTCCTTTTTCGTTCCCAGCCAAGCCCAGACATGAGTGAGTGAGTGTGTGAGCGAGCGAGTGGGTGGTGAGTGAGAAATACTATGCACAACTTCGGCGCTGCTTTCACTTAGGACATATGACTGATTCGTGAGGAAAATGAGATGACCAGACACCGAATTCATGTCCGGCTGACATTCTGATGAGCAGGCGAGGAGATTCGATCCCATCCATGACCTGGTGATCTGCGCGCACTACCGCGGGAGTCCGTCGCTTGTTGTGTCACAGTGGCCAGGGTGGGTGTGTGTGTGTGTGTGTGCGTGCGTGCGCGCGCGCGTGTGTGTGTGTGATGACCGATCAGTACGGCAACAATGATGGTCTTTCAATAAGACGCGCAGTAATACATTTCACTTGTGAAGAGACCAATTACGCTCTTCCTATTTACTACTGTTTGAGCCGGGGTTTTTTCTTCTCTATAGTCCCCGCCATGGTACAGTTCTATCGTGGCTGAGGCCACAACACAACACGCGGCACATCCCTGCCAATAGAATTACTCCACAATTTAATCAATATTTCCGGCCTGGAATACTGATTTTCATCTTCACTCGGTACTCACAGCGACTGAAACCTTTATAACTAGACCACAACGTCAACTGAACACGGTGTGTTAATGGTGTCTCATTCTGGTAGATGGTTGATACACTGACTAGGTCTGTGGTAGGTATTCGGCCATTTCTAGAACTTTTACCGCGTATATCCTATTTTTCGTGTCTGAATATCTCATATAAAGCAGCTGTTTTAATGAACGCACCCCCCCCCCACACGCACACACACACGCAAATACACACACATTCAATCATCCGCCCATCACGTACGCACACACAGATAATTCAATGCAATGCAATGCAATGCAATGCAATGCAACGACAACAACAATAACAACATTCGGCTAGCCATCAACAGCACAAATCAATAACCGTACGAGTCAACAATTTGACAAATAGAATGAAATCATGTTTCACCAATCCGTACATAATTAATTACTATTTACACGGGAAGCCCAATCAGCCGATCTGCAGACCCAATATTACCTATCGATGACTCACAATGAGAAAATGGTGGTAATTAATGCCAAACAGTCGTAAACGGGTCATCCTCGGATGACTCGAAAATGGCAATATCCTTAATTGACTGCTTCCAGTAATCGTGGCCATATGGTGGAGATCAACAGCGAGCTGGGTGTATTGTCTCGGCTCCGGCTAAGGTCACACCTGGGAGATATGGCTGCGGCGCAACACTGACGGGGGAAACATCCCACAAATACCGGTATATAAGTCGGATCCGAACCGACGACCTGGAGTTCTACAGCGTCTCGATATCTAATCAGATGTCGTGGAGAAAGATCGAGTGATCTGTTTGTCAAATGACTGGAGGTTTCTTATTTATTTTATTTATTCCATAAACAACTGAACATAAATAAACAAGGTGTGTGTGTGTGTGTGTGTGTGTGTGTGTGTGTGTGTGCGCGCGCGCTGGTTAGACACAGAAGGTTGTTTACACGAAGCTGAGACAAGATGCAGACAGTCAGGAAGTGGAGAGAGAGAGAGAGAGAGAGAGAGAGAAAAAGAGAGGGAGGATGGGGCGCACTTGTCATATTGTAGCTGCTGCTGCTGCTGCTACCAGTTATATAAACTTGGTGGAAAATAGATGAAGTCAGAGTACACGTGGCTTCCTGGTAATGACTAAACACCGACAAGTCCAGTTACCGTGGCTGTAGCCAGATAACCTAAAGACTGGCTGGCGGAACTAGTTAACTGGGCATGCGCGGTACCGTGAAGATAAAATAAACACTCCAGCGGCTAGTTAGATGTTCGTCGATTTCAATAAGTACGCACTTTGGAACAGGGGAAAAAGTGGCTACTATACTTCCAATGTGCTGCAGTCTTGGCACAATGTCTGCCCGGTCTGTGTCAATAAATGGATCACTTCAGTAGTTGATGCTATGCCTTAAACAATGAGAATGCTAAACGAATATAATACATGTATACAGCTTCATCACGGATAGTTGTTTTTTTAAATAGATTGTGAATCTATGTACATGTATATAGGTTCACCACGGGTATATTGTTTTGTAGTTGTTGCGTACAATGTACCAGCTCAAGTATATTTTTACTTTTATGTTCATTTAAAAAATCGGACACGAGAAAATTTCTCCTCCGAAAACGAACGTTCGTGGAAGGTTCTACTTGCTTAATCGGGAAGGCATCTATAGAACAACGTTTTATTTACAAACAGCAAAAAAAAACAGTTCTTTGGAAACAACTGTGTACCAACTCCATTTCATACAACAGCTAAATTCATCCACCTGTTACTAGTGTTAGTATTTCATCAGGGCGCCTAAATTGTTCTCTTCAAACACTTGGGACTGGCTGGCTACACGTTCTTTGTGTTAAAAACTAAACACAATTATGTGGCAGATGATATTATATTTGGTACGAGTTTGATACGATCACTAGAGAAAGACTGTGACTGGATCGGGTTTGTTCAAATCGCGTTTAAACGGCATCTACCTGTGTACAGGTATCATCAATAAAAAATAGGTAAATAAAACACCTTTGGGCAAATCGGGCTAAACACATCAATAACACATACCAATCTAACAGTAAGTCAGTCACATGATTTGATATAACGCTGTTCCGTGATTTATTTCCTGGTATTGCTGTCGCTGTCACATTCTTCACCGAATTTCACTTCAAGGTGAACAGATTCGTACCTGATATGTCTGCTGATGGGTTTTAATCTGCTCTCTCTCTCTCTCTCTCTCTCTCTCTCTTGACGAACACTTAAAATTGCATAACATCATGAATTATTTTGTCCTAATGCTATAACAGGTTTTATTGTGTGTCAAAATTGAAAAAGAAGACGCGTAAGCCATTGAAATGCACAATGACGAAGGACGTATATTGGCTTGCAGTTTTTCACAAAATTGTAGGATTGTGTAGAAATGCTGTAATAACACTTTCAGAATAATACAATTTAAATAACACAGTACATCAATGGTACGCTACTTATTATTGAACGAGCTCACGACCGACAGAGAGAGGCAGAGAGAGGGAGAGAGAGGGAGAGGGAAATATTTATCACAAATACTGAACAGAAAACGCAAGATAAAAGGCCATCCGCCCTCTCTCTATCTAGCTCCCTCACAACCGAGACAACTGCCAGTACAAGACCCAGGCCGGATAAATCTATCAGGATCTGCATGAGGCAGGAGCCGGAACAGAGGGCAGATTTAGTTGGGAGACCGGGACCCGGCCGGCAACGTGTGACAGCTATCGTGAATGGAGACGAGAAAGAGAGAGAGAGAGAGAGCGTGGGTCTATGGCTCATGAATAAAATATCTGAGAAGGGACAACGGTCAAAGACCCCCATAATGCCGTCCATCGCACGAACGGACTACGTCGAGCGGCGGACGAATACATCACCGCTGCTGGGCGTCAATCGGCCGCTCGCGTATTACTACAGAACACCGGCCCCGGGGGCGAGTGCACGTGTGGCAAAAGTAGCAACCATCAGCTGAGAGAGTTTCTTCCATCGCGGGCTTCCGAAGACAACGAAATCGAAACCCACAGGAGGAGATGAGCGGAAATAAACGCATCAGCCGGATAAATCCAGGCAGAGTGTCGTACTTTGTACTCCCGGACGCGGTAAACCACGTCCCTCGCCCAGTTCGCCACCTTCCAGGCCGGTTCAAATGAAACCGAACTAATTCGCGCGAGAAAAAAATCCGACCCATAAAACAGGATGGTTTTGGGGTTGGGTTTTTTGTGTGTGTGTCTGTGGGGGGGGGAGGCTTCCATCACAGGTAGTGTGATACCGGTTACTACATTATATTGGCTTCTAAATCAGAGACGGCGAGACAGAGAACACGCATGCTTTGAAAGAAATAATTTAGTTCAGCAGTAGTTGTAGTACTAGTCGTGGCATTCGGCAAACAGAGAGCTCAACGCCGAACAGTAAATGGTTGGGGGGGTGATGGGGCGGTTGTATGTGGGTTTTTTTGGTGGGTTGTGTTTTTCTTGGTGTGTGTTGGTATATGATCCACGATCTTTTCAACATTTCGTGATGTGTGGAAACACGCTGAATGATGGCACAAATGGATATTTTTGAAGTTCTACCTGTAGCCGGTTCTCGATGGAGATTTTTTACGTAATCGTCTTCGCTGAAGAATGCGGCGAGAACAGACAGGATTGTTCTGGGTTTGGTTTTTTTTTTGGTTTTGTTTTGTCGGTGTATGCTTCAACGAGGTATTTCGAGACAGAAATGACAACATACCATCGGCTCACACACATACACACACACAGATAAAGTGCACTTGAAACTTGTAGCATGGACTGCTGAATGCAAAACAGATATGAGGTATACCTAGTTCACTCTCTCTCTCTCTCTCTCTCTCTCTGAAGCTCGTATTTATAGTGTCTATCCTCTATTTACCAAGCCGAACATAACTAAATCAGATGACTTTGATTCTCCTTTTTTTCGACCGGCAGCCATTTTATCATTTGTTTTAACCTCCCAGATGATGGCCGGGAGATAGTTTAATTCGAGATAATAAACAAATATATACTGATCGAAGAACGATGTGACGCGACAACAAAAGAGATGACAGACCAAAATGACAAACAAGACAGACCACCATTCTATCAATATATAAAAGATAGCATTATTACCTCAATAACAATAACAATAATAACATCGAATCATGCTACTCGGTGGCCGGGGTCTTGGGTACTAAGGCATCTGAGAATTGTTTCAGCGAGAAATGGGTTGCGGGGTTTGAGATTTGTTTTCTCGTGTTCCGAGCTACAGCTAATTGCCAAGATTTTGGGGAAGGTGGCCATATGAATATGTAAATGATGCGTGCGGATGAAGACAAACTTTCGGACTAAATGGTGGAAATGAAGCGGCGTTATTATTACAATACGCATTACAGTTATTGTAGGCCTATTGTTATTATGCATGAACATAATCAAACGGTCTAATCATAAAACCGATTGATACAATTTCAGCTTGATGTTGCGCTAGATAATTATTCTGACGTATAATTATAACTGAATTCCAATTAGATTTCGACACCGTGTAGTCTAACAAGTCATATTGATCAGTGAGCAACCAACCAGCCCCGAGTTCGTCGTTGGGATGATCTTTGGCGATCAACGCCCCCCCCAAAAAAACGTGTCAAGAGAAGCAACGATGGCTCAATGTAGTAATTTGGACAAATCTGAGGACGATCTGACACGCATTATATTATCTGTGAACGTAATACGTATGATTTTCAAGTTTAAAAGATCATTATATTTTTTAAATCTCCATTAGTTTTGTGTGTTAGGAAATGTTTAAATAAAGCGTGGCATTTTTGTAACCCTGGATTGAACCATTCATGATGATACCTGATTAGACGACAACATACCTGATATAAGGACTCCAGGTGTATATGGCTAAGTGGCAGGTAGGCACACTGTTATTGAACTAAGACAACAATATTATCATCACTTAACAATCTCACACTGATGCCAAACACACACAAACACCCTCATCCTCCTGTCACCCCCCCAACACACACACCTACGCGCGCACACACACACACGAACAATCTGTGCCCCGTATACGGTGCTATGTTAGTTAGTAAAGCGCAAATATTTGGCGGATTGGCAAAATTCCATTTCGGCTTCTGAAAAGCAACATTCGTATTTACACAACACTATATCATGTCCTGCACATAGTGGATGGCAAACGGCGTAGAAGAATATGACGTAAAACTGTCTACACACACACAGACACACACAGACATATATATATATATATATATATATATATATATATATACACACACCACGTATCTGTCTACCGAGTAACTAACTATAAGACTATTAGTCGTTATTGTTTAGATAAACTGATAGTCGGCAAGTAATTATGTTCACGGAGTTTACGGTGTCATTACATCATCGTTTTGTGAATGCGTAACGAGGAATTGGATGAAATATGCTTTGATATCAGATCTGCACCAATCAAACAGAAATCCGCACATACATACGTGCGTGCGTGTGTGCGTGCGTGTGTGTGTGTGTGTGCGTTCTTGGCCACGTCAGCACTGAAGTGGAGCGAATCTCGACGCGAAAGACGGGCATCAAAATCGAACTCGTCAACCAGACCCACCCGATCAGCGCAGAGGTCACACCGTATATATAGAACCCAGAACCCTAGCTGGTCAACGGTTACCATTGATTGATCCAGAACAGCCGATCCGGACCCCTCCCGCACGGTGTTAGCACAGACCCACTCAGTCGCCCAAAATGGAGCGTCAAAAATAAATTTCGGAGGATGTAATATTCTTTGATGAGTGAAGAACGCGTTACTTCAAAGAGAACTTAATCAGGACAAATATCAACCCTACAAAGGTCACCAAATGTCAACCATAAGACATTCAATTATCAAAAGATTCCATAATGGGATCGCTCCAGATCTATTTACACTCGTGGGGGAGGGCGTATCATCGCAATATTGCTGATTCACAGATCCCTTCGTTGGACGGCCATAATTTTATATCTCGCAAACCGTACCCACCAAACTGAGTGAGTGAGTGAGCGAGTGAGTAAGTGGTATGTTTAGCATCGAGCGCTGATTGCTCCTGGGACATCTCATACGGTCGAAGTGGCGACGCCTAGGGACTTATTCTATACAGCAAGCGACATTATAACCCACCTTGTTATTGAATTTGACGCCTGTCTCCATGGCGTGCATGATGGCCTCGGAGACCTTGCTGTGGAAGGAGTGCAGCACCTCCTCGATGTCGTACGAGCCGCGCATGTTGACGGTGAGCAACTCGAGCGAGTCTATCATCTCATTCCAATAGATGTTGATATCCGTGACGTGCGCCAGACAGCCGCGCATCACGTTATAGCAGAGCCCGCGGCACGGCGACGCGTCCACCTGACCGTCGCAATGGCCGCAGTAGGCCATCCTGGTCAGCGCCACCTGGCAGGACGCCGACACCGGCATCTCCATCGTCCGATTGATCACCCGGATGCCCATCCGGAGCGCGTCGAGGAAGGCGCGCGCGCTCGAGAACGCCTGCGCCAGCTGGTGGGCGAACCGGCCGGGAACGACGCCGAACGGGGGCGGATAGACGTCCTTCCGGATACGCATCAGGCAATCCCGATAGTCGTCGCTGATCTCGCTCGTACGCGGATCGTTGACGTTGTTGTGGAACACGAGCGGGAAGAGCTGGTCGAAGAAGGTCTCGATGCTCCTGTGGATGCTGACGTCCTTCTGTCGCAGGTAGGCCCGCAGGTCGAGGAATAGGCTCTCGGTCGGTCCCCAGCGGTCCATCAGCGGCAGATGATAGACATCCGAGAACAACCAATCGGTCTTGTTGTGGGCACTGTCCAACAGTTGGAGAAATAGCTCTGGAATGATGGAAACGAGATGTAAATGGTTAACTAGTTGTTTTATTTTGTCTGTCTGTCTGTCTGTCTGTCTATCTGTCTGTTTGTTTGTTACTGATACCCGATCCACGACACCCACCCGTACACCACCGACCCAGCTGAAGTTACCGATGTCCTCGTAAACATCAATCAACCCTGAAGGTATGTACTTCGAGGGGGGGAGGTGTTGGGGGGGGGGAGCGGTTCACGAGTAGTCGGTGGGCATGTGGGTGAGAGCTGGTGGTACTAATCTCTCAACGTTATTACTCAGGATGAGGTGAATGAGCATCAAAGCATCAACCCAATTCCCAGAGCACCAGACAGCATATAGCTCTTTGAGGATGACTTTACTTTCTCACTGATTATCGCTAACTTCTGTCGGCCTCTTACCTACACCGCCGAGGGAACGGAAACGTGTCGAAGCTGACACGAATGGACAACCCCGTCCAACAGAAGTAATGGATCTCGAAACTGGACGCCTCAGTTAAGTAACCATTAACCCTATGAATTGGCGCATCATCGGCCACATTTACGGGGCATAAACACCGGCTGCCCTAAAAAGGATAATATTTTGTCGCCCTTCAAAATACGAGACATCGAGTCAAGTGGAATGAACGCCGTTGCAATAATCTGATTAACCCGTGTAATACTCACAAGTAAACCATAACATCACACTATCGGTAATATACGATAGCAGGGCTAAAATATTGCAACAATAATGATGGCTATGTTTATACTGAGAAATGACATGATTATAACACCTTTCTTCATCATCATTGTCATCATCATCATCATCATCATCATTCAGTCTATTAGTAAATAAACGTTGTGTCCAGTATAATTCGCGACAATACATTACATGTGCGCATTCAAAACAGCATTTCACCGAATGACCCCAAACCGCACGATAACCGTCGACAATCGTATTTCAATTCAGGAAAGCAACGTCACGGATCCCGATCCCGGACAGCCAACGAAACGTACGCCGAAAAACGAAATGAGGACAAAACCAACACCGAACCCGTGAAAAGCAATTTATGTTCCATATTTATGACATTACTGAGGTCGTGAGGCACACCCAGGTCATGAGGCACAGCCTGGTGGGAGCCGCTAAATGAGTTATCCGCCTTCGAAGACTACAAAAGAGTGACCTCTTCAAGTGATGCGCAGATTTTCCTCTTCCTGTCCTGGCAACAAATCCACGGAGACATCGAATAACGAGTCGGCCAATACGGCTACGCGCAGACAATGGTCACACGTGAGGGACACGTGACACGCCATCGTCTTCATCATCCCGCCGACAGGGGGCGCGTCTCCGAAGATGAATATTATTGATTTTCATACGCTGAAGATCTGGATGGCGCCGTGCAACCGGGAAAGCCAAGCTCATATATTTCGCGGAAGGGCAACGTCAAAGAGGAGTGAGTCCAGTGTTTGGTTGATGGAAGCCGAAAATAGTCCGTACGGAAATCCGGCAGCTTTGTCGTGTGTGTGTGTGTGTGTGTGTGTGTGTGTGAGGTCTGATTCAATTACAGTCGGTCACCAATGGCCAAGGATGGTTAACGTGGTCGGGAATGGATGAATGGAGAAGTCCCTAGTGACGACTACACCGATGAGAAGAAATAGAATGGCCACTGGGCCATTTACACCAAACGCCCTCATATCGTAGGTCAGTGCACAACCAGTTAGACTTCATAGATCGTGGGCTGTGTCTCTCCCTCAACGAACCCATACTGCCCAATTTCGACCATTCTATCCAGTTCACTCATTTACGAGTGGATGAATGAATCGAGGGATGAATCAACAAATAAATTAATGTCTTCCTGGATTAATCTAATTGCTTGGACCTTGGAACCTTTGCGAGAGAAATCCTTCGATCTGACGACGAATATACCGCCGTATACTTGATTTTCTAGCCGACCACTCGACGTAATACCGAATAGTCATTGTCATAGAGTATTTATAAGAGCTTCTGGTGAACGTCTAGAAAGTGGGACACACTTCACACTCCGTCTTCTAGGTCTTGAACCGGATACAGCGACTGACTGAACATCATCCATCAGTCTAGCCCGGACCTGATATAAACATCCTTTATTGGTCTTCTACGCAAACATCACAATAGACATTCCTTACCAAGGATCGTCAGGATGTTCTGAACGGCTCTTAAGACGGAGACGAAAGTGACAATATCGAGACAATAATAAAGAAGGATCCCCCCCCCCAAAAAAAAGACTTTGTTATCAGGTACTTATTGACCGTGATGTAAAAAAATAAGCCTCTACTCATAGACTACTCTGATTAGCGAGTCAGTACTTGGCTAAGCCTCTAACGCACATATAAAGGTCAACATCCTGCGGACGCGGGATAATCAGGCCAAAGCCATTTTTGGTGAATGAAACATCCCACAGACGTAAGCAACGCTGGGATTTGATCTCAGAACCTGAAACTCCACGTTACGGTATACCCTATCAACAGAACCATTTTAGTTCCTCAATCTAGTTCTGCTGACAACCTAACTACATTAGCATATATATCTCTAGATCCCACGAATGGCTTAGTGAGTAGAGCGATACGTTAAAATACAATAGGTCCCAGGTTTGAAATAGTCCAAGGTTTCCCATCTAATCCTTCAACCAAACATAATTGGGAATGGGAAAACGGTTTTATCTCCAAGGATTTACGTTTGTTGGAGAGAGGGGGGGGGGAGGTAAGAAAGAATTAGAGAGAGAGAGAGAGAGAGAGAACCTCCTATACTAACTGAGAACTACCCCTTTCCATTACCACTGACGTAGAGGTATGTTACCAATATGATATTGGAACATCAGAGCTCGGCAATCCCATCAAGTGATCAATACAGAAATTTCGGGAATTTGTTATCTAATCTAAGATGGCCAAATCGTTGTTTGATTTTCCCCCTTCATCTACGTCCACCAATAACTCCCCCCTCTCTCTCTCTCTGAACGCCTAAAACATCGCACGGAAATGATAACCCGAGATACCCGATAAACCATAATTATAAGAATCAGTTTGATGAATAATCAAACGCAGAATCAGAACGAGTCTGATATATATATATATATATATATATGGTTGAAAGTTCTAAATCATTTTCTTTTCCAGGAAGCCATCCACGTATAATAATGACCGGACGCCGTTCGGGAGAACTATTTGCCGCAATTATTATGAATATTTACCACGTCGTTGTCGATATGAGAAGTTATTGGCGTGACTCAGGGATTCTAACAATAGAGACGCCGAGCACCGATTGACATCTGTCCTCAATGATCCACATCTATGTGTCAATGTTTCTATTCTGTTCCTCATACTGGTGATAATGTCCCGATATGGTGATAGATTCGATCCGGTAAACACTAGAACTGTCATTGATTCGCTACTAACGTTGTAGAATGTTAGCTCTGTTTGTTGATTAGATGTTAAGGCTCGTCATATGACTGACTGGTTGACTGACTGGTTGACTGACTGACTGACTGACACACACACACACTCTCTCTCTCTCTCTCTCTCTCTCAAACTATGGTGGACTGATGAGACGGTACATATAATGCCAATATGTAATCACACGTCTGAGTTAAGTTCCTTGCTTAAACATCTATAAATTGTATACATGATTAATGATTCTCTGTACCAGTGCTTGATTAAAAGTGGCTTCAAACGCACAAATACACCCCCCAAACACACACGTTTCCTGTGAACCCCCCCCCCCCCTTCAGTCACTGTGAAAACCAATGAAACCCCTAGCTCAAACCAGCATGTATAGGATTCTAAGAGGATTACAAAAGCTCCCACATACTGTAAAGTTCTTAGAGAGAGAGAGAAAAAAGAGAGAGAGAGATTTTAATCAACTAATACTATAATCATACGCTCCCAGTACCTGTCTCAAACAAAAGACATATGACACGCACGCACAGAGAGAGAGAGAGACATACAGAGAGAGAGAGAGAGAGAGAGAGCTATCATAGGTTAGTTCTGATAAACTGCTGAATCAACACATAACAGTCTGACACCAGGTGATGTTAGTATCGAGTCTCGGAGACAAAACCAGACGGCGACATCAATTAGAACGGAACAAAAACGTTGCCATGGAAACCAACGTAAATGGCTGGCTGGGATGACGGAGTGTTGTCGGCGATTTTAGCTCAAACCAGATTACAATAAAAACATCAGTGATGGGTTTGAGGACAGATCAATTAAGTAATGATGGACCCCAAAAATGACAACGGAAATACGGTTACAAATAATATAATAAAACATGGCATGACTAATTTAACAATCTCTCTCTCTCTCCCTCTGTATGTGTGTTCGTGCATGCGTGTGTGTGTTCGTGCATGTGTGTGTGTGTGTGTGTGTGTGTGTGTTTGGGTAGGGGGGTTAACCGTGAATAACATTAGTTCAAACAACCACGAATCATCATTACCACACATGGAACATTCATCAGGGCACGTCTTTAGATTAACAATTTCCCATACTGAAGCATGTAATACTATTACGCCCGTCCGAGTGTGTGACTGCGTGTACGGGCGCTCGCGTGCCCGTGCATATCGCGCTACAATAAATCTTCCCATTCTCGCCATATCCCCCACCACGAAGGCATGACTCAGCCAGAACGTAGACAGGTCAAAGGTGGGTGATACGGTCACGTGACCGCCGGTCGCCATTCGCTAGACCTGGATCGGGAGGACGACGTCTCCGGACACCGAGCCGTCCAATCAGCATTCAGATCTGCCGACGAAGGCAATCAATTATGACTACACACTGACGCTTAAAGATTAGTTCACTGATCCGTCTAGAGCTGGCTCCGTCCTCAAAGTCTGCATCACTGGATCACATCAGGTAAGGTCGACGAGGTCAAATCAATCACGGTATTTGTTATGTTCGGGATTTTGTGTGTGTGTGTGTGTGTGTGTGTGTGTGTGTGTGTGTGTGTGTGTATCGGTGACAGTGTACGATGTCACAATGACGACAACAATTAGATGCGATATTTAACGAGATGGTCATAATTAATTAACGACGCAGACCAATTTATGCCATTAAAACACGACAAGATATTATTATTATTATTATTACACCAGTTGGATGTTCCTCATTCGGGATCGATACTTTGGAGTTACTTAACCTCGGCATTGGTTACACGTGGGCCGAAGGACGACTTACTGAGGAAAACAACACTCACAGACACAACTGTGGGTCGGATTCGAACACACTGTCCAGATGTTTGTAGCGCAGTACTCTAATCACTGCGCCATCTGAACGCCCAGGGCCCACCATTTGGATACGAGACTCAACACGAAAACTAGACAGTCGCTGATGGTAACTAGACGATACAGTCGTACGGTCTAACTGGGCGACCCAGAAAACCCCAGCACGTCACAGATCGGTGAGCACACGAGGATATCAGCCACCCACTCACCCATCCACCCACCGACGAGAAAGTACTTTTCGGATTCTGTCTGATTACGCGGAATTCGCCGCTGATGACAATTTGGCGGCCCCGTGAAGTACTCGACGTTGACCATTGTCACATACCGATGACTCGACGTGTACTCGAGTTCATCGCGTTTCGCCAACGATAAGCCGGAGTTCGTCAGCGGAAGTGGTATGTGTTCGTTGTGCTCGCGCGGAGCTGACACGTCCGCGACCGCTAGCCGCAGAACGGGGGTGAGGGATGGAGGTGGGGTCACGCGGTCCAGCCGACCAACACGCGTCGATGAGTACCACCAGATGTCGCTCTATGTTGCCCGCACGACTCCCAAGGACACCGAACCCGTGACGTCACGACCACATCACGTGCTCAAGTAAACGACGTCGACAAATCAGCGGCTACGTCATCAAGTCGGGAAACGACAACAACACAAACAGTCATGACTCGTCTAAAACAAATCTTGTACGTCACAGTAAATTATCACGACCGTTCACAATTAACGACGTACGCGCCGTCGGTTGGAACAGTGTGACATCACTCGAAAGTTATCACCGTGAAGCCACGACTAGCTCGCCTCATCCGGATCTTTATCTAGAATCACGTAAATCGACAAGAGAGCTGGTTCGCTCATCCTCAACCTCAACCTCGTCCGGCGAGCCCCAGCCCTCTCACAACGACCCCCCCCCCTACCCTCCCCCGTCAATCTACATCTGTTTTCTACTGGTTTGGTTAGATCGTGAAAGGTGGCGTTACATCGGTGGTGCATATTACCAAACAAATCTCTCGCCGACCTAGATGAAGATGATGATTGGTGTTTTACGGCCACTTTTATGGATATGATAGACTAAATGGGCCGAGCGACATCCGAAGCCAATGAAGCGAAGTCAAAGATGAAACACCCTTCAGATATGCCCACGCCGAGATTCGAACTCGGGTGGTAGTGATCTGCGATCCAACGCGCTAACCGTTAGACCACGGAGGCGCCCCTCGCCGACGTCTGAAAAACAGCACAGGTTGCAAAACGCCAGATCGCGTCACACAAAACTGTTGTAGTTTGGTTGCGCGTGCTTGTTGGCGTGCTTGCTGGCGTGCTTGTTCGTCAACCAGTCAAAACACGAGAGCCACTACCTAACAAACCTATCTGACTGTTAGATGAACTCTGCCGATGGTAATCGTGGACTTCTAGACCGAGATACGTCGTGAATAATTAAGATAAAAGATGTTCACGATGTCACTATATAAAGGTGAATCTTATCACGGTCTAGTCTCTCTTTGTTCGTTCGTCCAATGAGAAGTTAGAATCAGACCCGCTATAGAGATAATGTTGTTTTGTTTATTCCCTTGTTTGTTTATTTATTCGGCCCTATCCGAGATAAACAAATCTGATACTATTCCTGTATCGTGTACGTTTTGTTGTTATCTTCCCTCGCTCTTGGAACCCCCCCCCCCCCGAGACGAAAACAACAAACAAATATACACAAATACCGTACAGAGAAGAGAATCTTTATAGACTATAACAATTTACACATAGCAACTCCGGTAGGATGGTACAAGATAATAACGGTATCTTATCACAGCCATCCTTATCTATCTGACTCCATTATGACACACACACACACACACACACACACACACACATATATATATATATATATATATATGAGAGAGAGAGAGAGAGAGAGTGAAAGACAGAAGTTCTCTCGTTTTCCTCCTCTGATGAATCGTCTAGAGGTTCTCAAGATTTGTGGTTCTCTGTGCCAGTGGCTTATCACACTCACACACACACACACAGAGAGAGAGAGAGAGAGAGTGAGAGAGTGAGATGCTGAAGATCAAAATCACATCGGTACGCTTTATGAGCGGTTCAATGATGACATTTAATTTACGAATCACATTATAAAATAATATAATTTATTAACATATTTATAAAACGACATCTTCAAACTAGAAGATATAACCCAAACGTACTCAATCAGCCAATCACATTTTTAGTGTATTCGAATTTCCTTTCCTATTTTCTGATGCACCACGCAAACGACTAATTCATCACAATTTATACAGTATTCACACAGTGACGGCATATTTTTCGTCCCCATTCGACACGCGCACGCACGCACGCACGGACACACACACACATACAATCGCGCAGAACCCCCCCCCTCTAAAATAATCTATCTTCGATTCCAAGCACGTGACAGCTCCATGCTTCAGCTGACACCAATGCTCACCAGGTAGCCAGTGGACTCATAACGGGAACCACTCACGTCATGTCACAGCACTCTACTCAACGTGCAACCTCAATGAGCGTTCTTTGATTCTGAAGAACTGCCAATATGGACACACACACACATAGAGAGAGAGAGAGAGAGAGAGAGATTCACCGCCGGGAAGTAAAGAACAAACTGCTATCAAAACCATTAAGTAGCTTAATATTCTCTCGGCGACTCGGAAGCAGACGCCAAAAGTCTATATCTCAGCTGATGGACCAGGACAAGAAAAACGATGAATGTCGGATTTTTATATTTGTAGAGAAGACGAAGAAAAACATCGGCGACGTCCGTGTATTATGGAAAACGTGATCAAAGGCTCTCTGACACGAGATATGGACATTAATTTTTAATCGATGTTACGTGGTGTCAGCTCGTTGTGTAGTAGCCCGCTAATTAGCATCTATCTGTTTTATTGTTAGACTAGTTTCTGGTAAGTTGTTGTCTGTTGGAGACTGGTAATGGCTACTCCGGGATAAGAAACGACAAAAGTGAGGATGACTAACTTACTGTCTGATTGATAGATAAGTGATGATTGTACAATCACGACGAAATGGTCAAACGTGTGTGTGTGTGTGTGTCACTGTGTGTGTGTGCTTGTCACTGTGTGTGTGTGTGTGCTTGTCACTGTGTGTGTCACTGTGTGTGTGTGTGTCACTGTGTGTATGTGTTGGGGGTGTCAATGTGTGTGTGTGTGCTTGTCACTGTGTGTGTGTGCGCTTGTCACTGTGTGTGTGTCACTGTGTGTGTGTGTGTCACTGTGTGTATGTGTTGGGGGGTGTCACTGTGTGTGTCACTGTGTGTGTGTGTGTGGGGGGGGATTTTCTTGTTTAAATATGGGTAATGTCTCACCAGTGTACGGTGTGTGCACGCCTTAGTACACACAAGAATGCTTGTCTGTAATGTGTCTGTATAATTCCATGATTGTAAGCGAACATACGAGATACGACGAATACGTAGAGACAATGGGAGATATAAATAGAAAGTAGACAGAAATTGGAAAGAATATATACTTAAACCAGATGTACATAAGCCCCCCCCCCACACACACACACACACTCTAACACAATATTTGTTAAGCCTCAGTCTGTTATATTATGATCTATTTGACTTTATAGCAATAATCTATCAGTCTATTATAACCCCAATACGCCCGATAGGGCGGCGCTGCGGCATAAACAACCCATTTTGTATTTCTTCACAACCCATCACCGTGTAAACAAAGCTGAAAATAGCCAACTCAAGACGGAGTATTCTATATGAGCTCAGCGTCGTATAATCCCCCCCCATAACATGAACAACACGTGTCACAATCTCAGATCAGCCATATATATATATATATATATATATATATATATATATATATATAATACCACACGTATTATATATTTCTACTTATGTATAGATTGTATAATATTATACTTAAATTCAACTATGTATTGATTTAATTATGTATAAATTAATGGAGGTATAGGCATTTTAGGAGGTTTTGATGTTGTGAGTCAGTGACATCATATATATATATATATATATATATATATATATAAATACAGATATATATATATATATATATATATATATATATAGACACACAGAGAGAGAGGGACATATATATATATATATATATATATATATATATATATAGACACAGTCAGAGAGAGAGAGAGAGACCCTACTAAACCTTTGTGACGTTATCGGAAATATCTCTAAACATCTTCATATTTTCAACCTATATCAACATCAATAGTTTGTCAAGACGATCATATGAAAGCTGACAAGTTAACTGTCTTATTACTGAAACCCAGACAATCCACAGAAGGGCACATATTAAAAATATATATATTATTAAGGTTTACGGCTTCTAATTAGCATCAGTGTATATCAGGTGAGACGGCTCCAATTCATAACATGAAATGTAACATGGACACCGTTGAAAAGGAAATGCACAAACAACCATTATGGATCAACTAAGAATCCTGCCTCAAATCTCATATAATAATCATCCGCACGACTTCATGCCATCCCATAGTAAACTAAAGATATCCAGATCCTCGCCAGGATCGAAAACCAGTATTAGCTGTGTCTGTAGGATGTTACGTCAATCAGTAGAAGGCTTCTCGGTGGTGATGTAATTTCCGGAGGCCTTCCCAGACGTGATTATTGCCAAAACAAAACACGCCCTACCTCCCTATGACATAAGCCTCTCTCTTTCATCGACTGGTGAGACATTACACATGTCTCAGCAAGAAAAGTCGCCACTCACGGTTCGAGATTCTCTGTGCCTGTGCCTTATTATACACAGCTAAAACACACACACACAGAGAGAGAGAGGGAGAGAGAGAGAGATTTTCTCCCTTTTTAATAAAGTACCTCAGAACATACAGCCTTACAAGCCATCAAACATGGCCGGTCTGAAGTGGCAATCTAGAAATTCACCGCCTCAGGCCAGCGGCGAGGAAAAAAGCGCCACACGCCACTTGGCTCGTGGTACTAATCCAAATAATGCTACCTAAAAACCATTGTTTTACGATAAGATAAAGGCCATAATTACGTACATGTTAAGCAAATAAAGGAATGCCTTGTTATGCCCACAATTACCATAAATCTAAACATCTCAACGATTGCAGTTTTAAGGCGGCTGCACTTTCGCCTCGCCGCTGATAATAACGTTATTATTTCCCGGGCGAGGGTCTGCCGCATTCTGCGCAGGCGAATTCGCCGTGCAGATTTCCCGTGAGTCACCTAAATGCCGTACGACGGCAGACGCAATCCGCATAACCGCGGGTGCCACCGTGTGTGACGTTTGCAGGTGTAATACAGCGATCCCCGTACGGTGAGACCGACCCGAACATGGCCCGCAGCGGTCTGTAAACGGGCACCAGCGAACACGTTTCATATTAACACAAACGTATGTGTCAATACACGCCTCCATAAACATAAAGTATGTGTATGCGTCGTTTAGTGTGATAAAGTGTAATGGAGCTATATTAAAACCTCGATTACGTAGTATCAATCGATAATGCGGCCTTTAATAACCCGCAATTAAATAAACAGATCACGCTCTCCGATCAGGTACACATTCTAGTTTAATAACCGGCCATATGAAATAATTGTCAACTTCCGGTGTGTCTCGCGAAATGCCACGAACCTCAACCACCCTCCCCCCCCCAGACCTCGTGACGATGTTAATCATAAGGCTGACTATTATGGCTGATCTATAATTATCTCGACTATATTATTAAAACATAAGTACGTAATGAATTTCAATTACCGATCCAGCCGACCACACACGCGGGCGCGCACGCGCACAGTACGACAGCCATCGTAGTTCACCAAACCACAAACAGGATCAGCGCATTTGCTTCGTCGTAAAAAAAGTACTCAAACTGATCAGTGAAATTACACGGATAATAGTTATACCAAAAACACGACGTCGAGTTAGACTGGAACAGACTTCAATAAAATGTCACTTTAAAAAAAACACGTAGGAAAATGTACACACACACACACGGTATACCAGAGTAGATGGTGATTGATGTTTTGTGCAGACGGTAGGCTAAATGGCCCGAGCGACCTCCAAAAATAATGAGGCGAAGTCAAAGATGAAACACCATTCAGATGTGCCCACGCCGAGATTCGAACTCAGGTGGCAGTGACCTGTGGTCCAACGCGCAATCAACTAGACCACCGAGGCGCTTACTAGAGCAGAAGGGTATCATTGTGTTGGCCGTATTTAGTGAGAGTTGGCATATCATCGGTACCTGCCATATCTCGGATAAATGGCCGAGGGCCGACCCATAGTGAAACATCCCACAAATACGGGTACCAGTTGGATTCGAACCCACAAGCTGAGGGCTTGCAGCGCCGCGCTAATACCACTGGACTATCGGAGTGTGTCCCGTACGTACTTAGTGCACATGGCATAAAGAATGAAAATAACACACCCACGGGAAGCCCCCCCCCCCCTCCAAGGGTATCCAAATGCCCACAAGTTTTCTGGCTATTTTAATGCCAAACATCATGAGAGGGATAGTTTCAAAAAATACAACACCTTCATGCTATAGAGCTGTTGACATATTTGTGATGATGATAAAGATGGTGATGATGGTGATGATGATGATTGTTTTATGTAGCCTCAGCACCAGGAATAATCAGTAGCCTAAATCCGTTCACCGACGAGAAAGAGGTTTGTTTACACTTTCCCAAATTTACAGGACATTAAACAGATAACTAAGAGATTACTCATCACTAACTAATACCATCGACAAACAGCAAACTAATTGTTTGTCCTTCGGAAGGTCACATTTTGGTCGTATGACTCGGAGAAGGACCGAGAACAGGTTAAAAGAAACACCGATTAATTGCTGAACTGACTGAGGGCATTAAATTTAACTTAATAATAAAATTACTACTACTACTAATAAAGATTTATAAATCACCTAGTTAAGGAAGCCCTTTTTATGTAGCCCATGTAATTAAACTACTACAAACTAGAGCTAAAAACTGAGGATAAAACCTCAAGCGATTAATTAGAAGGATAATTAAACAAATATGTTTTTAAGATCTTTATTGAAGAAAAAAAACACAAACCGATACAGAATCTCGCCTTCTGATTTAATTAAAAATAAGTTCGTGTTTGAACTTAGTTAGAAATCAGTGGGAGGGGGGTGATTGATGATTGATGTTTTACGGCCACTTTTGTGCACATGGTAGGCTAAATGGAGCGGGGGGGGGGGGGATATGGGACAACAGGATTTCAAGATGTGCGGAGAGAGGTCTGAAATATAATAATATTTATAGTGCAAATATTTGCCAGAATACGGGAACCATCGAGACTCGTGCAGTTTGAACGTCTGTGGATCCGCCACCAAGAGGTATGCGTCAACCCCCCCCCCCACCTCTCTTCCGGGGTCAAAAGCCAAAACCTGTCAATATTGCCATTGTGTGTTCTGCATCTTGATCAAATGTCAAGCTCACACACACACACACACACACACACACACACACACGGGACATTAAGATCAAAGGACTTTTTACATACTCCCACAATATGATAACTATTCTCTAGGCATACAGGTGGCCATAAAGTAGTTTGTATTAATGTATCATCGTATATTGATCAACAATAAATCATAACGGTACAAATTAGCATTCCATAATTATCAGCATAAGGAAAAGCCAGCACCATCACAGCGCAGTTGTCGTTTGCACGGATTCTTTAATAAAAAATGGTGGCCTAACCTATTTGTATACCAGCATTATTAAGCTCCGATTGGGAAGGAATATTACATTCTCTGCCAGTCAAAGAAATCCCGGTATGTGCTCATCTGAGAAAGAGCCTAAAACCGGAGATGACAAGATCTCCACACAAATCGTATGCAAGTGTCACCGTTGCGTTGCTGCATGGATCAACTGGATGGATGTCGCCACCGAAACAAATCTGCCTTCACGTTATGGGTTCGTGTATTGCACTACAAACCACCTAGCGGTGGGTTAGAATCCGGCCCATAGCCGTATTTATGGGTTATATCTCCCTGACCAGTCGGCCTTCACCCATTTGTCCAAAATCTGACCAGTCCAAAGCTAAACAAACCAATCGACCAATCGACCAACGAAACTGTAGGAAATTTAAAATCCAAATCCTATTCGTTGTGATATTAATTCACATATTTATCCCTAACAACAGTCTGGGCAGTATCTCACAAATGGTCAACCAGTTTTTGGTGGCTGCATTAACTAGTTCAACTAATAGTATTTATTTTGTTAACAATTCACCAATAATTCAGGTGAAAAAATTAAGCGGCATCGACACTACTACACGCTACCAAAAGGGGGGGGGAGAGGGAGTGGGGTGAACTGAGTAAGGCAAACATCGACAAATCCATCCAATATAAAGCAATCCATCTGCATCATGGATTTCGGAATATTTTTCCTAGATGTGTAAAATCCCGTGTAAACATACCGCTCCCCCAACTCCTCACATCCAACCTCCCCCCCCCCCACCTCTCGGCACCAGATGATGCATCATTGCCGAGGATGGCGTGAAGAGATGTCACAGATCGCTGAGCAATGATGGTGAGAGAAGAATGTACGCGGAAAGAGAAGACACTTCAAAGGATGTTGACGTGAGGTGATAGATATATTTTTTTCTTTTGTTTGTTCGACAATTACCTCGACGAGTCGGAGATCATTTTTTCTCCCATTTATTCTGGCATAATGCTTGCCCGTTGAAGAATGTTAACTAACCGGATGACTCGTACGAGGATCGGTGACTCGCACCGAGTCAGAGCGGTATTGCCTGGACGTCACTTTACGCTTCTCGACTTTCGCCAATAAACCAGCGACGACCAGTTTATGTAAGAATGCAACTTGTTATGGCCATTCTTGTCAAACGTTCACCATTACGCCACCGAACACAAACCGTTTTACGGCCACTTCTGTGCACGTGTTAGGCTAAATGGGCCGACCGACCGACCGACCGACCTCCAAAGATAATGAGGCGAAGTCAAAGATGAAACGCCCTTCAGATGTGCCCACGCCGAGATTCGAACTCAGGTGGTAGTGATCTATGGCCCAACGCACTACCAATAAGGCTACGGAGGCGCCCCAACCGCCATAGATAGTTTTCTACCCGACAGAGAGGCTTATAGTTATAGGCAAATCCTCTTTCAAACTCCCGAGTGTTGAAGGATTTCGTGGTCGGATGTAGGCATCCGAGCCAGATGCAATCGGCTGAACATTGCGCACAACACCCGAGGACAAGATCCGCTTCGATTAAAAACGTTCAGCTGTTGGGCTCAAGATGGAAACAGTTCCGAAACGAACATTGGCCGCTAATTGCCGCAGATAGTTACAATCGGCGACCGAAAATAAAAGGTGTCCCCGTCGTCATCAAAAGTGGTCGAAAGTGATAAGGATCATTAATGTCGACAGTTCCTTTTCACTTCGGTGCACATATCTGGCCCGTTCTGAATAGATCTGCCAGAACCGTATGAATGAATGAAATGGCTCCAACATTCGACGCATTCAAAAAGGTGTCGCTTTACACAGTATCCGGGCATTTAGTAGCTACGATAGTGATAAATTATCCCGGTTTATGACGCTGGCGGTTAAATCATCGAAAACAGTCGGCCAGCAAGCCTCGTTCTCGTCCAATTAGCTAAGACAGCAACACATATCCGGTTAATCTTCAAGGCGAACTGTACATTATGTACTTAACACCTGACGTATCTATTATCGGCAGTACTGGATCAACTGACAGCCAGTACAGTACAGTACAGTACGGTAGGGTGGCGTTCTTAGAACGTTCTTCTTGGAACCGTCGGTGTTTCAGACAGTAACAGTAGACAGCTACTAATACTACAATACTAATACTATAGTCTATCTTGCAGTCACTGTAACCAATTACGCCCGAGACACACTGATGCCCCAAAGAAGGCCGAGAAATACACGATAAAAATAACACCTGGACGGGGAGCGGGGAGGGGGGGGGTGTTTCATAACTCCCGAAGAATGGCTACAAAAAAACCAGCATCCGGGACTTCGAGCTCCCTTCTAAAAACCGATCGTGAAAATAATGGACAAATAATCCAGAAGAACTATTGTGATATGAATCCGGGAAACAATGTATCGGAAGACGGACGCCGATTATAGCAATCGTATGATATGTAACGCGACAGATAAATGATTAAAAGACAATGCTGATGGCACAGTCATCTTCCACCAACTAAGATGATCATTTACTTTATGAAACATTAAATAGCTCTTTTACCGAATCACGAGGAGTCAGTCGATAAAACGTCTGTTAATGACTCGACGTAGTCGAACAGAAATAGTTTTATATTAAATTTCACACCAACTACATTTTTTGGTCGTGGCGTATGCCGTGCGTGTATGCAAGCACAGGCAAGCATGCGTTCAAAGCCACGTGGTCATTCCTGTGAGTGGGGGAGGTCGGTTCTTTCATTTTACAAATATAAAGGCAAGCTACGTGGTATTATTATAATGGTGATATTAATGAACGTTTCTGTATTGTGACGAAATGGGAACAAGACAAACCGGATGGTGGAGTAAACGTTTACGTATTTGTAAACAAAACTAATGTGTAAACGTACAGGAAACCGATAGGAAATAAGGCAGCTATTATGAGAGGCACTTATTACGTGTATCCAGCCCAAATTACTGCCACTAAATTTGGTTCCTAAAAGGTTCTTTCGGTGAACATGTCTTACTGTTACTATAACTAATATTATGCCCAAGTGTACTCATTATTAAACACGACTAAATTATTGCCAGCAAGAGAAGCCACTTGTTAACACACACACACACACACACACCAGTCGACCTACCGCCCATGGGCATTTGGACGAGTCCCACTTCCGGAAGCGAACGATTCAGTGGCCTCTCTGTCGACCTTATACATATTGAGTGGTACAGACCTAGCTAAATTCCACGGTCAGACCGAAGCTCTTTCCTCTAGGCTGAAACATCCTACAGTGATAGACGATGCTGGCACTAGATCCCAGGACCTGCGCAGCGCGCCAGCCGCTGGACCACAGACGCATACGCAATTCGGCTTCCTAATAATCAGAGCCGGAACACTGAACAACAGGTGCTACTTTGATATAATTAACAGAGAAAATAGAGTAGGAAGCTGGATTTAATGTGATGGCCTCAAGATTGATGAAAGATGACGGTCATAATGATGCGCCAACTTTGAAAGATGACGGGCAGGTATAAAATAGACCTTTAACATAGTCAGTTACTGTCAGAAATTATATACTCTCCGTTGAACTATTCATAGTAACTGTGTGGCCGTGCGTGCGTGCGTGCTTAGCAATGCACTAAAAGGCACGCAGACACAGAGATTCAAAAATACTGAATAAAACAACTTAATGCTCTTGGTTAGAAATCTGCCCGCTTTTCTTCCGAACGACAAGAACATGCATGGTTATGTTCCTTCAGATATGGTGCCTAAATTAGATCCCTAGCTTCAGTTTCCACTCTTGGCGAAGGTAATGCCTGGATAAAAACCTCTAATTTCCGGAAGCCCGCATACAGATGCATTGTTCTTATTACACCTTTAATACCACCTCCAGCCAACATAATGAATATTCATTATCGTTTATGCTAATTTTGTTAAGCCAAGAGAGAGAGAGAGAGAAAAAACCCCAAGTGAGATGCAGACGGAGGGAGACGGCCATTGGACACCTGCTTCTCAACACGCAATAATGATTAATGGCACCATTACAAAATGCATCACTGTGATAACTAGTAAAACCCTATTGAGAGAAGGCGTTGCAACGAAGTCCGAGTTGCGGTATTTTCCAGCGAGAAGATGGCGGGAATAAAACTCGTACAGCCTGACAAGTAATCATAATATGAGCGAGGGAGAAAACGCCTGACTGATGTAAGAAAACAATTCATGCCGTAATACAGATGGAATGGATTTGTTCTTCAAACAGAACCACCCTTGGTGTTCCACGGCGGTTAATCTCGGCAGTAACGCGATACAACGCGTCCGGTCTTCAGTGAGAAACGACTTTCCAACTGTGACGGCATGAAGACGTATAACTGGCTCGCAGTCGGGTACCGGGTCCGCCTGTCCACACCTGGGAGCAGCATTCGTACAGGTGGATTCTCTCACTTTACGGCTAATTAACGGATGGTTTCCAGCTGCGCAGCCGACGAGTAGCCATCTCGGATAGCCGTTGGCCGTCTGGATCTTCTTGCATGTTTATTTACCGTCTTCTTCCGCATAAAAGTCAACAGTACTGAGTACAGTGCAGCTGGTTGATGTCAGCCCACAACTGGTTGACTCTTTATCACAGCTGCCTAATACTTGTCGCGCGTACAAGGAGATAATAAATATTCACCCTCCCCCACGCACAGCTGTAACCTGGAATGTTCTCGTATACTTTATAAACCGCGAAACGATATAACAGTTAACCCAGCTACACAGCTACCTAATACAGACTGAAACTTTCACTTATTTAGGCTGATATTGCCTGAGTTGATATTGTTTAATGGTGGCTGATATTGTTTGATACTGGCTGATATTGCCTGATACTGGCTAACATTTAATCACAACTATCCTACAACTACTTTAACTTATCCCCCTTAGTGTTCACTTTTTACTACTAACAGCTGACCTCCATTTCCTTACAGCTGACCAAATGTTTCTTACAGCTGGCTTAATGGAGTTAGGCCGGTGATGTATAATTCAAAACAAAAAAAACCCTTATATTAACAGCATATACTTCAGTACGGCGTATATATATATATATATATATATATATATATATATATGACATCTTGTCTGACCGACACACACACACACACACACACAAGAGAGAGAGAGAGAGAGAGAGAGAGAGAGAGGAAGAGAGAGAGATCTGCAACCGCCTCACGACTTCCAGTACTCATTACGGCCAAAATGGCCTATCAATAATTGCTTTAAGACACCGCCATCCCGTGCTAAAACCCCAACAACGGGACTCATCCATAAAGAGCCGGGCGCGAAGCCGACGAACCAGGATGATGACTCCAGGTGAAACCTCGATGCGGCCGTTTCAATTTCGCCTAACACGTTCACAGGTATTACACACCTTAGTTAAATATTATCTTTGCCGAGGCAAGATGCTTTTTTAAACTCACATCAGAGTTCCACGTCTGAATTAAGCGGGTAGGGTTTAAGTGCGGCTAGTATCTAAATCATCTCAGTTTACCAAAGTCTCTCTCTCTCTCTCTCTCTCTCTGAAGGAAGTGTGAGAACGAATCCAAAGGATTCCCAGGTAACTGATGAAACCATTAGTAACAACATCTTGTCAGGGTTGGTAGTTAGTTTATAATGGCGACCACTTATAAGCCTTTTGGACGAAGTAAACTGTAATATTTACTGACATCGCTGTTTATTCCAGAAACAATGACACCAATATTTTCCATGACGGGATCAGTCTTCCATCCAATTATTGGTGATAAGATGGCATTTATACCGCAACAAGCTGTAACTGGAAGATAACTAGTAACTCATCAAACTGCTCATCGTATCAAATTCCACCAACATGGCAAGCTTATACTAGTAATACAACCCTCGGGGGGGGGGATTGAATTGGAATTTGTGAACACAGCCAAATATGCCACGGAACAAAACATTATGAAATCAACTATCTATACCGGTGACATTTAGCACAGCTACACCCGGTGACCTAATACTGAACGCTGTCACGTGACCATCTTCTGTCCCAGTTTTGCGATAAGGACGGACCGAGAGGGCGAGATAATATATTGCCCACTAGTAGGTTAGCTATCAAGGTCAACAGCTTAGATTAACTAACAATACGTGGGCCACTCGTCACAAACAACCCAAATCTCACCGAGTCACAAACACTAACGCTATTTTACACTCTGCTGATCAGAGCTTGGCAAGAGTGGAAATTAAGCCATTCGTGACAGATCGTCGGAATATAAGTGGCACGTTAATGCCATCTACAAGAAAATCTCCAACTTCTAGACAATAACAACCGTGTCCGCTGATAGCTCTAATGTCAGTAAACTCAGCCCCGTACCGAACCGGCGACGGCAGCGCCCCAACAGTGGCACGGGAAACGTCAGACGGTGGCGACATCTGGCTGGTTATGGCGTATCCGGTCAGATCAGCGGCGGGGCCGACGAGTGGCCCATAATTTAATGCCACTTCGCCGGAGAGCAATAGGACGAGGGCACGATGTACGCGTCGAATCGGCGCCCGGTCGGCACTTCGACTGTCTCCAAAAGACAACACCGGGAGGGTGGCGGATGAATAACATCGTCCCCCGAAAAACGCGGGGATTCCGAGATTAGTCATCTCACGGGCGAGGGAATAACACAGCCGACGGCGGGGGGGAGATGTGCGTCCGGATATATAAGCTCCGGGATGGACTCGGTTTATCTCCGTTCGGGGAGCGATCATTCACGTTTGCCACCAGATGTCGCCCAATACCAATGGCCCATCGAAATAGCCCGGCTGGGAAACCGGAATGAGCTTCAAAGCAGAACGAAGTGATTTTTCTTTGCCTCGGTCTCTTCCGCCGACGTGCCGTCTCCGAACCTAGAAGGTTAACGGCCACATTTGACATCATCCAATGACCAATAGGACATGGATACAAAAATTACTTTCTTCCCGATCAGTCCAACTATAGTATTGCTTGATGTCGATAGCGCAGTGGGCAGAACATTGCGCAGCAAACTTTCAACGTCGAGGTTCGAATTCGACTTCAAGCTGCGTTTGGGAGATGTTTGCTAGAATCGACCCTCGGCCATATGTGCCAGAAGTAATTAGCACCGAGGTTTAAAAAATACTCACTCACATTAACTGGGAGTTTTGAGGAGGGGGGGGGTGACGGACTTGTTGAGTTGAGACACCACGCTGGTCTTGGCTCGGACGCGCGTTAAAGAGGCAACTACCATCGCTGTTTAATTGCGGGATGAAACAACCCGCAACTACGGCCAAACGATTTGGTTTCCATTTCCAACACCAGCTGTCGCCCGTGCTGGATTGAGGAAGATGGGGGTGTGCTGGTAGGGTAATAAGCCAAATCGGACGAATTTCTACGCATCCCGAGAAACCTCCCAAATGCACATTAACGCAAAACCACAACACAGAAGCCGCAACATCTGTTCGCGAGGTCAAAGACCCCCCCCCCCCCGAGACTAATTACGAGGTGTATAATACCATATAAGGACTACGCGACAATGTCTCCTGATGAATGGATAAAATTCTTCTTCTGTCGAGCGGCTGAAACAGTGTCGGCTTAAAATAATCTGCCAAATCGACATCATATGTTTGTAACTTCAGTAGAAGAGATTATACAGCGACATCACTCTACTATGCTAACCTCGGCTTCCGGGAAAATTACTGGTCTAAATCATATCCTGTGTCACGTGATTTATCTGAACCATTCTAGACGCCAGAAGCACATTACAGGTGTCAGATGGACGTGTTTCTAACATCTAGAACAATACAACTCTCTCTCTCTCGCTCTCTGTGCTGTGTGTGTGTGTGTGTGTGGTGTGCGTCGTCAACTGTTTCGAATATTTTATATCTGGGAAGATATCTGACCTGAATATACTCTGAGAAACTTAAACCTTCAACTAAAACACTACTTTCTATTACTGCATATCAAAAAGCTAGCTGACTGCACAGTAACTGGTCTCTGTGTGTGTGTGTGTGTGTGTCGAGATAAACGTGTCTCCAGCACCCGAGATACCCCCCCCCACCACCACCACAACAACACACAGAACACATCATCCGATACTACCATAATTTAATCCCTTGACCAAGGCAGGTGTGACAGCAGAGAGAGAGAGAGATACAGAGAGAGAGTCTCAGCCGTCAGTCTTCAGGTCAACAAATCAACATCCACAAATTGTCAGCAGCCGTTTAACTCACACGGTATCCGGTCATAGGAAACTTAACCTGTCATTAATCATTATCAACAGTGTGACCACTTAACATCATCAAACATAACGCAGATAAGATATATGACATCAAGCACCCATCCAACTGTTAGATATCGAACAATGCTACGATCTACTTAACTTAAGAAGGTGATAAATACGATGTAAGGGAGGGGGGGGGGAGGAACGGTAGCCCCTCTCTCTCTCTTTCTTAAACAACCAGTTGGAGAGGGACCATATTAGAAGCCACTCCACACTCCCGAGCTGGTCAGATGACCAAGGGGGGGGGGATTGTTAAAAGGCGTGTGTGGGGTGGAAGGCTTTCTTGACTGCGACAACGAATCATTTACATAACACAATTGCGCGTCGCACTATTATGCAAATCAGTGACACATCGACAGTACCAATGCACAGAACAGTATTGGATGCATTCAGATCGTCAGACTGACGACAGCTAACATCATGGTCACACTAGTGGGCAAGAACGTATTCAATTATGCAAATTTGCCATGTCCGTTTAACCCACCCAACCACCCCAGACATCGCTGTAATGTGGGAATTGTGAATACATTTTTAATGCGGTAACAATACTGTGCATATATGTGTGTGTGTGTGAGTAGACTAGTTTTTATATAGCGTGTCATGCCATTATATATATATATATATATATATATATAGAGAGAGAGAGAGAGAGAGAGAGTACAGTATTTTACATCCAAGAGTACTAAATACGGTGTTGGTGCCAAATGTGGACACACAATAAAAGCCTGGGTCCCACTAGCGTAGAGAATAACTCGTGGCACATAACGCCACAAGTCAACAACGTTTGATATAACGAGAAAAATCACATATCATTATATCGGCCGATATCAGTGGCTGACTGACAGTAAAATGGGTTGTTCAGGTCTTCATCCCAGCCAATTACAAATATCAGAATGTTCCGCTAACGATCTAAAATAGAGTCTCCATTTACCAAAACCAGCCACCCACTTCCAAGCGGCAGCCGGGGGATGGCGAGGGGTGGATTCGGTGAGTGGATGGTAGATTTTCGCATTGTAATTAATGTATGGGGTTAATTTGTTTTAAGAGCGCCCTCACAATATTCGTCAGCATTGGAGTAATTAAGTGTTTAAAGTGCATACGTGTATGATTAAATATTTTCATGCCTGTTTAACCCCGGTTAGCGAAACTAAACGTTTAACCCTTTATTTCCTACAACAAGCCCCGCAGCTCTCAACGAGGCGATACAAATCGCATTACACTTAAAACCATCTATTTAAACACGAACCAGTCTCAAAAAGGCCAAATGAAATCACCATGATAAATATAGGAATGATCTTCATCGAGCCCTTGTCCTCGTAATAGTCCACAAACACACACACACATATATACTTGCAGAACACCTGACGTCATACCAGGTAACGCACACAAATATGTGTTGGCCCATCAAACAACGCAGTCAGACAGTGGTTACGTCACGTTGACAACAACAACAAGCTAGCCAACAGACTGATAAATAGAGGCAAGAATCAGACGCCGTCGTCAAGCGCGCGCGGTCGCTCGCACTTACCCACTGGCATACCATCGGCGCTAGCCAGTGAGACGAGCATTCAGTGCATTGAAGAACAGGTGAAGCAGACATCACCGAGTTGATTTTCACACCTCGCGCTAAACATAAAACTTCTCGCACACGTCAAGTGCAGCCCGGTCATACAGACGGGCGCGCGTTTGCTCGTCTGTGCACCGATCACCATCAGAGTCGTCGCACGTGTCCAATACAAATGTCTGTTGGGGGCAACGCCGCCGGTGGTGTCGTTCGAACCGGCTGAAAAATGTGACATCCAATTAAAAATCGAACGGCCAGGGTGTAAATAATCCCAATATAGTCGTTCGTTCATATCGGACCTCGGGGAAAGGATTTGTTAGTAAATAGTAAAACGGATCCACCAACTACCAAATAAATATAACCTGGATAGTTTAATCTATCTAACTATTAAAGTTGATTGTCTAGCTCAAGCTGAAACGTCCAATTTATTATTTAAAAAAACCTGAATTAATTAGGTGGACAAGTAACCACACTATCTATTCCAAACAATGATACCAGCATGTTTTAAGAAATTCGAATGGAAACAGCACAATATTGGTGTTTCATTAAGACCACGGCACTAACATTATTATATGTGAAGTTGTACCATGCCTACACCACCATTCAATGCTAATATAGCTAGTCTACTGGATTTACCATATACCTGTTAAACCCAAAACTCAAATGTCTGTGCCTAAAAAGATTGTGATGAACCATGTCCATCGTTCGTAAATAGCCCACGGTTTGAACCTGGAGGTTAGAAATCTGTGACCAACCATAGCTCCAGTTAGGCAATGGATATGACTACACGACGTGTGTGTACATATTTTGATATAACGATTTTGCAAAATTATATTTTAATAAGTTGCCTTCTAATACATGCTTACTAACTAATTGTAACCATCCCTTTTATAATTAACCCCATAAATTCATCATCCTAACCCCTCCCCCCAAAAAAAGAACAATTACAGACACAGGTGACCAGTAAGCCAGATGTATACAGCCTATTGATGCTCAATCCCCTGTCAGACGTACCACTCTACACAAGACACAGCTTTTTTCCAATTTGTAAAGCAGACAAATGCTACAACGGACAGCCAGGACCAATAATTATCTGACAGCAGAGAGCTAGTTCACTGGTTCGTTCATCCGTGACAAACATCTATCTGAACGTCAACACACGTGGCACATCAACGTATGGATTTATTTCTCATTTTAATCCGAAACTCTTCCAGCACAGGGGGTGAGGTCTGCCATAATCGGCTCGTCAAACTGGGAAAACCAAGAACACCCCCCCCCTCCCGCCCACAACATTGGATAGCATTAATCACTCACGTATATTATATGTATTATTAATCTGATCAGCAGACCGCTTACAAATGAACAAAATGTTGGAAGATTTCTAATTAAGACAACAACAATATTATCAAAATGGTGTTGTTGTGTCTAGATAATGGGACTAAACAAATGGTGTTGAGGAGGCACAGCAAGATTAGCAGAATATACTAACTGCGTGTGAATTTAAAACAAGAATATGTTTAAACTATGGTGCTTTAGCACCCATTGTCACCGCGTACTGAACGGTCGCTGCCAAAAAAAGCTGTGTTAAGCAACAAATAGGCTCAGCGTGAAATCGAGTTCCTGATGTAAACACAACTGGTGAGATTCGGCGATGGATCCAACTACACCGGTAGATCCTCCGCAATATTCAATACACAAGAAATAATTAAGCCTATAGCAACTCTCCAGAGGTTTTCTGTTATTCTCCTATGAAATCTACTTCTAAAATAGGTTTGTCATGTTTATCTTTTCAGTCAATATACTTGCGCTTGACAACATCATACAACTCTCTAGCATGAATATCACAGAAAAAAATTGGGTATTGTACGGATAAATACACTCATGAATGAATGTCCTTTCCAACGTAACCCAAATCAGCTTAAAGCATATTTTTTTTAATAAATCAACAGTACTCTGAAAAAAGGACAACACATTTTTATGTCTGATTTATACAAAATGTGTTGTCTGGTGTGTGTCTCTGAATAGATTACGCATCTCATTTAAATGCATTTACTTTTGGATACCGGTTTACACAAACAGCTCACATGTTTCTATAACTCGCGAGTTTGGGATTAGGAAATTCTACATAGGGAAATCTTACTGTGAGGCCTGAGGCTTTTACCGAAGGATGAAACATCTTATACACAGGCAGCACAAACTTGGACGTATCCAGTAGGGTGTCCTACTAACTGAACCACGGGAGCACCCGAACTAGTTGGCGTGACGATGCCAATACAAAATTAATCCAAATTACACGACGCATAACAGCGCAGTGAGTACTGCTGACATGCTGCAGAACAGTAGGTCCCTGGTTTGCATCCAGCTAGTGCTGGATGAACTTGGATCAGTACCATGTTGCCAACTTACCTTGATAGTGCAGCGCATTGTCCACCATGAGCTTGTATAAATAAGAACTGGATGTTTGTAACACTCTGTAATAATCCTTCACTGAAGTAGACTGATAGAGTCTTTCCATGGTATGGCTACAGCATGATTGTCTGTGTGTATCTTTATATCCATTATAACAAATAGCCATATCTGAATCTGGAAGAGAGGATGATCAACGATGAATTTCAATATTGCGAAGATATGGAGGGTGTCAATTAAGTATTAATCACACCAGAAATTGGTATCAGGCTGATACCAATTTCTGGTGTGTTGGGTATCAGAAACAACATTAAGTATAGCTACTATATAAGTAAGTAACCTAAAACTTAACCAGACAGTATGTATCCTTTTTAGTAGTTATGTATGCACACACACACACACATATATACATATACAGGCTGTTCATTTAGTTTTAGAGTAGTAGGAGAACATATTTGGCGAGGCCTCAGGTCGAGCTTAAACCAAGGAGGTGTAATTTCGCTGGACCCAGAGTAGCCTTGGAAGTAGCCAGGGAAATTCTCCAGGTGCCGGCTTATAATGACATACCTTTATATATATATATATATATGTATGTGTAATGAGAAACAAAGGACAAATATGTATTGCAATCATTTAAAAATTCAGTACTTAACATTTACAATGGAACAACAGCCAGATTAATTCCCAACAAACAACATAACTGCCAATGATTAATAAGTATTTCCCACTTCATGAAATACTGGACAAGGCAGTTATTCCCAGTAGTTCCCACCTGGCAACTGTTGTGCCAGTATTTACCATACAACCCTGACACCAGGGTTGGAGTTTAGCCCAGCCCGGTGGGTTAAACCTAGGTTTTACTAGTTTAACCCGGGTTAAACTGGGGGTTTCTCGGAATACAGTATATTGACACACAAATTTATACACATGAAAAGTAGTTGTTTGAATGGTATGCTTTTTTAAGATGCTGACAATGTTCACCAATCAACATTTGAGATATTATGCTGTTAGTGGAAACAATTAGACACTATCAGTATCGCACTGTAGTAATTATATAAGATTTATTGGTGGCCTGAACCAACTGATCTGTTCTATGATTGGTTGAGCTTGTTTGTTAATTTGGCTTCTAATTAATATAGATAAAAAATGTTTCATTTAGATTTAGTATGTTTTATTTAACCAATTAGTGGTGAATTGTGCCTAAAAATGAGTTTAACCCAGGTTTAGTCGAAAATGGGGGTTTAACCTAGTGGGTTGGTTAAACCTGCCAACCCTGCCTGACACAGACTATTTTAAACCAACACATACAATTTCTTGGAAGGCTGTAAAAGCTAATAAAAGTTGTGATAAAGTAAGCCTGAACACATTAATTTTAAACATTGTTAATGTATAACGACTTAACAAAACACAACGAAGCAGAAGGTTCAAATACCAACATTTCAAAAATGTATGAAACAACAGCAGCATGATATTACACAAGAGATGTTTGAACTTTGACATTTTAGGACTAAACTGCGATTAAATCAACTTTATGACGAATGCAACACTCGGTCATTATTTGTATATATCAATCATGACAGCCGGTAATCAGTATGTATATTTGGTGGGAGTGAATGTGGCAATCACTCGGAACACATGTGGAGCTCACTCTTGAGAACTATGAGAAGCCTTCTATTTTACCAAGAAATGTTGTCTCATGGATTATCATTATGTACAAAATAGCTTTGGTTGACAATACAGAGATGTACTGATGGGTCTCCCAATTCATCAAGATGCTAAGGTTGGTCCAGCTAGCATTAATTACGAACCACCAAACTGTAAGAGTTACTTATCAGGTTAGACAAATAAGACGAGACCAAAATGAAATAGGATTTTCCAGCAAGAATTCCACGGTAAGCAAAATGATGGTCTTTGAAAATAACAACCAGCCTGGACATGTGAATCCATATTCGTTTACATGATGTTCAAGTAACTCTGGCACTAGAGTAGGGCGAATCTTGCAGCCAGATAACTGGGCAGAATACCTTTCTTAAATGTGTCATCGATTCCTGATAGTAGATACTATCTACTAAGATAGGTAGCCCGCCATGTAGGCACAGACACAGCGGTAATAACTACTACTTTAGTATTTGGGCTATTTAAATGAACTAACAAAGCTGAAATAAAGCCAAATCCGACTGCAACAAAGCTCAATCTTTAGTCACCGTTTTATTGCATGACTGAAATCTACTTTCTCAAATGACACCAACGGGCAGGCACCACCATGAGACATGACCACTCACCATGTATTTGTGCGTTTATGGTTACACCGGCCTCGCCGACACCTAACTCCACGAATTTTCGCTGCGTAGCGAAACAATCATTATGTATGGAAACTATCTGCTTATGGGCGACGCTCATCGCTTCCGTAACAGCGCCCATTCCATGTCCATCATATTTATTCTCGCGTCCCATCTCAGAATCTCCCTTATCGGAGTCGGGCCGATGACCGTCCAACCATTCTTTCAACTTCGTCGCTTCATTCGTAACCAAATTTCCAACGAATAATAACGCGATTAGCCACCGCAGATCCATGTTTCCGGATGGGATATATCCACTACTATCGCTCTACCAAATCCAACATGTGTGAGTCTGCGTGGTCTGACGAAAATCGGAGAAAACACATGAATATATCCCTGATCGATACAACGCCGATGTCCCTACTGTCGGGGCCCTGCAAGCGATTTGACAGCTCAGCCGCATCCGGTACAAGACGAATAAATAAACGGACCGGACTCGTAACAGGGCCGCGCGTTGATTGGCTACCGCTTTCTGGTTAACATGAATAATCCGCAGCCACGATTGTACCTGACGCTGATAGGTTGATATTAAATTATACACAGGACCTGCTTCCCGTTGGCTATAAGAGTTACCGTCTTTATACCTTTCAGCGGCCTTTTTGCAAAAAACGAATGTTTCCACGTTGATTAATTATCTATTTTAATAAAACTATGATTTCTTTTCCCCCAGTATATTCTCCGAAGCTCAAGTGAATCAAGGTTCTTGTAGTTTATGTGCAGCTCTGCATTACTTGTTTACTACATCATACAATCATACAATGATACATGTCTGGCGAGCGCGCGCGCGCACACACACACACACATACACGCACGCACACGCACACACATAACTAACTCGAAACATATGGAAAACGCTCCTATCACAGCTGTTGAACATTGTATTATGTGTTCCAAAACAGAACAGACTTAATAATTCACCATTGTTCTCCCTCGTCTCCCCAACAGACAATACCAGACTATTTCCATATTAAAAATAGATGGAAATGAGGTTGCTACATTATTCCACAGAATATCGATGCCTTTTCCAAGTTGTTTTACCCTATTCGTTCGATATAGAAATACTGGGTGGCATCCAAAGGGAATCCATATCATAACGTTCAAGAGCAGTAATCACTTCAAATTCATAAATACTAAAAGGGAACGTTATGAAGAGATCGCTAACAGGTTCTGACATATATTGACACAAGGTGAAGGCCATTTTGAAAACGAGGTTGACCTAATTGTGAGTAAACCAAAAACTTGACGAGCGCGCGTTTTAGCAGATTACTCTATTATAGTTCCTTTTCTATTTGATTAATGTAAAGCATGACCCCATTATTAGTTAATTATTTTGTTCAATGATGCCTGTGAGTGTAAACATTATAATATTAATAGTTTTGGGTTGTTGCTGCCCAGATTCAGTGTCGTTTGCGATAATGTGGTCGTTTCTTGTCCTAGCCCTACGGCAGGCTACGGCTATGAATTTTGTATAATAATCATAATCTGATGATTATTTATTGGCTATAGCAGTTCTGACATATAGGCCTATTGCTATAAGTGCAATAACATATCAGTTTCTAATTGATATCTTTCTTCTGTTACAGAAAGGTAGTAATTATGCCAAAGAGACAGGTGATTGGTTTAAACCGTGGAACAGGCCCTACCCTGGGCTTATTTGTTTTGTTTTTGGGAGAATCCCCAGGCTGTCGCATATTCGACATAGCCTCCATGTTGGATGGTTGAGATATGGCCATTTTTGGTGATTTGATGTTGAAATTTTAGTTCGGCACGTTTCGGATGCTTTTTACTCCCCTAAATAACCACCTGACAACACAAATAATGTTACGGACACGTTTCTCCGGTTTCTTTCTCTCCAAAGAACAACTTTTTAATATCTTCCAGTTATGCGCACTAATTTACCCGGAGACCATAAAATGCTTGTGAGGAGATTAAGAAGCTCTAGTGAGCTCCGGTGGCCTAGCGGTTAAGCACCCGGCACTTGGTGCCAACGGTCGCAGGTTCGAACCCCGTAAGAGGTCGAAACTTTTCTAGGGATTAATTTCTCGGCTCACTTCATCGTGGGTGGGTGACCACGTTAAATGGCGTTGTCGTCTCCACTGAATTATTTAAAATAAAGGGGGACGTTAAAATCCCCCTGAGGACGTAAAAACACTCTGGCAGTGACCACCCTCAGGGTATTTCGGCTCCATCTTTCCGTACTGCTCTCCTGTGAGTGGTGGGGGAGGCGGGTTTCTCAACCACTCTAACATAGAGGCTGTGCTGATTAAGCGACAGCCTGGAGATTCTCCCCGAACAACAAAACCAAACCATTAAGAAGCATTTTACTTTCAGACACGTCAGTGCTAATATATAATAATTGGCGACATAAATTCATGATATTCAGCTTATTAAAATATGTATGGCTTTCTTTATATGTTACCTACCTATTGACATCATTCGGACTGTATATCGTCATAGAAATTACGCTCTTTGTGGTGTTTATGGATCTGAAACGGACTCTAACACCGTAACACCAGATCTTCAAAATGTGTAGCGTGAAGAGTGCCACATGTGGCATAACATTCAATCTGTGGTATCACTACAGAAAATGCGCCGTCTGAGGCAGATGCATGGTTTGGTAAACCATGTAAGAACTGGCAAGTCTAATTGTACCCGAATGGTCTTTCCACTGAAATGCTTTCTATCCTGTACCGAGATCACATCGTGCGAGATTTGAACACGGGTGGTAGTGATCTGTAGTCCAACACGCTACCACTAGACCACATATATATATATATATATATAATGATGATGATTGGTGTTTTACGGCCACTTTTGTCCACAAGTTAGGCTAAATGGGCCGAGCGACCTCCGAAGGTAATGAAACGAAGTCAAAGACGAAACAACCTTCAGATATGCCAACGCCGAGATTCGAACACGGGTGGTAGTGATCTGTGGTCCAACACGCTATCGCTGACCATGAGAGGCTTTTATATATATATATATATATATATATATATATATATATATATATATTATATAAAGCATGCCAGTTGCAAATGCACAACCATATAGACACAAGAGTTTTGTTATTATATGTCAAGAAATCTTTAGTGTTGTCACAATTTAAATAAAAGGTGTACTTATCTAATTTTACTGGAGTTATGCAACAACTTAACAAATAGAAGAATGAATAATATTATGGGGTTTGAGGTATTAAATACGCCAACAACTTTGTAACAGACCATAAACTGTCGATATTAAATGTTCGGACTTTGAAAAAGCAAGCCAGTGAAAACTCGCGAATATATTCACTCGGGTATTGGTAGATGTCAAACCTGTCAAATCTCCCTCTGTTGTTGTGTGAAATGTTTGCATCGATGTATCGTTTAGATTTACTATATAAATACGTATTGTTGAATTGTATGTCGGTATTAGTGAGATAGACTAGCCACTTGTGGTGATTTTGATAATTTGTTTGATGTGACCGATCCAAAAAGTACCCTTTTTAAAAAAAATTAAAGAGTAAGCTTTTTTGAATTCCGTCCTTTCTAAAATATCAGTACCATTGTCAAAGGAATTATAGATCGTGCTCTCCCACCTTGATGGCCTTTCGGTTTTCCCTGTCCCTGGCTAAGTTATGTTTAAAGGTCATAAGAAAATATTCCCAAATTAGTCAAAATGTCAGTGTTATTTATTAAAATCTATTTCAGTCATAGATATATTTAATTTTTTCCTAGAAATAAAGTCACAGTGATTTTAAAACTTGCTTTGCTAGCATCTCACAACCCACAGTCTTAATCGAGAATATTCGGAACAACTTCGGAATGTGACGTCATATTTGACAAACAAAACGTAAACACCCCACGTGGCCTTGTTTAACTTGTGTTACGTGTTCTATATTGTCTTTGTTAAACGTATAAAATGGTGTAATGTGCCGCATATAATTGTGCAAATGGATCTGCCAGTGGATGGAGTATGTATTAATTCCCCCAAAACAAAACGCGATCGGCTGCGAAAGAGTGCAGTGCAGTGGAAGCCAACTTACCACTTCGAGGAACGCATCTTCGTCATTTCGTCGTCTATGGCACGATCAGTTGGATATGGCATGAAAAGATGTTCCAACCATATTCGACAAACTGGGTTAAGCCCAAAAAATCAGCAGTTTGAAGGAGAAACAATAGAAAAGGGGTATGTATGAGCGATAATATGGTAATCTTGGGAGCAAACTAGTGGACATTCACCAATTAACGCATTCGTGAATAAAGTAAAATTTCACTTATTAGCAAAAAATTAAAATTCTCTTAGGCCTACTCAAAGTTCAAAGAGTAGGTGTTCTACCGAGGGCGGCACATTCTTATATAGGCCACAAATGTCGATATGGGAGAGCTATCGTGTCCCGAAATAAATCACTTTATTTTAAATATGATAGAAAGAGGGAAATAATCCCATTCAGGCCCAGTGTGTTGATTTATCAATTAAGCTGATACCAACACAAACAAATACACAAATACAACTCTTGTTGTGAGCCGGGTATCAGTGGCACAAGTTAGTACTGTCTGTGACCCTTTTTCGCGGGTGGTTCAAAGTTGTCGAGCTTGATATTCCTGAATATGTCAAAACTTTCGTCGGAATGGCTCGTGAAATTAAGGATTTAGGGAACATTTTAATGGAAATATAATAGCTGGTGGTTAGAATTATTTTGATTGTGGTAGTGCATCTGATAGGGAATTAAATCATTGTTTGTTACGTTTTATTCACTCCGAAATGTGAATTTTCTTTTCCCATCACCTTTAAATAAAATGTTTTTTGGGGAGGAGGTCTGTTACAACACACGACAAAACTAACTATTTCCAGTAAGTCATTCATGATTTTGAATATTTAGTAGGTGTATAATATAACATACGCTGGTTTGATGGTAAATTGTGGGTGGTGGCAATTTTCTGCGGCACTTCGGGTTAATCCTGCAAAAAGCAACCTAGAATCAACACTGTGCATGTATATGACTACTATAATCTATTCAAATGGTGCACGCGCAAGAAGGACTATCATGTCTTGTCTGATGCACATCATAATGTGCACCTCCATATTTTATTTTATCAACTGATAATCTGCAGTACAGTACATAACCGTGTTCTGATGTTGACCATTTGAGTGTCGTGTTCTGCGAGAATAATATAATACGATTATACAGATAATTTCACATGTAACACACACACACACACCAGATTGCATTCTCCCTGGATTGAGTGATTTATGGTATGTTATAGTTAATTTACAGACATGCACGTGCGCTCATTTCTATAATTTGCACAAACTGATAAAGTTCTCTAGCACAGGTTTAGCCCCATAACTCAAACGGTTTCTTTTATATGCGCACACTTCGATCTTTACCTACCTAAACAAATGAAAACTAGCGAACGAAAATGAGCGATAATATAAAATATATATAATTAATTCGTTTGTTACTGCTTTTGGGTCACGAAACTATAATCTTAAAGGACTTCGTTTACTCACCAAGTGGAATTAGGTCAAGTTGGTCGGCAAACCATGTGATGCCGTCTACTCGCTGTTCGTATTTTTAAAATGGGATGAACTAGAAACTGGATTCTGTTACTTTTTTATGTTACGGGTGTTATATTTTCAATGAATATATTAATTAACGTTTAAACATCACCATTAAATACAATCGGAAATCGATCTGTTGCAGTCGAGCGCTAACACAGGACAGGTCGAGTGTTGACGGGAGAGTACTAAATTAATAAGTGCCACGATCCGGTAGTGTGACAGGAAGATTTAACCAATCCAGAGATGAAAGTTTGTCAAGCAAAACTGAAGCACACCGCTTTATTTTTGACAATTCTGCAGATAGAAAATATGATTTTTTTCTTCTTAATTTTCACGTCGTATATTTAGCGAATAATCTGCCAGTTGGCAGGGTAATTGCAATTAGCGCAAACTGTTAGTTTATTTAAATTCCACTCTCCACTATATCTTCTCCCGTGTCTTAATAGACCACAATACTGGCATTTAGCACCCACAGCAAACTAGTTATGTTTGATGGTTGTTTATTGCTCGACATGCAACAATTCATCGCAATTTATACAATATAATTGGATGTGTCGATGCTTCCGGAGAGAGATAATTGTATATCAAATAATAAGAAGAACAAATTTAAATTGATTTGTTTTTATCAAAAGGAAAGATAATGATCGAAATGTTTCAGGTTATATTTGTAAAATGATAGTCACTCTGTTGTATGGCGTTATGTCGGATAAACCGTAAACAACTGACTACGTAATGCTTTATTTTATTTGATTAAACTTTTTAGTTTCTATATATATATATATATATATATATATATATATATATGAGAGAGAGAGAGAGAGAGAGAGAGAGCATTTCAATGGTCCCTGGTTGTGGGTTTGAATCCAAGTCATACCTGTATTTGTTTCTATTCCTGAGTCAGGAGTACTTATAATGCTTTAAGAGCGTACTGTGCCTGCTACAGTCATTTAACTGCTGGATAACCAGACCAAACACCTAAACGGCGTCCCTCCAAAGACGCAAATAGTGCACGGAATATATGCAGCTCTACTCCTCTTGGCAAACTTTTCTTAAAATGCGCGGATCTGTTTTATTTTATTTTTTGCTCGGCTATGATGACAAAGTGTTCTTTGTTTGTTAGAGAGGGTAGTTTCCATATATTTATAATAATAATAATAATAATATGTGATATTTATATAGCGCCCTATTCAGCTAGAAGCTGCTCTAAGGTGCTTTACAATATTATTTACAATATTATTATCCCTGACGCAGACCTGTTTCCACCCAGCACATATCTCAACTCCCAAGCGAGTATACAACGCATACTGCCACTATAGGCGCAAAGCGTTAATAAAACACATAGCCGCGTCCGGTCAGGTACTCATTTTATGGAAAACAACTTTTATCTCAACTGAATTTTGATAACATTATGGAAATTCAGTGTCCAAATAATGCTTTTATGACATCGTACAAGGATGCCTTTGAGTCTGCATTTCCCTTCAAATCAATTAAGTAAAATAGAAAATATATTACACGAGAACCATGGGTAACTCCCAGTCTTTTGGTTTCCTCAAGAAGCAAAACTACACTATTTAAAAATAAATTAAAGAATCCAAGTTCATATAACATCGAACGATACAAGACTTACATTAATATATATAGCAAATTAAAAAGAAAAATCAAAATAGATTATTATAAAAATCTGCTAAATGAAATAAATTTAATATGAAAAAACCTGGTCAATTCTCAAACAAGCAATTGGTAAATCAAATGACAAATGAAGTTTTCCACATTCTTTTTGTATAAATAGTCAAAACATTACTGAAAGATCAAATATTGCAGAAGAATTTAACAATTACTTTATAAAAGTAGGAATGCAAACTTCTCAAAATGTACCTAAAACAAAGAAAACATATACACAATATCTGAAAAACCATAATGTAAATGGTACGTTCCTGGAACCAATTGAATCCGCTCAAGTTATCGATGCTACCAATAAACTGATATCCAAATTCAGTAGCGGACATGATGATATATCTACAACATTACTTAAAGAAATAATCAACTTAATTCATCAGCCAATTACGCATATAATCAATCAGTCCTTTCTAATAGGTGTAGTACCAACGGAACTTAAAGGATACCAAAGTCATCCCAATCTTTAAAAATTCTGAAAATAGCCTGATAAACAAATTATGTATGATAAAGTCGCATCTTTTCTAGATTGTAATGGTATACTTTATAAACATCAGTATGGTTTAGAGCTAAACAATCAACAATAAACCCAATTCTACATCTAATAAATCAATATGCTGAAGCAAACAATAAGCAACCAAAAGAACATACTTTATCAATCTTTTGTGACCTTTCAAAAGCCTTTGATGTAATAAATCATAAAATATTATGAAATAAACTTAACCATTATGAACTACGGGGAATTGTGAACTGTTGGTTTTAGGACTACTTGTGAAATAGAATGCAATATGTAGAAATTGAAAAGTCCAGATCCAAACTATGCTACCATAAAATGTGGAGTGTCACATGGATCCATTCTAGAGCCCCTCCTATATCTTATATATGTAAATGATATGCCCTACTCAACACATAGTATATATTGTCTTTTGCTGATGACACGTCACTTTATTTAAGAAACTCAAACGTGACTCAGCTTTTTAGAGAGGCAAACGTATCAATGAATTCGCTCTATGAATGGTTTTGTGCAAACCAGTTATCACTTAATGCTACGAAAACAAAGTACATCATTATACGAGCCTAACACTCTCATTACGACTTCACATAACTAAATATTAAAATAAATAACACAAGATTACAAAATATTGGTTCACAGTTAAAGGAAAAATCAATTAATCTAGTATCTTACTAGATGAACATTTGACATGGAAATACCATTTAAGACACATCAACATCAAACTTTTCCATCAAACAGGTCAAACATATTTTACCAGTTGAAAGCCTAAGGACACTGTATTTTGCACTCATTCAACCACACCTCACATATGGTATTTTACCATGGGGTAGGGCTTGCCAATCAGTCGTACATAAAACAGAATTACTACAAAAACGTGCAATTCGTACAATAAATAAAGCAAAATATAATATAATAGTCATACTGAACCACTTTTTTTACCTCTACAGTTTAGCTCAAATGTGGAACAAATGGAGGCGCATTCTGCCAAGTGAGACCACACGAGCTATGTTTAAAAAACGGGTAATAGCTCACTTACTTGCTTCATTTGCAGACAATGTAAAATGCAGCAGTACGTTTTGCGTTGGTTGCAGATAATACTGAAAACATATTTGATAAAGTTGGTTTATGTGTGGAGACAGGATGTGTCTTTTATCTCCATCTCCTGGTGTCTCTTTCCGTTCAACATGTTAAACTCTTTCCCCCAATTATCAGAATTACTGTATGCATAAATACATATGTAGGTATGTGTTTATATTTATATGTATACATGTGTTTATGTATGTATATATGTATATATATATATATATATATATGTGTGTGTGTACGTGTGTGTGTATACATGTAGTATATATATATATATGTGTGTGTGTGTGTGTATGCGTATATATTTGTATGTGTATATGTATGTGTGTGTCTACAAAATGCTTTCCATACTCTAGCCATGTTTTGTTTATTTTATTGTTTTGTTAATTTATGGGCAGGTAGGAAGACAGCCATTATGGCTATACCTGTCCCTCAATTTCCTTTATTACTATTAATATTATACTATGTCATATATTATATGTGAATTGGAAATTGTGAATAAATTGCATTGTCCTGATGAGTGAACCATTCGCCACATGTTTTTAATAAGTTGGAAATAAATATTACAAGATAATATTTTTCAAGTTTTATTGAAAGTTGTTGAATTCTATGTCGAAACCTCGACTTAGATTCTGTGTGAAAGTTGTAATGTTGATTCAACATGGAATTTGTCACTTTCGAATAAAACTAAAATTCTACATGAAAGCAACCCAGCTGGCACACTACGTATTATGCACGTAGATTCTACTTAACTCATATTTCTACGTGTTATTTCTACGTGAAATTTACGTTGAGTCCGCGTCATAATATCCTCATACGATTCATGCAATAATAAAAAAAAAACTGAATCAATCACAATCTATTTGATAAAAATACAACTTTTAGATAATTTAACTAAAATTGATGCGGCTATACAAGATTTAAACATACATATCAGTCTTGTACAAATATACTCAGGAAATTGACCAGATAAGTTTTAGTATTTCACTATATATCTACAAAGTCATAAACAATTCGGAAACCTTTAACATCTGTAGCACTAGAGATTGATAAGAAAAAATTTACATGTCACAATAAATGTACATATATTGTAATAATCTGATTAGATATCCAAAACATCAGATGATGATGATGACGAAAATTGTTTTACGGCCACTTTGTACACATGGTAGGCTAAATGGGCCGACCAACTTCCAAGGGTAATGAGGTGAAGTCAAAGATGAAACACCCTTCACATACGCCGAGATTCATACTCAAGTGGTAGTCATCTGCGGTCCAACGCATTACCAGCTAAACCGCGGAGGTGCTCCAAATTGAAAAAAAAGGTCTCGTGAAATGATAGCTCTATTTCCCTGAAATCTAAGTATTTTGTAACCTTGAATAGAGGTCAGTTAAATGTCAAGGTCACAATTAAATTTAATTGGACAACTACATCATTCTAGCCAAATGCTGGTACCATTATTTGAGATGTAACAAAACATGTTCGTTGAGAAAAGGTGAGCACGAAGTGGCACCAATCAAGCGATTTTGAATAAAGGTCAGTTAAATGTGAAGGTTAATATTTTATGTGACATGTTCAACTACATCAGTCCAGCCAAGTATGTTTATTGATTAGGAACAAATCGCATTGAATATATCTATGCCATGTTTGACTATCACCCACAACATTATGTTTTGAACATGTAAATTAGAACTCTTCTCACTCTCCCCCAGTTCTACAGATGACCCTGGATAGATATGATAATTAACTTATACATTAAGAATACCCCGTTTTAACAACAGGAGTTTATTATTTACTATGTACTGTCAACACGCAGGAAGTCAAGAGTTCTCGGATACAAGTATTTATAATTTAACATAATTTTTCTTCCTATAAACAAATGCATAATTACTCACTTGTGAGATAACCTTAGTAGGTTTGTTTTGGTGATGATGATGATGATTGATGTTTTACAGCCACTTTTGTGCACAAGGTAGGCTAAATGGGCCGAGCGACCTCCAAAGGTAATGAGACGAAGTGAAAGACGAAACAACCTTCAGATATGGTGGTAGTGATCTGTGGTCCAGCACGCTACCGCTAGACCATGGAGGCGCCCAGGTTTGTTTTGGTAGGTTTCCTCTTACATTAGTTACAGGGTAGCTGTTCTCCCTCACCAGAAGAGGTTTCAACAGTTGGTTGTTTCATTATGAGAGATGGATACACTCTTTTTCTCTATACTGACATTTAAATAATCAATATTCATAAATGTAATATTTGATTAATATATATTAGGCATATTATTTGTTCTTCTGGACCTGTCTGCTGCATTTGATACAGTTGACCATAATGTACTTTTCTCTAGGTTAAAAGACATGTTTGGTCTGTCAGGTAGAGTACTTGAATGGTTTAGATCCTATCTGGAACAACGCTCCCAGAGAGTGTCTGTTCATGGTATTTTATCTGACATTCAGTTTTTGTTATCTGGTGTACCACAGGGTTCAGTTCTTGGTCCTCTGGTTTTCACAATGTATACCCGTCCTCTTGGGATCATTGCGCAGCGATATGGGGTTAAATATCACTTGTATGCTGATGACACACAGCTGTATATATCACTGGATCCTGACAATGAGTTAAATTTCTCCTCTTCCTTGAAGAATTTAGAACATTGTATTGCCGATATTCGGCTATGGATGACTCAAAATCTTCTAAAACTAAATGATAATAAAACAAATATTTTATATTTGGCATCACCACATTGTGTTAAATCCCTAAAGACACCAGCATTACAGATAGGTGCATCTTCGATTACCCCTAATTGGTCAGTAAAAAATCTAGGGGTTATTTTTGACCAATGTATTAACATGCATGAACATGTCACATCAGTATGCCGAGCTGCCTACTACCATCTTAAGAACATCCACTGTTTAAAGGCATTCTTGACACAAGAATCACTTTTAACTGTAGTTCATGCCTTTGTTACATCTCGTATAGACTATTGTAACTCCCTGTTATATGGCATATCTGATTATAACATTAATCGCCTTCAGCGAATTCAGAATAGTGCAGCTCGCATTGTAACAAATACTAGAAAATATGATCGTATCACCCCAATTCTTCAAAAACTACATTGGCTACCTGTTAGACAGCGTATCCATTTTAAGATTCTGTTAATAACTTATAAATCTATTAATGACATGGCGCCAGAATACCTGTGTGAACTGGTTTCCATTATAAAGTCATCCCGAAAACTCAGGTCATTCAAGTCAGATAACTATTGCAGGTGCCAGTGTCTCGGCTCAAGTCATATGGTGATTGTGCGTTTAATGTTGCAGCCCCCACTTTGTGGAATAAGTTGCCGGCAAATATTAGAAATGCGTCGTCTCTTGGAAATTTTAAGTCTCTTCTAAAAACACCTATTTAAGGTCGCTTTCACAGATAAATAATTATTATCTTTTAAATCATTACAGGGTTCATACAGACATTATTTGGGGTATTATTATTATTTGTACAGCGTCTTTAAATGGCTCCTGCTAGTAAGGGCGCTTTATTAAATATACATTATTATTATTATTATTAAGCCTGTAGATCTAAGAGTATTACATAAAGGATGACTAGATAATGGCAAAGGGATATTCGTTTTTTTTAAGCTGTTAGAATCGACCAAGTTCAAGGAGCCGCTGGGCGCATTTCCGTAATTTTCAAGTACCGCGCATTTTTACGAATTCAGAATCCGGAAAAAATGTCGTCACTTCCCGGCTTCGATGCATCAATGGAAATATTTTGTGTTTGCACGACCATGATGATCACCATAACGCGATGTTGCTATGTGCACACGTAGTATATACGTGGAATGTGCGTGTTGAAAACAAGTACCAGTGATAAGCCCACTGACACGTCGTCATCGACACGTAATACACACGTAAAAACACGTCACGATACATAACGAAATCACATTACTTGTTATCTACGTAAATTCTACTTGCACGCGACAGCTGGGAATTCGAAACTTTCACATAGATTCAAAGTGGTTTCTACATACTATTCCAATCTGTGAAATATCCTTTATCCAATTATATTCATTACAGACCGTGGTTTCATGCCAAAAAAACATAGAATGGGAATGATCCTATGGACAGTACAGTATCGTTCTTTGTAATAATTGGCAGTATTCATCTCTTATGACACAAACAAACTAGATAAGAAATACAATTTGTAAAATAATATATTCTAACTAGATTTTGCCTGCATGGGCAATGCCAGGGCTTTCTGAATTTTATTTATGTTACTTTTTAATAATAATAATAATACCTGTCATATATATTGCACAAGTAGTCCACACTTATATAACGTCTTTTTAATAAAGCATTCTGGGATGCCGCACATCTAGTGTTCGAGCGTTAGTTATTTGTGTCAGAGAGCTTAAATATAGAGAGGCGTTACTCTTGCCGCGCCATGTTGAATTTTGAACCAGTGGCGCCTCCAGCGACCGGAGGTATTTCTCAGATAAACAAAAGCTCTCTGGTTGTCCACATGTGATCGTGTAAATGTGTGCGCATGGTTAAAATGAATTGCCAATACTAGTACTATATGTTACATGATCACATACTCTTTTATTAATTAACACTTTAATTATGGACACATGATATCGAAGGAAACGAAGCTCTGAAACTCTAAATAAAGAATTAAGTGATTTCACAGCCCAGTCATTTAATTAATTCATAGCCTACAATTTGCAATCACTTGACAGCTGATTAGAAAATAATTGAACGTGGTTTAGGCTATTTCACAGCTTTGTGTGTGGAAGGCGTAATTTTTTTAATGAAAACAATTAGGTATATATGAGGTAAATGCATACAAACATACTTTCATCATGTCAGTTTGTCATAGTCCATAATTTTTTATTTATTTGGATATATACATATAATTATATATACAGCTATTATAACGCAACCATAACACAATTCACCATATATTCATCATGTCCGTTTATCATATATTAACTAAAAAATTATAAGTTCATTTAAAGTCTACACCTCAATAATATAGACCATGCAATATAAGCTTGCCCAGCTGAGAACAAAGAATATACATGGAATATTAAGAATGTTTATGTTTGCTTTGAAATGTTAGAGAAATTAGTACTTTCATATAATAAGCGGCATCAAATCTCTTGTGCCACGGGTTCATCTATAGTTACAATAAGTCATTTGTTATCAAATGGACAGAATAACCCAAATTGCTTCCAGCTCTAAACAACCACTACAACAAAAATATGACATTTAGTCCAGATCAGTGAACTGTTTTAAGTTAGACAGAATATACCCAGATATGTAATAGACACATGCATTGACTACTGTAACAGATAACACCAGTAAATCTGTAACCAAGAGATTGGTCTGTTTACATGGTTTCTCATCTTCATAGAACTTCAAGGACTGAAACAGAACAATATCTTTTAAAATAATGACTTGAACCAAGTGCATACACAATGTGTAAACACATGTTTTCCCTTTTTCAAGTTGGTTAAAGAATTTGATTTGATATGCAGAGAAGTATACCAATTAAAGCACATGAGCTGAACATTCAAGTACTAATTCAGGTGCTGGTAATCCTTTTTGGTATTAAGATATGAAATGGGCTGACAAAATTTCATGGGTTTAATGCCATGTTTCTTATTTAATTAATTTCATAATACCAATTTTCACCATTAATAATTACCATCACAGCTGGCCCTGTCTCCTGTATAGGTCTCCTATCAGTTAATACCTTCCTCTTTGACTTCAGTGGATGCATGCGGTGGATTTGGTACATCAAAAATAGGGAATTATTTACTCTTTTATATAATATATAACTGCATATAATCATTCAATTTTAGTCATCTTGGTGTCTATTTGTATCTTTTCAAACATTTCAAAGCCATTTATGCAATCCTGAATCCTCTCAAGCACGGTATTACTTTAGTTCTACCTATTTTAAACAAAATCCCGAAGATGGCCGTCATTATGGGCATGGATACATGTAGATCAGTCCATACATCATCGACACACACCCTGCTCTGCACAGTGTTTTCAATTTAAACTACCACCAACGATACTTACAGGCCATGTGTCCTTAGGCCCGAAGCACACAATAATTACTGCTGACCAACCACTATACAGCAGGGGCTGGAAGGAATTGGTGTGATCAAATCCCAAGTTTAAAAGTGTCATCATGGGAGGACTCCACATCTGCTTCAACTTCCTCAAACACATAGGCCAACACATGGACAATAATAATAATAATAATGTATATTTATTAAAGCGCCCTTACTAGCAGGAGCCATTTAAAGACGCTGTACAAATAATATGTAATTTAATAATACCCCAAATAATGTCTGTAAAAACCCTGTAATGATTTAAAAGATAATAATTATTTATCTGTGAAAGCGACCTTAAATAGGTGTGTTTTTAGAAGAGACTTAAAATTTCCAAGAGACGACGAATTTCTAATATTTGCCGGCAACTTATTCCACAAATTGGGGGCTGCAACACTAAATGCACAATCACCATATGACTTGAGCCGAGACACTGGCACCTGCAATAGTATCTGATTGAATGACCTGAGTTTTCGGGATGACTTTATAATGGAAACCAGTTCACACAGGTATTCTGGCGCCATGTCATTAATAGATTTATAAGTTATTAACAGAATCTTAAAATGGATACGCTGTCTAACAGGTAGCCAATGTACTTTTTGAAGAATGGGGGTGATATGATCATATTTTCTAGTATTTGTTACAATGCGAGCTGCACTATTCTGAATTCGCTGAAGGCGATTAATGTTATAATCAGATATGCCATATAACAGGGAGTTACAATAGTCTATACGAGATGTAACAAAGGCATGAACTACAGTTAAAAGTGATTCTTGTGTCAAGAATGCTTTTAAACAGTGGATGTTCTTAAGATGGTAGTAGGCAGCTCGGCATACTGATGTGACATGTTCATGCATGTTAATACATTGGTCAAAAATAACCCCTAGATTTTTTACTGACCCATTAGGGGTAATCGAAGATGCACCCATCTGTAATGCTGGTGTCTTTAGGGATTTAACACAATGTGGTGATGCCAAATATAAAATATTTGTTTTATTATCATTTAGTTTTAGAAGATTTTGAGTCATCCATAGCCGAATATCGGCAATACAATGTTCTAAATTCTTCAAGGAAGAGGAGAAATTTAACTCATTGTCAGGATCCAGTGATATATACAGCTGTGTGTCATCAGCATACAAGTGATATTTAATCCCATATCGCTGCGCAATGATCCCAAGAGGACGGGTATACATTGTGAAAACCAGAGGACCAAGAACTGAACCCTGTGGTACACCAGATAACAAAAACTGAATGTCAGATAAAATACCATGAACAGACACTCTCTGGGAGCGTTGTTCCAGATAGGATCTAAACCATTCAAGTACTCTACCTGACAGACCAAACATGTCCATGTAGGACTGGATGACATATGGACTGAGCCAGGTGTGTATGCAGCGAACACCACTCAGATTATGCTGGATGACAAGGCGTACTACCGTGCTGTCAGAGGACGCCAACTTACATACGAATCTTTCTGGCACCTCAAGTGGCCAATGTTCAAGCCATGGCCGGCTGAACATGGTCATGAACATGATGTGGCAGTTGAAGTGTTTGCCCAAATTGACCAGCTGTCAGATGCACTTCGTAGTGAGGAGGTAGAGACCCCCCATGGAGGAGTTTGACCATGCGCACTCTGACAAATCCATGCTGCACTGGCTCACAATATATACAATATATGACCACACAAACTATGCACGGCGGGGGACAGTTTATCATCAGCATCACAAGAAATGACCAAGCCAAAGACATGTTTTGTGTCACATGGTCAGAACGATCGCGCATTTCACACAAAAAAAACAGGTCACTCTTTAATCTAGAAAATGACGATGAGGAGACTGTTTTCTGCCTTTCTGACAGTTTTCCTTCTCAAACAAGGTGTGATGCTGATGATGTAAGGAAACTCCGAGGAGCTGATGTGTCCAGGTTACACACACAATAGGCAGAAGAGGATGGAGACTTGCAACAAAAGACACTTCACAAATTGAAGTGGACAGTGATCTCTTAACTGCAAAGGAGAAAGGACTGCAGGCAGTCATCACCAACATGAATGAATGACTACCTGATGGAGGCCACAGGGTTCTATGGTGCACTAAAGAAGCATAACTCAAAAACTTCTGTTGACTGGTACAAAGCTAAAGTGTCTAATTCATAGAATGTAAAGAAAACAATCAAAGCTGACAGGAAGCTACTACAGCGTCTGCTCAATGCTGTCATCACAGCTTGAACAGGAGAATGTGATTAAGTATTAGATGTCTCCATTCCCATAATCATTAGCAAAGCCCGGAAGAGAGAACACAACATCGAAGGCAGGTTTGATTAGAATCCAATTCGCAAGCTTATTGAAGTACCACATGTCCCACTCCCACAGGTATGGAACACCTTCATTGCCTTGGATGAAAACAAGGCTGATCTTGCCTGGTTCTTATCGGATGCTATCATGATTAAAGGAAAATGCCTATCAGAGCGATATGAGATGGTGACGGGAGGAGGATTCATCAATGCTACAGATCAAAGGTCAACGAGAAGAAGAAATCAAACTAAGCTTTCATGAAACCATGAAGAAGTGGACACAAGATTAATCCTGCATGTGTGTAAAGCAGCTGACAGATGATATGTACGCGTACTGGGCATATGTAGAGACACAGATTTCCTGCTGCTTCTGGTGTACTTCATGGCTGTAGTTGAAGCCAGTGAGGACAACCCACTCAGCTTAAATGCAGTGACAGGCTGTGACACTACTTCAGCCTTTAGTGATGATGGAAAGAAGTCCTGCCGAAAAACATTCCAGAAGCACCTCACTTCTGGTCAGCCGAGTTGGTCATGATGGAGAGTTCGCACAAGTTCAAGAGTTTGTATATTACCTATATGGCACACGGGAACAGCAAAGCACCAACTATGCCACACTGCATCTGTCTCTGACAGCAGTCTCTGACAGCAGTCTGGACAAGACTCCTCCCTATCCCAGATGCATAGGTGGAACTGGTGACATGCAGCTGGAAGTCAAAGTGCAAGACTGTCCGATGTTCCTGCTTCAAGAACGTGCAGTCTACTCCAGCATGTGGATGTGATGTAGCAAGAGCACCAAAATCTCAACCTCTTTCTCGTATGACCCACATTATGTATGTTTCAGTAGCAGATAAAACATCACCAGAAGTACTTCTTCATTTTGGTGTATCACAGGGATCCATTTTAGGACCCAAATTATACAAATTCTTCGACGTATGTGAGAAATCTAGGGCTACTACTGTTGTTATCAAATAAAAAATATAGAACTTAAGGGAAGTACATAAACGACGAGATACGCAAGACGTTAGTCCAATCCCTTATAATTTCTCGACTGGTCTATAGAAATAGACTGTTGTTATACAATAACTCTGACAAACCGTCTACAGCGAGTGCACAACTATGCTGCATGTCTGGTGACACCCATTCACAAAAGTAATACATAAATGATATAACACCAGTTTTGTTCCAGCTCCAATTATACCATTGCTTCCTGTTCCTTTCAGATCACTGTACAATTTTGTTTCATACAGTCGAAGTACTGAGTGGAACAACACCACTGTATCTAATCATTCTGATCCAAAAGGGTATACCCATTGCCCTAAAAATAAGTCGATGTGTATACCAGTGAAACTGTTGAGTTCTCAGTCCTGTTCACCTTTGACCGTACCAAAAAGACATCCAGTAATGTACGGAGATAAATCTTTCCGAGCATCAGCTCCCAAGTTGTGAATTAACTTGCTAAATCATATTAAACTTTTAACAAGTAAAAATAAATATTTTGTAAGGTTATTAAAACACAGTTATTTAAATTATCCTATTTATACAGTATATAAACCAGTGTATTTATGTATAAAATGTATTTTTGCTATATGAGCTTAGAACATGTTTTTATAATGTTTTAAATGTAAAGCGTCTTAGAGAAGTTGAATATATATATATATATATATATATATATATATATATATATAGAGAGAGAGAGAGAGAGAGATTAAAAGTGTTATTAAAAAATTGGAAAATCCGATTTAACAACATTTAAGTCATGGTCCCCCGACTCCATTTTGAACAGTAACACTGTCTTTAAAGTCCAAGAAAAAACTATGGGGTCACTTTTACTATTTATTACTTGTGACTCAATAGAACAAAATTATGCATCGATAGTGAATAAAATATGCCTTGATTAATTGATAAATTAATATTTATTTCGTTTGCAAGCGTAACGGAGAACCCTTGCGTAAAACGGTCCAATTCGCGGAGAACCGGATGTGACGTTGCTAAGAGTAAACAAAACGATAAATAATGGCTACAGGGACTTCTTTTTCTAGCAGCGACGAGTCTGATTATAGCGATTATTCTGTAAATTATGGCTATGACTGTGATGCTGAGAATACACTCAAGGTTCCAGGGATTCTCGCATATCAATATAAACCCACCGCACACGAAAATAACAGTCAACATGCAACACGATCAGGTCACGCTATATCAACAGTTCAACTACGATATTTGCTCAACCAACTATAATTTATCTTACAGTTAGGTTCCAACTTCATCATTCTCACTTTTAATAAACTCATAAATGAAAAGTACGTCAATTTTCCTTTTTGACAACTCCTGTCACTTGTGGGATAATATTTTTTTACGAATTACGTGTCAATACAACACTGAGTCACTGACAACAGCCGACGTTTTTTGGCCGTCTAGTTAGCAGTTGATTAGCGTATTGAATGGATCACGTGAAGTACTTGACTACCTCTGTAAATGGACCATTTTTTTTAGTCTTAAATAATTACTATGCTTTAACATTGTATTTTTCTTCTATAACTCGACTACCGTGTTTTAAACATGTACTATTTTTTTTCCGAATAGACCCATTGCATGATGACGTCAAAAACCAAAACAAACCAGGTGCACTTTGCATTGTGGGATTTATAGGGGGTCCGCTGAGGGATAGTATCATGATAATCCCGCCATTTTAACCGTAAACGTCAATGTTCATGCTTCAGGCTTATTGTATTATACATGTAAGTGAAAATAATCTAGCATACTATTGTCAAAACAAAACAGCTCAGATGTTTTTGGCACATGATAAAATTTCCATAAAGTTATTACTGTATATCCACAGCAAAACGTGGTTATATATCAGGTGACAAATAACCCAGACAGGAACTTCTTTCACACCATGGTAACGGTGACTCATCTATCAACAATAAGGTTTCTGCGGAGGACTATCAGGGCTGATCATTTAAAAGGCACAATTGAAAAGAGGGACTGATTGTTCGGTTTTGTGTCTATTTCACAAATGAATACTACAAAGATGCGGTTAATATTTTTGTTGAACGTTTTGTTTTTGGAGTTGTCTAGCCAAGGTTCAACACCAAACAGAACCGTAGAAATTCTGAAGCGGTTTAGGATGGCTAGTTCTGCTGTAGAAGATGCAAGAAGCATACAGAACCTATTGTTTCAGAGGAGAGGATTGGGCAGTAAGAGTATTCTATTACCATCGCGCTTTCTGTCTTTGAGTCCAGCAGTCAGTTTTTTATCTATTTTGGGGGACTTTATCATTTCATACATAGAAGATAAAGACATGGAAATAGTGAAGCAATCCCTGGATATAATTTCCAATCAACTGACTGATCTACAAGAAGAACTGGATGAGCACACCAAGAAAATAATATCAGATAAATTTTTCCACGTTGCAGACGGAATACATAGATTGGGCATTTACTATAAAGAATGGAGCAGGTAGGCTCTCGTCGACCATGAACAAAATCCGAAAAGAAACAGACCCAGCAAAAAAACTAAAGTTGATAAACGACTACATCCGAACGTTTGAACAGGATCAAATTGAAAATGCTGTGAACAATATAATTCGGATCATTGGTGGTGAAGAAACTCCAACTACGCCTAACCTTCTTTCGCTTTTCTGCAAAAAGAAGAAGTGTGGATTCTCCAATCTGGATGATTTCATTATCTTAGTGATGAATGACGTTTCGAGTGGAATCAAACAAATCCTGATCTACAACTATTTCAAGTATGGAATTGAAGAATTAAAAGCCTCGTTTATTCAGATAATGAAACAATCAGATACCATCAGAATTAAATACGAAGAGATGATTTCGCAAGTTCTGGATAACATGAAGACCGGAATTGAGAGCATTGTCAAGTCAACTATGGATGATCACCAGGGAAGTAGCGATAACTCGGCACTTTCAAAATCTATCAATCAGAAGTTAATATTTCGTTATGATTGGTATTTATGGGCAGTGAGCGTAACTGGGGAGAAGCCTATTTATAATGAAGGATAGTACGAATCCCGGGGAAACAATTTTATTTACCTATATAAATGTGGACCGAACAAGGATAAGAATGTGATAGTACAATGGCAGTATAAGAACACAACGGTTCCGAAAAGTTGCAAGGAATTCATGAGTGGTGGTGGTACTATTGTATTTATAGAAGGATCCGAAGGCGGGATTCCGCACAAAGTAGTAGCTGACAGTGGTATTATGACTACCAGTAAGTGTTGGAAAGAGAGACAAGAAGTACAATACCAGTATCTAAAAATACACGAACCGTACAACATGCCACAATGGATAGCCTCAGCAGCATATGATGATGATAGCAGAGAGACACGAGCCTGCATCAACCACGGTCGGTGTAAAGTGATACCGGGGAGCAGCAAGAGGATGTGTATATGTGACAATGGCTATTACGGGGAGAGCTGCGAGATGCAAAAGGATTACGAAAACTACCCACTATTAACAGCCCCCATAGATCTAATTGGTTATCTGAATGTATCTAGCGTATTAGGAATCCAGAAATAACACCTACTTCGCGGAGAAGAGAGTGTCACCAGTATGGCCAAGAGGTGTGTAAAAGTTTGGCTAAACCTAGATCGTTGTTCTCGTTATTATAAATGTGCTATTCTAGTATTCATATACACAGAACAAAATATCCAGTTTTAAAGAATGATCAACGCAGGCCTGCCACTTACCCAAAGACAAAAAGTAGGGATAAATTAGGGATATCTTCGATGAAAAAGTAGGGATAAAAATAGGGAAAATAGGGATAGTTCACAGAAAAAGTAGGGATTTTGAAGGCTGTTAAATACGATGTTTACAGCACTATGTTTGTTTGGTGGGGGTTCAGGACACGCACAAGAGTCTCTACAGTCTTCAGAGTGGTCTGAAAATTTTAATAAATTAAGTGCTTGTTAATATTCATTTGTAACCCTGTTTTGTTTGATTAGCTGATATATAATTGATAATGTATGTACTCACTATTTAATGACCTTACCATCATTGATCTAAATTGAGTGATGTTCAGTTATTTTTCTTCAATTGGAACAGTTGGCTCATAGGGTGCCTGTCATCTCCTGTAATATATTCATAGAAAAACATATTTACAATACAATCAAACATAATACTTGTAATACTAAAACTGATAATACTTAATATAAATAATAGCACAAAAATAAATCGTGTATAATGGTGACATGACTTGAACAAAACAGAGATTCACTCAATTACAAAACACAACAACTACATCAACTCTAATAAACAATTCTCTGAAGCTTCTAATCTATGACTTCTTAATTTTATTCAGCTTCTTCTCATATTTGTTGATTAACTTCCTCTTCTTATCATTGACATAAATCCGCTTTTCTTGTATACAGCGTAGTATTTGTCTGGGCAGAATCTATTTTTGATTTAGCAGCATCAAGCATTGATTGAGCTACTGATGCCTCCGTAAAATTCTTATCAATGATAGCTTTTGCGAGATGACTGTTACCCTATGCAAATAGGTTTTCACCTATTTTCTAAAGTTCTGCCAATTCTTTCTCCTTCTCTGCGACTTCTGTTTCGTTTAATGACACGCTCTTCTTGTCTTGATTCAGCTTCTCCGGAGCTTCAGCAGCATCTTGCCTCTCTTTCTCTACTCTTGCCTTATCTCTTTCCCCCTCCAATCGTGGTCTCTGTTCTTCATATTTCCTCTTCTTGTATTTGGCAGATGCGCTCCGACAATAATCCTGCATCTGTTGAGTCACTGGAATGTTATGTAGATTAGCTTTCATGTGCTTTACATTGTCCTTAGTCAATCGTATGCCAATCAATACTTCTGAAGAAAGAGATGACCGCTCACTTGTCAACACATTCTTGTTATGAGAGAGGGATCTACATCTGCATTCCCATGTGATAAGGTCAGGAGACAAGGGATGAATTTTTGAAGTTTCACAAACTTTGGCTATCCTGAAGTGTTCCTTAGCTGGAAGACATTTCTCCAGTAGTGGTCCACTCTGTAGTAGGTAGTCTTGTCTGTAGCCTGCTCCTTCAAGTACCAGTTCTCAGGTATATCTTCGTGTGTATATACTACCCACTCTTCCAATGCGGAATCCACTTCTAGGTCGGTTAGAACATGAGGAACAGCTGCAATGAGTTTCTTCAGTCGTCTTGTTGTTCCATGTTGGTGTTGCATCAATGGATGTAAAATCTCTAGATGCTTCAGGATATCATCATCAATGGGCAAGTGGCTGATCAGATACCTGGATATGGTGACATAACATTCTCTCATCGTCTTGATCTCTAGCTCTGGTGGCATCTTTTCTGAAGCAGCAGCACCACGTTTTACCTCAGAATTGGGAAGCTGGTTATCCCGCTTCTTATAACCAACCTCTTTAATCTTTTTGTTGAGCATATATTCCTTTAGATATCTACCAAACACCCTCCTAACCAGAGAACAACATTCATCATGGAGAATATGAACAACGGGGCCCTCATTCTGGAATAACTGTAGGAAAGGTTAAAAAATATTGGCCAGTGATGCTACAAATTTAAGCTCGGTGATTGTGTTCTTGTCTTTCAAGCATGCACATATTCTGTGGTAATTATCATTCTTCTGATGCTTCTTTGACAGTAAGTGTTTCAAGAAGTCGTCACAGACTGCAGCGTAATGATGTATGACTCTTTCTGTGGCAGGACCAAGAGTTAGCCACCGAGACTGAACATGTCGAATGAAATACTTTTCCTCCAGTTCCATCTCTTGAAGGACTTCTAGGAAATCCTCCCACTTACTGCTTGAACCAATAAAACGAGTCTAGGCAGAGTTGGTCTACTTCACTTCCATATTTTTAAGCCCACAATGAAAGGCATTATGAGCAACATGAAGGCTGCAGGGGATAAAAGGAAGGAGGCCATGAAGATCCTCTGCCTTCAAATGCTCACCAATGATCTTCCACACAGCCTTGTTGACATCTGATCCATCAGATGACAGACGACAGTTTTCCAAGATCGAGCTTATAGTCTGGCTTGTTCAGGGTATCAAGTAATGCACGAGCAACATCAACAGCTTTGACATGATTGAAAAATGAAGCTGACAGGAGATGCACTACAATCTCTTTTCTGGAGTGTGACCAGTATCGTACAATTACATCCATTTGCTTCTTCACGTGTTGTGTTGTGTTCTCATCATACCGGATTGTGAAATAAGTTCCACTTTCATTAATGTCCTCGACTAACCTCTTTCTGAAATATGGACCTAACCCATCAGATATAAGGTATGTAGCCGTTGTTCTGCTTAGGGAAAAACCTGGGGATATTTGACCAGCAAACATTGTTCTAAAGACATCACTGATACCACCACTGGAAGCAAATGACCGATCTCCTACACACATTTTTATCGTCCACAAAATCTCAGCTTTACAAATCTTCTCTGTGAGGCTTTCATCTTGGAATGCCACAAGTGTATTAGTAGTTTTAGAGGTACTTTCTGTCCTTTATTACTCTTTTGTAGAACAATATGTTTAGCTTCCTTTGCGTGCGCGATAATTTGGACGTTGCCAGAATTACTGCAGGTTGAATCTTTTGTTGCACACCAAACACAGTGCTTTGTAAGGATCTGTCAGATCTGGTTCACACCATGTAGCTAAGAGGTTTCCCCGAGAGTCTTTCTCTGACAACCATCTTTCTTGGAACTTGGTATTTCCATGAGGCATAGCTATATCTAAATAGTTTAGTTCATATAAATGTTTACATAACCTATTTGGTAACTAGTAGATTACATATATGTGGATACACTGGTACACAGGAGCTGAAATAAAAACAATTTAAACTTGTGTGAACATGCAAACAAAGATATCCGAGCATAGTGTACCATATCCTCAATTTGTCCAAGAAAAAGGTTCACTTATACACTGAGGTATCTAGTGTACATATGCTACACATTTTCATGCTGAATGAAAAGGAGCAAAATCCCTCAGTTGTATCATCTTTGGGAATTGCAATGATTGATAATGAAATGAAGAGAAATACTCATCCAAAATTGACTCCATGATGTGTTGTGGTCAGTGAGTAGCAAGGAGTCATTTTTGGGTAGAATCTAGGGAACACTCTCCAGCCAACTCAACCAATCTGGAAAAATTGAAAAAACTAGTTAAAATATAGGGATAATACCCCAAAAAAAGTAGGGAAAATAGGGAGGAGGTGAAAAGGTAGGGAAAAGAAGGGAAAATAGGGATCAGTGGCAGGCCTGTCAATGGCAAATGTGTGAAGTTCGATGATGAGTTACAAAGCTGGAATTGTTTGGGTGGATGAACTCGGGATAAAATGAAAATAAGCAACACAAGTAGATCATTCCCCACCCATCAATCATAATAAATATTTTAATCATATAATGAATAGGAGTAGAAAACATGATACTCACCGGAGCTCTCCCCTTCTTCCGGATCAACTAACTCCTATTAATAGTTTCACAGAACAACAACACGACCCGATTGACTGATAGCACGGTTGGTCATAGACCTGACGTATCTGGGTTAGAACTCTACCAGGGCTATGTCTAAAGCATATTTCATCTCTTAATTCACCACATTAGCTTAAAGCTCATTCGTCCCTGGCATTGTCCCCATCAGAATAACTCATATTAGCGATCAATAGTCCTGTTTTTTTCAGGCCATTTTTAAGAACACCAAGTAACAAAATCAAATGCATGAAACAACCAGCCTGCGTGTAGAGGTTTGAGTCTAGTGAACGTAAGGCTGAGTTGAGTGTGCAATTTTGTGATTAGATATCAAGGAGTCACTGACTTGATCACTATACCCGGCATTGATTTTGCGTGCGAGTGGCCTAGAAAAGAAAGCAAAAATCAACGTAGCCAGTTTTTGCTGTCACCAATATGTTCAAAATGATGAAATCGCCAAATTTCGCTGTCGCCAAATTAAGCTGATCTACAGTATGCAGATTAGCCTTTAAAACGAAGACAAATGTGTTATGCCTAAACACTAGAGCAATGTCTAAAACCTGTCAGCGGGAATTTCAGCGTTTTTTTCTATTTCAATTACTGTCAAGGAGTGAAGGAGCCAACTGTACAGAAATTTAAATAATACATAAATTTTTGTATGGGTAGAAACGTCGCAATAAGTTTTGTATTTCGTGGATCAGTTTGAGCTGGCAGCCATGTGGATATTTAATTATGCGATAGTATATACACGCATGTTCAGTGAATGCAGAGGGAGAGTGATGACGTCACAAACAACTTATGAATGACAGCATTTCACTGAGCAAAGGTACGTCGGAGTTTATTAAGAGACAAAGGACAGTACCGAATATTCGTGATGATTCTATATAAGGTTATTGACTGCTACCAGGAGATAAACAATATGTTGAAACTATGGGATAAATCTGAAAAGGATATTGACAAACAAAGAATTACTTTTATGTGTATTGGTAAATTGCAAACAGGCTGACGTAATTAACTCGGTGATATATATATATATATATATATATAGAGAGAGAGAGAGAGAGAAAACTAAATATTCATTGCAAGCCCTAATATGTAATATTTAACTACTGTTTTTCAGATGCAGTGAAGCCATTTGTGCCAACAAAAAATGCGATGGTAGATATGATTGCGCCGATCAAGGTGATGAGATAAACTGCCATTATTTTAGATCTGGAGACATTATATCATTGGAAAGCATCTGTGGCGGCTACGTGAATTGCTACTGCACGCACAATCGTTGTGGATGGGGATATACAGCTCATACAAGACAGACTTGGTGTCAAGGAAAAGGTTACAATCGACACAGTCTGTTCATCATCGATAATGGCAGGTCTCCTGGTTCGACCATTCTACACGGCGACTGGGTATCGTTTAAGTATGTCCCACAACAAAATCACTCTGTATGGCTCAGTTGTCCCAGCGGTGGCGGCAAGTGTGTCACTGAGAAAAGGTCGTTCTCTGCAGCACAGCATTATATAGTGCATGAGCACATATTTGGAATATTTTCACCAGACCGTCGTGGCCAATGTCCATCGGTTGCTATACCTTGTCTCGGCGAACCAATACAGTGGAAAGACATCGTTTATATCCAGAAAGGTTCGACATGGTTGTCAGGGAAGACTGGTGATGAAGTCCATACCACAACCTGTCCGGGATCATACCTAAACAGTGCAGATCAAAACTGTCCATGTGAACAGTTCATCATTGAGAAAAGAGATCCACCAGTTACCTGGATCAACTCGGCACATCGGCATAGCAACAATCCGTTCGACTTTATCATTACTGTTGGTTGGCTGTTGGTAATGAGTCTAACTGAACCTTAATTCATCATACACAGAATGTTAGAATTCTCTGTACTGTTAAGCTATAAAGACATGTCTGCATGGTTGAAAAATGAATGTGTGTGTTGGAATGCAAATGTTTTAATGTGTTATAATCTGCCATATGGTAATTTGTGTTATTTGATAAGAAATTTGTTAGTGTTCTGTAGTGTGTGATAATATATTATAGCGCCTTTATAATTTTTGTGTATATCATAGTATGTTGTATTGTGTCTAATATGTCATAAATGTCTATATTAATCTTAAAATGAAAGCTCTATCATTTACTTTGAATAATACAAAATTATAATATGTTGAGGAAGCAAAATATGTTGGTGTTTTCATTCACAAAGAAGGGCCCCTCTGTGGTCTAACTGGTAGCACACTGGATCACAGATTATTACCATCATTGACTTCGCTTCATTGCCTTTGTAGGTCACTTGCCCCAATTATCCTCCCATGTGCACAAAAGTGGCTGTAAAACATCAATCATCATCATTCACAAAGATGGTACTGACCATGATGTAAAAGACAAATGAGGAAATTTTATGCACATTTATTGTTCATATGATGATAAAAACTTTTTCTCCAATGTGCATCGTTGTTCATTCTGGTTTAAATATAGCAAGAAAAAAACTTGGGGGTTTGGTGTATAATAATAGCTTGAGAAGACGATTCAATTTGCCAACTTGGAATAGTGCTAGTGAAATGTTTGTGAACTTAAAAACATAGCACCACTTGGAGAATTACTGTCTAAATCAATATATTGTTTATCAACCGAATTACTGCTTGTAATAGAAATTCTATTATCTCTAAAATTATAAACTCATCCGTTCCTCTTATATCAACTATTTGGAAAATGGTGGCATACTGTTTTATACAGAAACCAAATAATTATATTTTGGCAATATTGTTTTATTCTGTTTTTATATCACTCTGTATGTAATATTGATTATGGACGACATGTGTGAAATAAAGTTTTATGTTTTATACTCTGGTTTTTGATATTATCATCATATCATTGGCCATCAAGCCAGGACATGGCGACATAATAACTAATCAAACCAAAAGCCAAGGCTAAACACACTCACTCACTCGCTTGCTCACCCGCTTTGACCCATCAATGGTGATCAAGTCAGAACGTGACACCGAATGAATGTCTGCTGCTCTAAACGAAGTCAGTCGCAGGCTATGAAAATAAATAATTTTCTATTGAAACATTTCATCTGATCATTCAACACTTATATAGATTCTGAAAGTTGTTCAAGAATGAAATCAGTCACAGACTGAAACTGTTCAAAAATATTAACAGCTAAGTAAACATACTGCTAGCCATTCACAATTTCATCGCACCACGTCAACCAACAAAGTCACATGGAACACGGAAAAAAGGGCTCTTTCACTCCAGGACAAATAGCTGTATTTGGACATACTTTTATTTAAAAATGTATACTCTAATCTGTAAATAACGACATGCCATAAATGATACATTCACTATTTGTGGATGATTTTTCCGAAGTGCACCCACATTAAAAATCTTGGATACTACTCTACCAACAAAATCATCCGTAATTGCCTTTGTATGACATTATAAATACATTTCTATGTTTATGTATATCGTTCCTTAAAACCATAACATGAAGTAACTATTGTGTCATACCATAAGTGTAGGACAGTAAAGGTAAATGACGAAACGAGGAAATTTATTATCTGAGACAATCCTGAATGCTATCCAGAACTGTAGTGACAGTTAAAAGATCTGTAACGTATTCCAACAATTCGGATCTGGGCCTCACTTAATCCAGTGGTATTCTACTAAGTGGGTATTCTAAATCTGGCAGATACGCATTATTGTATATGTGTCAAGACATCCACTGGACTCACAGCTACAAGCTCTTTGATATATGCCTATATGTCCCCCCCACCCCCACACACATTCACCTTAACATTTGTTACAGCTGTATGGAATCTGTTTGCAGTGACTAATCATAAACCACGACGCAAAACAGTGTAAGCTCAACCACTAGACACCTTCCTCTCAATCCGATCACAGGCACATTTGTAAAATAATGGCCATCAAATATTATTTTTATCAGATAACTTAAACCATTCCTGCTGGTTGCTCTTATCACAAAACTGCAAACAGTTTTAACTGTGAATAAATCAAGCCAATATTCTTTGCTAGCTTTGGTCATCTAATGGTATTACTTTTTCGAGTTCTTTGGCTAATGGAATGACAAAAGTTGCAGGGTCTTCACCGTCGGTGCTCGACTCGGTTCGCTGTCGTGGAAACAATGTGACTGGCATGTCCACAGTTTTTGTTTGGGTCTCTTTCTGCCACTGTTCAGCAACGGTCATTAAGTCGTTACAATCTGGTTTGTTAACACAATCGTCTGCGTTCCTGTTAGGGGATAGCATTGCCCTCGTTTTGAATGTAGACATGGAATCTGCTGGTGTTGGAACACCACCAGCTAGCTTATGACTAGAAGAATCACCGATTCTCTCACTGTCATCACCGGTCCATTGTGTGTCCAGTAGGGAAGCATCGAGCTGATCCCGAGGCCACATTTTGAAGCGCGAGGCATATGTTGCACATGCACTGTCCTCACTCGATGACACATCCAAGTCATCATAGTTTGCTATTGACCCCATGAGTTTCTCACGCGATATCACGTCCAAAGTTTTGATAACAGGAGATACACTCATCGAAGAATTGACAACATTCACCTGTTTGGAATTAGCAGTCACCACTTTGCCATCACTTTTGCTCAAAGACTCACTGAGAACAGCATTCAATTTGTCCAGCTGTGACGCGTGATGTCCTTCCATAGGCCAAACACGATTATCAATCTCACCGAGACCAGATTCTGTTACAGGACAAGGCTCATTTGTGCGATCTCTGTAAAGGGTGTTTTCTTTTAGATTTTCACATACAGTATCCTTTAGCCATTCTCTTGGTTTCTGTGATAGTTCACATTTGGAGCCACCAGTGGACTCCTGATGTTTCTTCGTCATCATGACATGCTCTGCCTTATTTGTCGCATCAAGTTTTTGAAGATTATTGGGAGGCAGCGATCTAAACTTTCGTGGATCACTCAGGCTTGGCAGCGCTGCCATATGTTGACCAAGCAGCACAGGGGCATTTGTTGACTCACTGTAACAAAAACAATGTCATCATGTTAGACCGCTGGAGGCATACAGAGTGGCCATAAACATCAATCAATCAATCATGGAGGCATACAGATTCACAGTATAATTTATTGATGTTACTTTTGGTCGTCATATCTATCACATGCTGTCAGTATGTAATGTGTTGGAGCATGTTGATATAATTTAACAAATATAATCCATATGTGTGTGTGTGTGTGTGTGTACGTGTACTCACAATCTGACTCCAAGTCTAAATTCCAGTAAGCTCTTCAAATTTGGTAAAGTCATTCGGAGATCTGTGGTACCCAACGCACAATAATATCGCAACTGAAATGCAGAACATTATGACAATGAAAATGTGGCATAAACGATGAAATACCGTTTATTTTTAATGCTATTTTGTCTTCCTCCGTTATGCGGATTATCAATGGGATACACACACACACACACACACATACACATACACACACACACACCTCCAAAAACTGTAACTGTACATTTTCATACCTGAGCAATATTTTTGTTGAGAAGATAAACGCCATAGTTGAACTGGAATTTCTCTTTCCCTTTGCTATAGAGTGGAAAGCTAGTTAACATAAAGAAAGGTCAGTGTTGGATGACAGCGAATTAATTATTTGTAGGGTACAGTTAAAACTAAAACATTACCTAATATATTAGTTTATCATGTTACAGAAATGTTAAAGTCAGTATTCACGTTTATGTTTAGAGACGTAAATATGGTGCACTTAATTGTATTGTCTTTTTTTTAAATCTTGCCACCTTGGCCAAATGTGCACCATGGCTGTCACCACCATTTTGCTTGAATTAGGTTCCCTTCCCTTTTAAAATGCAGTGTTACTTTCTTCCCTAAATTGCACTTAGTATACTAGTTTGTTTTCCACATAATATAGCAAATCTATAAGTAAGTTGATCTATTGTTAACAATGATTCTCCACACTCATTGTAATCTATCAATCAGATTCTTCTAAATCATGTCACAGTGCTGTCAAATATAAAATAATTATGCTACCTGTTACATGAGTGGGAACAGAAGATCTTTGCTGCGAATGTTTTGATTCGTTGATATCATACATGAACTGTTTTAGTGATTAATTATGGTGTTTGGCTCTGTAAACTCTATCCCAGTGACCTGCCATTTTGCATTCCATACAAATTCTTTTTAAAGCCAAAGGTAAACAATTTTTTTTTAAAATGAAGTAGTTGTAATTAAAGATGCCTACACCATACCTGTTAAATGCCTACCAAGTGAATTGATCCATGTAATGTCACAGATAAAGCTAACTCGACATGTCATGTTGTGTGAAGCAAAGTTTCAGTTAATTTATGGGATAAATACCTTTTTTTATTTTGTCTATTACTGACTATAATAAACTTTTTTTTTATAAACTAAATAAAAACAGATCTCCCAGTAAATGTGGGCCTTAAGAAAACAGTTAAATAAGATCTTTTAGGTAATTTCTGTTTATCATTTTTCATCACTGAAGCCAACTTAGTGGCTATAAACATTCAAAACCAAATATTGTAATATATTCAAACAAGTTTATTAATAATTTTATATCTGCCTGATAGGTATGGGGTCAATTTCATTTGGTCAGTTCCACATCAAATTTATCAATTCCCTTTCCATTTTTTACCTACTACAGTTTACCATGAGTAGGTACACCAAATACCTACTTCGAGTACCTATTTGGAATACCTACTCCAATTAGTTTATATTCCAAGTAGGATTGCCATGGAAGAAATATTTCTGAATTAAAAAATTAAATGGTAAATTAATTTGTGGATTTAACTTTTTTATAGCAAACTTCAATTTCAAGTCCAAATCTATCAATTCCCATTCCCTTTTTTTTAAATTTCAATATTGGAATTGGAATTGCTCATCAGTTCCAATTCCAGAATTGAACTGATTCCACGTTTGCTGCCAGACATTGGTTTTTTGATCTTGGGAAATATATCTCAAGTGTTAAGGCACCAACCATATTCATTCTTTAGCAGAAGCAAGAATTTCATAATTTTCACTCTAACAAAAAAACTGTTTGAATATTGATTTAGCCGAGATAGATATACCTCAATCATATACTCACTCTCTCTCCTTATCTGTAAGCTTGTCAATGATGTGATCTCTGATAACTGACCGTGAACCGAGATGCTCCATCGGGTATCTCATTGGGACATCGAGGAAATGGCTGATCATTACGACAAGATGACAGGTATAGCCAAGGGCAACGGCAATCATTGTTTCATCCTGGCCTAAAACAATAATGATACCAAATCAGAAACGGATCAGAAACAAATACGTTCTATTCTATCCACGATCCATCGGTGAGCTGTGATATATACATAGAGGTGCATACCTAGGAAATCCTCTGAATTCGGCAACCTCACTCCGCATATGGTAAAATCTTTGTGATTTGACTCCTGAAACGAAATACAAAATTACAGGCATGAGCTCGACAACAAGACAGCGACTCTCACATCAAAGAGGTAACTGGAAATAGTGACACCAGGGCAACATTAAGTAAGGATTGGTGAATGAAGGATGTCTCGTTGGGATGTAGAAATCTCAGAATGGAAAATCTTATTACAAATAATGCAGCATCGAAGACTACCGAGTGTCAGTTTGAATAGATTCTAACAAAATTAGCATAAATGCCAAATGGTGTAGCTCTATTAACTGTTGCCATACATGGATGAAATCTGGACTACTTTTCAGTTCATTCACATGGCAAATAAGTGTCTCAATGCCTTAAATTTGTTTACTCCAATCATTATTCTTCAAATCAAGAATCTACGTTTTCACTCGTGAGTTTCACCAATAAACCATCAAAATAGAGAGGACCGAAAAACATTGATTAGCGTAAGAAAGGGTTTAGTTTGTAATTTGATGCGTGAAAAGATGGATTCCAGATAATATAGCTCTTTGTATTATATATAAGATAAAAGAAGATAACGTCGACATAGATTCTGTACATTTTCCTGTCATCCAGTAGTTTTATAAAGATACTCACCTCGACAATTGGATAAATGAATGCCAATTCTGATATAAGCTGTTTTCTTCTCATCACAAGCTGAGCTCCAGTCTTAATCAGGTCTTCTCTGTGGTGAAGAAGAATTAAAAACATGACAATATTACACCGAGATAACTGACATGATGAAGAATATGATAAAACACAATGCAACACCAGAGCCACTGTAAAATAAATAGTAACCATTTGCTACTGGCGCTTCAATATATATTCCGACATCACATTAAAATATATATGACAGTTACGAATCAATACAGTCCACAAGTGAATTTAGGTATGGAAAATATGCTTCTAGAATAACATGGCATTGAGAAGAGTCGAGTTGCTTAGCTTGGGCTCTGGTCATGTGTGGGATAAATGACAGAGGGGTGGTGATTAATTAAGAAATTATCCCACAAACTCAAGCGTGAGTCAGATTTGAACCCACAACTTGTGGAAGTTTGCAACACAATACTCTAACCACTGCATCAGCGGAGCAGCCCTGGTGTTGAAAAGAAATGACAGCATGCAGATATCAACACAGTGACATCCTATGTGTATATCCGGTCTTGATTATGATTGGCTGAATATAGTAATTTGCCAACAAGTTTAGGATATAAAAATGCTCCGAAAAACACTAAATATTAAAATAAATACTGATCATTATTATTATTTATAGTTGGTTTCACATAAACAGATAAACAGTAAAACCAAATGTAAGCAATCAACAAACAAAGTACATAAGACAGAGCTCATTCAATGAACAGGTTTTCAGGAAAAAAAAGCTGTGTACTTTTGACTGTTCATGTCAATAATATACTTAAAGATGATCATGATGATGATTGATGTTTTACAGTCACTTTTGTGCACAAGGTAGGCTAAATGGGCCGAGCGACCTCCAAAGGTAATGAGACGAAGTGAAAGACGAAACAACCTTCAGATATGCCCACGCCGGGATTCGACCACAGGTGGTAGTGATCTGCGGTCCAACACGCTACTGCTAGACCACGGAGGCGCCCTCAATAATATACTTAAACTAAAATGACGAAATACATAAGGATGCCATCTGTACAAAACGAGAGAGGACTCAACTCTTGTGAGAGTATTTTTTTCCCATAGGTGACATTCAATAGTGACAGTCAGAGTCAGAAGGACTTTCCTCAGTTAGAGTTTGAGTGATTGTGCTTTCTTTACATTAGATACTAGTAGTTTCACACTGAGACAAAGCTGAGCAGATACTCCTTAAAGAAATGAGTTGATCAGGCCAAAGTCTTGTATTGTGCAATGAAACGTACCATAGTAACTGGAAATTCTATGATTCAACCACAAACCACAGGATGGGATCACTTTTATCAATTCAAAGTTTGCTTTTCCAGACTAACAATTGTTAATTTCACAAGTTTCTCAGATAATTAACATATGCATCTCGCACAAAACATGTGTCATAATCAGCTTACTAAACTTATACCTCAGATGAATGTGTTCCTAACTGGGACCTATATCTACAGACGTCGAACGTTTTGTCTTGGTTGTACAGTAAAGATACAGTAGAAATTAAGATTGGCTGATTGAAGCCGACATTTAAATCACACTCTGATAAGCAGAAAATGTTTAGCAATTTAGACCGACCTGACATTGAAGTAACTTTTCTTTTTGTCGTGTAATTCAGATTTATCCCGCTGTAGCCTCTCAAACTTTGATTCAAGCTGCTTCTCTGGAAAACAAAAAGTAGGCAGGGAAGTTTTATTACAGGATATAATGGCTCACTTAATATTTGTTCCTGTCCAAAGTAAATAAAGTACACGGGGGGGGGTTGTAATCTGATACTGGTGTTTATGGAGAGTTCATTTGGTGCAACCAACACCATTTCTGCGATATCTGGTGAGGATGGTTGATGATATGCTAAAATCAGGATAAAACCAGAATATCTAGTACGCTGTGTGTGTATTTGTATCAGCCTTTTCAGTAGGGGACAGAGTAGACGACCCCCTTACAAAAAGAATCAAGGTGCATCCCAAAAACAATGCTTAGAACGGCACAAAACAATGAATGGCAAACTATCTAATCAAACAATTAATGCGCAATCAGTTTTGATAACTAGAAGGATAGCACGATACCAATTTTGAGTGAAGTTGAAGCAGTTGAAATTTAGGCTTTTCTATCAAAATTGGGTTCGCAACCAAAATAATTAATTTGTCAAAGTTTTCCCTAACATTTACCCGAGAAAAACCCTGTTAACTATTCTGATTTTAATGAAGTTGCTGTGATAATTCCAGCAAAGCAATTGATGATTTCCGCAATGACTGCACCATCTACTGAAAGTCTGTTTGCGGGACGTGTTTCACTGGGCTCGCTACAAAGTTTGCACTAAATCTTTGGTAGAATATAGTTTTCGTGTTGAACTATTTGATAAAAACATTCCTTTTACCAACCACAAGATCACGATCTGTTTCACATACTGATAATATGTCTATTACAATTCCCAATTTGATGATTTAATTTCGATAAAATGTCATATGTTCAGCAAAAATAAACTGTCAACTTTATATTTGACTGCATAGATAACTGTAGTTTCAAATTAACAATCCCTTAACTTTAATATGTAATATTTAGCACCATGTGTATGAGTGAAAAGTTGTAACTCAGACAGAAAAATTAATGGCCATTAACCATACGGGAAGGTCTGAATAAGCCCATTTTAAACAACAACAGTTAGACAACAAAAGGCTTATACTGAAACTGAAAGATTTTAGATAGTTATATTTTCCTAATGTTTGAATTCATATTGTTCGTTAGCAGACATTTAAATTTTATTGCCATAACATCTGACTAGCAGTCTGACAGTCATTACTTCCTAGCTTCATATAACAATAATAATAATAATGATGCACATTTATATAGCGCCAGAACCAATTAACCTTGTTCTGAGGCGCTGTACAGTATTATTATCCCCGACTCAAACCTGTTTCAGCCGTCTCGAATGATGAAAGTTGACTTCCCCATACAAATAATCCTATCGATTAGCAAAAAAAAAAAAAAACTGCAGCAAGAACTTGTACGTCGATTTAGTTATGTGAATCTGGCAAAACGTAAATTTACAGTTGATGTTCCATGCTACTTCACTAATGTACACAGGTTCACTGACCCACAAACCACAGTAGATGTCTGGATCACGGACTGCATATACATCACAAAAATTGTCTACTCAGACATTGATAATATAAACACAAATTGTTGATGAGCAACGAGATCTATTCAAGAACTTCCACAATTTCGAGTATGGCTAGGAATCCTGCAATATTATTGCACATTTATTATCAAGCAACGAACACCAATACTAAAATAAAAATTAATATCTTCATAAAGTAATAAATCATTTTGGCTGTAATTTAGATTACCCTTACAGCAATGACTTTTATTACCAAAATTAGTCATTGTGTTATATAAATATTGTGCAAATTATACATAAATTAAGGGTTGTTGTGAGTAGAAATGTCGTCATAAGTTAATGTTTACGTGGATCACTTCGAATAGATTGTATCATATATATAGGGTGGCCAAAAGTGGCAATGGGGTTTCAATATTTAATACATTTTAGACTGCTTCCTGACTTTTTGGCTCACCCTGTACAACAGAATGTGGATGCACATAGAGATTGGTGAAGTTACACATAGAACTGAGCAAACCTATACGAAAACACATATAGGTCGATGAACTCAATTCACAACTGTGCCCAGTAGAAAATGCCACATGATAAAGAACAGTATGATATATCGATAAGGATGCTCCTGATTGTTGCCAAGAGCCTTAATTTCTGTGAAAGCATAACTAAAATATTTACACCTCCTAGTGTCATTAACAGTTATTGACGTCATACTTATGATAAAACATAAATGTGAAATAGTTGGAATTAGTCTTTTCAGCAATTTTAATAAAGTGTTCCATAATTATTATTATTATTATTATTATATATCATATTTATATAGCACTCTTTTCATAAACTATATCATGTTCAAAAGTGCTTTACAATACAAGACGTAAAATGTTAAAATGACATGGAATAATATATATTAAAGTTAAAATAAAATATTACAATATAGTGGTGATTAATTGTTTTGACGTAATAGTATGATTTAAAAAAAGACAACTAAAATAAAATAAACTTAATCAACTAAATTAAATCGTTATAATATACTGATATAACAATATATCGAACTGCTATTAACTAGACGATAAAATAGAATATAAACATGTTATATATACACATTATTAAGAATAACTAGGTTTGTTCAATGGCTATAGTGAACTAGAAAATAATGTGTTTTTAAACAGTTTTTTTTTAAAGTCTCTGTTGTCTTAGATTTTCTTAGATATCTGTAACATGTCTCTCAAATACAGAGGAGATCGATCGTGCAATGCCTTATCCGTGTGGACCAGATGTTTAAACTGAGCACGGTGTGTTACTGGCAGCCAATGGAGTTCCTTTAACACAGGTGTGATATGATTAGGTCTAGAGTTAGGTGAACCTATCACTTCAGAGCTGCGTTTGGATAAAAACCCAAATATCTGGTGGCCGAGGCAAATCGTATTAAACAAAGTATGACATAAAGAACTGCTTTGTAACGTGTTTTGCCTGTATTTACTAATATCGTTTTGTAACACGATTCACCTGCATTTAATAATCATGTCTAAACTGCCTACCTTCTGATAACGGTAATTGGGTTACGTCTTAAAAACGATACCTTTTTAGTGGTTCACAACCCTACGTCTGTCTTACCTGTAGTATTATTTACCGACTGAATGTTTTCATATATATCCTTTTCTGAACGCAGTGCTTTCAGCCTCCACGCCAAGTCTTGTCTCAGGGAGTAGGTTTCCAGGAAATGATGTTCCCTCTCCATCCGCTGTGAGGAAAGGAAAAGTTCCACTCATCAGTGAAATTTAACAGACACAGAATGACAATAAATTTCCCCGATTAACCGTGTTTTTGCGATTCAAGGACATGTAGCTTTTAGACGAACTACCCTGACTGGCCTAAAACAGGACAGACGCCAGGACAGCGTACACAATACTCACTTTATCAGTCAAGTTATCCGATTGGTGCAGTTTCCCTTCTATGGAATGTTTCACTTTCTGAACTGAAGCTCGTGTTTGCTGAATGGCTCGTAATATAGTCTTGATCCTGGGAAGGAATGGAAAATGGTTGAAGCGACTTTTAGAGAAGCGGGTCATAATAAATGTAAACGATACATCTCAATACTGTAACTGAGATAGTCTTCATCCTTTCAAGAAAGGTAAAGCAACTGATTAACATTTCAAATGAGGCACAGATACTGTAATAATTATGTGTGTGCTGGGGCTTGAAATTGACATTTCCCCCCCTAGCAAACCGTTGCTAGTTGAAAATGTTTTAACTAGCAAATTAGGCGCACCACTGGCAAATAATTTTCATGAGCACTTTATTCACCAGTTATCATTCACTCAAGACCAACAACATGAGAAGAAACATACATCTTAGCACCATAACACGGGAATTGTTCAGTGGAAAAATGTTCCCGAACGAACGCACATTCAACGTACAAATCGTAACATAAATTTCAACTAGCAAATACATGGCAAATCAGCCAAGCAAATCAGCCAAATTATATATAATATATCCAACATTATGAAAGAATATAAAAAAAATATAAGGACAAAATAGAATGCAGTAATTATGTGATGATGATAATTAATGTTTTACGGCCACTTTTGTGCACATGGTAGGCTAAATGGGCCGAGCGACCTCCAAAGGTAATGAAGCGAAGTCAACCTTCAGATATGCTCACGCCGAGATTCGAACACATGTCGTAGTGATCTGTGGTCCAACACGCTACCACTAGACCACGGAGGCACCCTAATTATGTGAACAATCATATTGTTTAGACTCATCAGTGACGACACACGGGATGCATCATCCAGGATCCACCTCAGAAAGAAATGGAATTAACATGACCAGACGCTACAACTGAATACTGAAACTACTTAACCTTGGGAAATACCGAAATTCAATACAAAGACCTGGATGGGTGACATGCGATGTGCTACAAATAGTATAATATTCTCCATTTGTTGTCAAAAAACTGTTTAAATAAAGGCATCCATTATCTCAGTTGTCTCTTATCCATCAGTAATTTCTTACCTGAGTAATGTCTGTGTAGTATATGACTGTCTGACTGGTGTCTGTTCGACTATTATTTGACTGTTTGTCAAATCCCAGGTTGGTGGTGTGTTCTGGAATATGGGAAACACGAGGATAATGCACATGTGTGCATTATTAGATCCAATATTATAATTAACACCACTGCCTATGCGTATGTTTCTGTATGTGTGCATACACATGTACACTGTATGAGTTCTGCTGGGTGTCGAGTTCCATAGAGCCCTCAAACAACTACAGACAAAACCAGAATTAGCCGCACACACACACACACACACACACACACACGCAAACAAAGTCTTCTTCATACTCAAAATCAAAACAGAGATGGCGTCAGAGTGCCCTATGCTCTTATATAGATACAGGATGACGACTATAAATGTAACATTACAACACACTTACTGGACATCCATAAATACCATCCAACATACCAAATAGTACAGTGTTAGGTGGGTACTGAAGACGTTCCTGTTGAGTCTGGAACAAAATAAACACTCCTCAATGTGTGCACATAAGTGTTAGAGCAGATAGACACTGTTCTGCCCAATATTATGTGTGTACAGCAATCTAGGTTCAAAATTTAGCTTGTAATAAAGGTCATGTTCAATGGGGGATAAATCAATTGTTAATGACATTTACCGGCCTATTTCAAACACATATAAAAGATTCATATTAAATTTAACACAAACTATAATTAGATTCTAAAAGTGACAACTCATAATAGAATTATTCTAACTATGATATATGGTCTTGATTTCTAGTGGTATTTACAAGAGAACATTTTTATTCGGAATTTTAGTAATGCAGATGAACCAAAAGCTGTCATCAAAGACAACCTTATATTAGGGATGGGACTGTAGTACAAATAGTCAAATGACATTACTTAATTATTGTCTTAACCAAAAATGATGGAACACCTAAAACGCCAAACAATTATTATGACTCATGTTCCCTCTAAGCTGCATGAGTGCACATCTGCGCAGTAAGTGTTTTGGTGCAACACACGCATTGACAAGTTACTACTCATTTTAACTTACAAATTTTTATTACTTTGGCCATTTTACAATTCTGTCATTCGCGCACTTCACCAAAGCAATGATATGCCTAACTCAGCGAAAAATGACCATTCATCGCTTACACTCGATGCTATTCTGTAGCTATGGTCGAGGTCTTCCCCCCGAAATAATGACGGAACGGTCACACACATTTTCATTTCACTCAGCAGTTTTTCTGAGAAGCCATTATAATGTCAACAGTAGAAGGACAGTTATGGTAGCTTATTTAGACAGATGTCGTTTTTTAAAAAGATAAAACGTGTCTCATAATTTCAGAGAAAGTGTGAAAAAAATGCGAAAGCTTGGTACAGCTTTAAGCAAAGAATGTCCTTCACACCTTGTAGAAATCAGGTTACCATCTTTGCACGGAAAAGAGAAGGTAGCTATAGATGTTTTCCTGTGTAAAGATGCCAGTGGTTATATTATCCGTACTCTTTGTGTTGAAGCAAAAATTCAGAGCAAATTTACCATTGGAAAAAAAGGCAGCACTGAAAATTGCACTGTTTAAGACAATATCTCATCCGACATCGTCATCTAGATGACGTCGCCAAATTATGAAACCCGTAGGAAGGTAATAATTTGAGAACGTTAACAGAAACTCCATTCGTTTTGTTGAATTTCTTTTGCAAGATGGTTTGCGAAATGGAAGCATAAACTAACATGTCTGTTGGCTCCTGTATCCATTCTGTTCCCTTACAGTATTCATGTCTATTGATTGAAATAATTCCAATTTCAAGCAATCAATAATTATTTCATGCAGAGATCACCATTTGTTGGAAATAAATTATTAACAAATTAAGTTGTAAGTGTTGATACAACATTTCCAACAGCACTACCAGAATTTCCACTATTATGACTAGTTTGGTATCAAAATAAGATTTTAGTGTCTGTGATAACACTAAAATAATATGTTAATACTAATAATATGTGACATTTATATAGTGCCCGATCCAGCTAGATAGCTGCTCTAAGGCGCTTTACAGTATTATTATTATCCTCGACTTGACTCAGACCTGTTCCAATCCAGCACACATCTCAACTTCCACTATAGGTGCAAAACGTTACTCAAACACATATCCAGTATGTCCTGTTGGGTTTTCATTTTTATGGATGAGTGAACTAGTCACCACATGATGGCATTGCAAATCCCGGAGCCTCGAACCTGTGACCCTTCAGTTAGGGGTCATATGCTATAACTAATTGCACTATCACAGCTCGAGTTGCCAGCATATGGGTGTAGCTTTGGTTATGGGAACTAATGAGGAAATACAACAGTTAAGGTTACTGTATAAGACCTGGAACCTACCCCCTTTTTCTACACGAACACTCAGAGAAGCTTTTTTTATTGTTATTAATGAGTTAGGTCATTGCTGTTTTTGGCTGTGATTGGTCATCATATACAGCATGTTCCCAAGGCAATCATTCATTTCACTGATAAATACATTGCGGGAGAGGAGGTATAATAAAAATTTAAATTTAATGAATATTAAATGAAAAATAATGGGTCAAGCTGATTCACACCAAACCAATTAGATATTTTAGTTTGAATGGATCAAGAGATCAGCTGGAGCTATTATCCTAAAATTGCTGTTAACAATTAGTTACCTGAGACAATGCAGTCTTTGTATTTGACATCAAATTACACGCTTGCGACTCCAACTAGTGAATACATGTCATGGTACAATCACGTGACTGAGATTATTCAAACACAAACCAAGACAATTAACCTTTGTGCTGGAAATGATTTAAACAGTCAGATTTTGGTAGAATATATCAATTAATGAATAACATTATAAATCATAACAGCTATTAGATTAGGTGCTAAAGCAAAATTACTTTTCAAAGGCCCTTTTACTAGCTGCAAGTTTGGGATTCAGAACTGGCCAACTAAAATGAGGGTGATGCACGAGAAACAACGGTGTGCTGGTGTGTTGGTAAACAGCACGCATTCATTACCGTTACTAGCATTATTTGCCATTAAACAAGTCATATTCACAAAATGTAGTCATACAGTGAACCTGTAAACGTTTGGCCAGTGCTTCGTCCTGACATTTCAATGGTTTTCTTTTCTGTAGCTGGTTGTACGGTTTAGAACACCCAATAGTAATTGTCACGGGAGGTGTATCCTCATCTCAGTAAAACGGGGGTAGAACTATAAAGGCGTTACAAAACTGAAAAGGTCGTAATATTTTATTATGAAAATTTTATTAATCGTTGTTTTTTTTTGGTATTTTTCATGCGCTGACTTACAGTGTATGTCGTAACTTGATACCTTATATAAGAGTACCCGAAGCTATCACCAGATCTGACTGGTCATTAAGGTAAATTCCCATCCAGTCCCACCCAAATATGGACACCATGACCATCATGTTGCGGGGTTGAGTGTGTGAAAAAGAACAGCGAAGTATGACCACTTTTTCAATGTGTACTATTCTATGCAGACTCATTGCTGTTAAGTACACGACTTGTTGCAAAGGATATCAAGCCGAGCTATTTCATACTGATTAAAACACGTCATTATTTACATATTGGTGTGCTTCTGACAGGATTCGCACATTTCAGATACAGCCGGTTTTAACCATTGGGTTTTTCCGAGCTGTTAGAAAAATGTTTGACACACTGAAAATGTAATTGTATCAAAAACAAACACCCCCTAATTTTCCTGCATAGTGAATTAACACACACACACACACAACTGATATTGGTTTTGAGGTTTTTTTTGCATTGTGTTGCAATTAGGGACTCTCCTCAGTGAATCATCTATACAGTATAAGGGCGATAGACCCCAGGATGTGATGAAAATGTATTCATATGATATGATACTGACTTAATACTTGAATGAATGATTACATAAACATGATTTACTAGTCCATATTATATCTTATAACAGAATTTTCATCATGTAAAAGTTTTTTGTTGACAGTTTGAAATGACAAAAGCAGTATATTTGACAGACTTTTGAAACCCTGGTTCAAATATGGAAATAACTCCTTTTAACCCTATATATTTACCCAATATTACCCTACAGAGACAGACCTTATCTCCCAAGTATATTAGTCCATCTAGATGCACAAGCCATTCTATACATAACTCAACAGCACCATCTGATACTCTCCAGACTCGCACCACACAGACTGATATCGTGGTTAAGGTTATAAACCGCATGATTACAAACACTCATATGAAACGTTCCCATTCCCATACATGCAGCTTTTAACTAAGAAATTTTTACCAGAACAGTACAAAGGATACATTTCGAAGCCATGTCTGGAATGCCCGGCTTATGAGTATTTTCCAGACTAAAACTTCGCCAAGTTGGATTCTGAAAGACAAGCACCACAAAGGATATAAGAGTATAAAACTGGGATGTGAAAGAGAACAAAAAAACACCCATGAATCTTGGTAGTTGTGATCAAATGTACTGTCATAATATGAACTCAATGTTAAACAAGAAATGTCACACCACTGCCATTACACACACTACGAGAAGACAGTGAAAATTGAAAGCGGATTCCTACAAGGAAATGAATGTAAAATTATCTTATTGTAATGGAGCTATGCAAGTTCCCCGGAATACAAAAATTTCCCAAAAATGTTATATTGTATCATATTTTATTAATAAATATAACACATCATGTCATGTTATCAACAGCACATAAAATGTACAACAGTCAACACTTCAGCATAAGACAAAATCATAGGAGTCCACTTTAAAATTCATATGGACTTCTCTATGCTTCGGATGTCTGATAAGAAAAGAAGTCGTATCTGATATCGCCGAGGAAATGATTGGAATGTAGTAGAACGACATATGTTTTATTACATTCCGTTCCTCGTGTTTTGAAGAAAATCGTAAATGTTACTTTAGTGATAAAAACACAAAAGGAAAAGAGGTGCAAGTATACCCATATTGGGATTACTTCAGATCTCTAAAAGACGATGACTGTAGCATTTTAGATCACGATAAAATTAGCTAAATTGCTTACCAGAGAACCTTTTATCTTCTCACTTGTATAGAATGCTGGAAAAATAACAGGAAATTATTTTGCTTAACAGAAGTAAATAATTTTCATTAACTAAATATAACACAGCAAATTTGAGATTCTATTAAATTCTTAGATTTTTTAAAATTATGACCAGCTCCTTTCTAAAGCCATTAAGCCAGTTAGATTTCTAATAATTTAGCAGCACGCACGAAAGAAAGTCTAACAAAAATATCTGTCAGCATATTTTAATATGAATAATCACAACAACAAAAACATGTTACCACTAATGGTGATCGTACCATTATCTTTGCTTTGTCTGTGTAGAGTGAAGAAAGTTTCTAGCTGAGCTATGTCAGTTGCATTTTCACTAGAGTCCTGTGGTCCTATGTTTCTTGCAGCAATCATACGCAAGTGTCTTAAACGTCGCTGAAATATATATGATAATGATTGCCATTTATGGATGACTGGATTGACCGCTTGTAAAAACTGAACAAATAATGTGCTGAACCAGCACATTATTTGTTCAGCACTGCTGATACAGCCAAATGATGAAACCTATTTCCAAAAGTATGATATCAGTCAACTGAACATGGCTGATCAGAATTAACTCATTTACAGTAATATGAAGCAGTGTACTATTCTTTTTTATAGGTGTATAAAAGATAATATTACAGATAACTATATATATATATATATATATATAGAGAGAGAGAGAGAGAGGGGGGGGGGAAGAGAGTTGTGTGTGTAGAATGAGATAAAAGAAACATGATTGTTATGGCTTGAGAATTTGATTCATAACAAACTCAGGTTTTACCAGTTTAACTGACACTAAATTGAGTTTTCTGAAGAAAGGCTCATTTGATCCACAAATTTATACATATTAAAATTAGATATACGTGAAAAGTTAGAATGGGCTGAATTATTAAGATGCTGTATTTGATATAATAATGAAACAAAATATAAATTTATGTCTATCCAATACAATCAAATGGCAGAAACAAATAGACATATAATGATTTGTTTTGTTGTTGACCTAACACAATGAATCTGTTCTGTGATTGATCGATCTTAATTTAAAACTACTTTTCAAGATAGTTGCTAAAATAGGACTTTTCCATGAAATAACAGTCACATATACTATAGTTAAATTCATTTGGGGTTTCAATACAAGTAAACAAGATTGGGTCTAGAGAAAGCAGCCATTGTCTGACATATTGCTTTCCCCACAACTTTAGTCTTATTGAAGTATAACTAGACATTATCCTGTTCTCTGCCAGTCATTGTGAAGTTGACAAGTATCAATATATAGTGATAAAATGCACAATCTTGTAATTTCAAAGTTCCAGAGTCAGCTCTTGTTCTGGTATGTATTCAGCATGAGATAACTATCAATAGTGAATCTATGTCACAACGTGAATGCTCGCCTTATATGCCCATCCTGGCAAAACGCCAAGTTTCAAAATGAGTTTAAACAATAATTCAATGACCACCCAAATGCATGGAAAAGATGTGACATCACATGTGATATCATCCAATTTACTACAATGAAGTAGCATGGCTTCACTTGACACCTTCTGTTGTGTCCCAAGATCATCCTAACCATAGATTTGGGCGAATTGCCACTGATTAGTATGATTTGTTAGCCCACACAGTGTTGAAATCTAACTGCAATTCGATTATAAATATATGTAAACATAATTAGCTAGCTAACTAACAGCTGATTTTAAATAACATTTCCTTTTTTGTTGTATTTAATCAATAAAAAAGAAATGGAATATTCATAAAAATCAAATTAGTCACACCCAAAAATCTATAAAGCATAATAAAAATGCATGATTTTTTGTAGTGATTTAAATCAAACAACTCTGATGTATAGGTGTTGCAACAAACTGTCATCCGTGTTATTTCTATTGATAGTTACTCTATATACCACATCCTGTTTAATATATCACCATTTAGTGAAATCAGTTCAACTTAGCTGAACATCTGTTGTATCTGTTCATGGGTCATCATACATCTCGTCGCCTTCTTCATCAGAGTCAAATTTGTCATGCTGTTCATTCCACAATACATCGTCTTCCGTGCCATCTAAATAATTGCTGATAGAGCACTTTTTGAATGATTTAGTAATGATGGTGGGGTTGATAGAATCCCATGCCGTTTTCACCCACTGTGTGATGACAGGTAACGACGTCTGCTTCAGGTTTCCCGCTGCTGTTCATTTGAAAAAGCCAGATGACATGCCGGCTGACCACAAGTTCACACTTGAATGGATGACTGATGGACACATCAAGTGGCTGTAGAATTGATGTCAGCCCCCCTGGGATGAAGGCGATATCTGTGTTGTAGCTGCGGGCAGTACGCTGTTTTACTTTGTCGGTGAGATGAGCGCGGAATAGTCAATTCAATTATCCCTGCTGCCACCATGCGGCTGAATTTCACACTACCGTCTCGGGTTAGAAGTATAAGAATCACTATGTTGCATGGCGATTTACGCATGTAGTGGTTGATAAATGTCTTACTGAAAAACTGTATATAGGCTATTTACCAGCTATATTTGGATTTTTTTATAGTCCATTAAGAGTATGCGATCTCCAGATCATAATTTAGCATTTAATAGGAATGGCATAGACTTCATCCAATAGATATATGTCACTAAACTAAGTAACGCTTCAGTGTGATTTGTATGGCTGTCATAGTCAGGCCTGTCTAGTTCAAACTTATTTTTTGTATACCTGACATGACGATGTGAATGGATTAATCAATGATCACATAGATTATAATTCAATGGGTGATTCCTATTAGTATTACTGTAACATGGGTATTTATACATGATATTGTGTATTGAAAGTCAACTGTTTTTTCTCTCTCATCTGAATCAGCCATCCTTGTAATGTTTTCTACATGTAAATGTCAAGTGTGGTAATATTCTAATGTAATAAAAAAATTATTTAATAATATACAGGTGATACATATATGATTGGTTCCCAGGTGCAAATAAAAATAATATTTCCAAAACTCTACATTAAATATTTTTAAATCTTCATTAAAATCAATTTACATTCAGCTAAAAGTTTAAAATCGTTTATTTAATCCATTGAAACCCATGCTAAAAAGTCTCCTACAAGCATGAATAACTAAGGCTTAGCAGTGTCATTTATCTGAAAGATTGGTCTACTCAATCATTGGGTTATATCCTGATAAATAGTATGTTAAATCCTTTGGAAAGACACAATCATTCAACTGAAATACTAGTTTTGGTCTCTAGTGAAAAGTTGCCATCCCGTGTTAACAGTGGGCGCCATAGCTGTTTCTAACCCAAGACTGCAGTTGGTAATTGATGCAACCAATTTCGCCTGGATTGGTCTATTGGTCCCAGACAATTAGACTTTTGGTGTTTATAAGTCCATCACCTGGGCATCTACCCCAAACTTTCTGTAGCCAAATTAACATCCCATCAGTGTCCATCCATCCTTTTGGGTGAACGTAAATGATGACACTGGCAGGGAACTTCTCTTTCTGCATGGTCTTTCATTTGAATGAGTATGATCATTGGTGGCAGTTTAGTTCCATCTGCCATACACGTGAGGACTGCAGTGAAATGTGTTTTAGCATGGCATGTGGTACGAACAGTAACTGTCTTAGAACCTACAGAATCCACAGTTCTATTTGACGGCAAGTAAAAAAACACAGGTGTCTCCTCCATATTCCCAATCTGGGATAGCGGATATGGTGCATCACGAAGCATTGGCATTGGCGGATCTTGGTTTTCTGTCGGAGTACCAGTTATTATGGTGCATGAAACGTGTGTATATACATTCCAAAAATAACATCTGGCTCTAATAGTTTATGGAGGTGGCCATATTTGTCATAGTGGGACCGACCGTTTTCGTATCGCAGCTGATTTGGACCTACACTTTTGTGGTAACATCACTAATTAGCGCATCGGATTAAATAATCATGGCGGTTATCATGATTAAGTTTGGCTTCGAAAGACAACAACAAAAAAACACTTAATTAAAAAACAATTTGTTCATATATTCATTTTTAATGTTGAAAAACAATATTACCTTCCCTTTTAGTATGACCCACTTATAATAAGATGCACTCGTTTTTTGCAGCGATTTCGTGGTATCAAAAGTGCATCTTATATGCAAGTATATACAGTAGGTGTTTTACAAAGCCACTGATCACAGATGAAACCCACCGGCGAGAAATAAAATGAACTTTTATTCTTTGTATTATTATTTTTGCACCCAATCCAAGATGGTGACAATTATACTTTGTAATTATTTCAGTTATTTCTGCAGTAAATCAGTCTTCAAGCCTAGAAATCTTGTAAATTTAAATTAATTATAACTCCCCCTCACCGAGAGGCACATAAATAGTTTGAACTTTGTGGAGATCTAATTAAAAATATCACTGTGATAAGCTAGCACCAATAAAAGAATATGCCCGTGGACTGACAGAGACCTTATCATGATGATATTTTTTTATGGCAGAAGAGACAGTGGATGAATTTATCTGTTTTGGCCTCTTCCAAATCCAGAACTCTGCACCAAATAGCGTGACTCCAATGAAAATGGCAGCCTCGGATCCTCACATCAGGGATTACTTTATGGATAGTACACGAGAGTGCAGCCTCAAAGTCATAAATGACCGTGATTACAGATGATGAAGGCTGCAGCTGTTGTACACCATGCTGGAGGATGGCGACATAGACTGCAGTGGCCTTGCCAGACACATGGGCGTAGATGAGGGGGACCTGCTGTGGCTGGACAGCAAGGGTTTTGTCACTCTGTGATGTGAACTGACCAGGTCACATGCCATTTAAGACGGACAAATATATATATATATATAAAACACAACAAAGGCAAATAGTCCCTTTTATTAAGGGCAAATAGTCTTTTTCTACTGGGGGCTAATGCAACCGAGGGTGAATATTCCATAACCCAAGCAATACAGATGTCATAATGCACAGCTAATGACAAGCTATGGTTGTGCATGATTAGACTGCCATATCAGACATGGTGTCAATTTTGAATTGAGGGTTGCTACAAAAAAAGTACTCAGAGTACCTATCCCGACCAGTAATTAGTAAAAAACAGAATTGATAAATTTGGAATTGATCAAATGGAATGGGCCAGTTATCCCAACTGTTTGCTTGGTGTAGCAGTTTTCACCATATTATGTGAGGTTGACTAATGAGAGGCTTTGAAAACAACATGTATACAAATCCTACAATTTAGATCTAGTACAGAATATATATAAGCAGATATCTATCTTTGTTCTCACCAGATTGGCTCCACATATATGGAAAAACATGAGTCTGAAAACCAGAGTTTTACTGAGAATACTCCCGTGGCCCTGTTTATAATGGAAAGTATATACGGGAGATCCCGGACAACTGTGTTTGTTTACAATTATTAATCACCTGTTAACATCAATGACTTGCTCTTAAAACAAAAAGGAAATACATCTTCTATTAACTTAAATAGTATTCTATCCAAAAACAACAGTCAATTGCAAACAAGCTTTGATAATTGCGAGTAACTGTTGGATCATTACAAGGCATTTTCAGTGTTGTTGATCCATCAGCCTGTTTTAGATTTGGGAGGTGGAGCGCCAGTGATTGACCTCCCCGGAAGTCGTTACAGCACCCCAAGAGAATGTGTGTTCAGATCTGGCAACTGGGCCATTGGAATAGCATAGATGCGACCTACGCCTAACATGACACTATGTAACATAAAACCATGTAATTTATCAATACCAAAACAATTTAACATCATAGGTATTCTTCTGTGAAAGGTTCAACTGCTTTTATTCATTTAATCAGATTTTTTCCACATTTAATAACAATTAAGTCATCATGCACAAGTCTGCACTTTCAGTACGTGATTACCCTACATATTCTACACTATACTAAAGTCTTAATAGGATTGCTGTATTATTCATAAATAAGACCATGTGCTTTTATTCAATGTAAACAAAGACAACTGGCCAATTTTGTTTTTCAGGGAGAATCCCCAGGCTGTCACTTATTCGGTATAGCCTCTAAGTTTGGTGAGGTAACGGTGCAGCAGTTTTAAACTATGAACCTTTTTTCACATGAAGAGCTCCAAAACAGCGGAAAATCATTCTATGGTAAACAAACTAGAGACTATCGCAAATCTTGCCCCAGCTACCAATTTTTCCAGCCCTTGGTCACCAATACCATATTTTTTTGCTATCTCTATATTGGGAAACATTGTATGACAGAGAGGATCTGCTGCAAATGTAAAACACATCGCCCACACAGAATTCATGGTCCCCATGGAAAAAATGCACCATTCCAATTCGCTGGCGCATCAAAGGCTTTCAAGCCATGCAGTCTAAAGCAACTGCTGTGTGATGGGCACCACAGAGGTTGTGATGAACAAGTGACAGCCTGGGTATACTCCCCGAAATACAAGCAAACAAGCCATGTGATACAGTGTGTGGCTAAGACAGCGGCAGAACTGCACTCTACGGAACTATTACGGGAAAAGGTAGATTTATCATAGTTTTCAGAGTACGGGCATAACAGCGTAATGAAGAGAAGAAAATCGTAATGATTCCGTAAAAATCGTAATGGTTGGCAGCTCTGGGATTGACCCATGTCTGTGCCATATTAAAAATGTGTGACTCTTATATATAAATATACACCTCTGTTTTGTAAAGTTGCCATGATAGAAAGACAAGAGTGCCCAACAGATAAAACAAATGGTGCAGAGCTGGTATGTGTAACATGTATATATAAACAAACATCAGAAAATAGAAGTTCAGTTTAAGATTAAACTGTTGACAGTACTACAACAAATATGTCATTTATTTGGTCACTGAAGAGACTAACACCGCTCATCTTTCATAATTATGATGTCAAACTGGGCTACAGGTAATAGTAAGTGGTTAGCATATACCAAGTCTAAGACTAATAAAAGCAGGAATTAGCGTTCATCAGCTGCTCGTATAATGGAATAGATCAATAGTGATTAGATGTCTCTCAGACTTATCTGTTTACTCAGTTCTAATTACTGTTAGATCTATTTCGCTTGGGTGTAAAACTGTAATCAGCATCAGAGCAAAACATCGTAATACTAATAGATATAGTAATACTGTTAATACCCTTTAAAACCTGGGAAAAATTTGGAAAAAAAAGGGGAAACTAAAAAAAAAAAAAAAAATTCTACGACTAAGTAACTAATTTTCTGGGATGGAATAATTCAATTTTTTTCATCTTCCCATTGGCAGAATTTAAAAAACCTTAGAATTTATTACCTGTTGGGTTGGTAGTGACAAAATTTTATATCACCAGTGGTCCGGTATCAATGTTTTACATTCCCAGACCTAATTTCTTTTAAATTCTCATTTTTTAAAGAAAAATCTGTCTTTTCACTTGTCCCAATCAGTGTCATCCTGTGTTGATATTTTTCTATCTCGCAGGTAACAACAAGGATTACGAACCATTAAATTATCGTCCTCTAGAAATTCGCCAGGCACATGCTTAACGCGGTGGCTCCGGTGGCCAGCGGTTAGCCCCCATTTTCCAACGGTGCGGGTTCAACCGAAATCGCCATTTTCCAGGGAAATTCTAGTCTATACATTTGGGGTGGCCCAAACTTTAAAAATCCTCCGTGTTAAATTATTTAAAATCAAGGGAGTTAAAACCCTAGGATGAAAACCCGGCCCACCGCTAATTTTTGGGTCCTCTAGAAACTTCGGCCGGCATAAGGATAACGCGGTTGCTAGACAAGCCGAACTGGCGTTGGAATCTCGTCGAGGTGGCGCAACAACGGCACCAGACGTACGCCCTTGCATTATTAGTAATATCGATACACTATGCGCATTTTTATGTCAAACAACCGAATCGTAGTAGGCCTACATGCACAAGTTTAATTTCTAGATGGACAAATTGTAACAGCCTAAACAGGTGTATGATTGACATGCAGATTGCATTATTAAAATTACCTTTAAAAAATGAGTGCATATATATTTGATTATACGAGGAGGCACAGTGGGCCTAAAAGTTAGACATTTAACTGTCTATGTCCGCTGTCCAAGCGCACTGATTAGGGGGATAGCATAACATAATATAATGCAATCTAGTATGATATATTACACGATATATGTAATTAATAAATGACTTAATTTGAGTTTGTAAGAAATTTATAACTTATAGAAATTATAGCTCTATTAAAGCGAGCTTGTTTTAACTCAGCCGGGTATTGTATTATTATACTTGCATGATTACTTACAGTATTGTGTTTAGTAAATGTTGTTAGATTAACGATTCATTTATGTTACCATATTAATATCCTGTTAGATATGTGTTGACAGAAGTCGTTGATTACACTATATAGTAAGTTCTTGTCTTATATATTTAAGTCAGAGATCCAGATGACTCGTACATCGAACTATTTATCCAGGTCGAGTGTAAACATTATTGTACAATCGGTGTTGTCACTCACAAAACTGTGTAATGCTTGGAACTGTGTGGGGGTATAACAAATTACGCATGTGTTACATGTACGTGTTTCCATAACAAGCCTTATCAGGATGATTGTAAACTCGAGATTGATGGATTAGAAGTCAGGAGAGTACAAGTTACTAAATTCCTAGGAGTATTGGTAGATGAAAAATTGTCATGGTCTAATCATATTAATGCTGTTTGTGTAGTGTTATTGTTCATGAGACTATCAATGTATCCGATATATGTAATGAAGCTGTACCAGCATCTGAGTCGCTTAGCGCAGCGGTGACTATCAGATTAGTCGTCCGATTAGTGGTAATCTACGTGTTACGACAGCTGGCCCAATGCTGCTCGTTGGGGACTTCAATATTCATTGGGATGTAGACAACAGCACTGAAATGATCAAGCTACACGATCTTCTCCAGCGAGACCATGCTGATCTGGTGATAAAGAAACCAAGGCCATCGAAGAAAGCTGTGAAGTATCGAAAGCTTAAAGCCATCGATCATGCTCAGTTGTCCCAAGATCTTGAACGTGCTACAATTGGCCTAACCCGAAACACACCATTGGATGACATGGTAATTAAAGGAGTACAATGAACTTACACATGGACTCATCTGCTAAGCCATCATATTTCAACACCAAGATTATGGAGTGTCCAGAAACGTGTTTTCAATCTTGTCAACGACTTGTTACACATCACAAATGTACTACACGGCCAAAATACGTTTCTTCAGAACCACCTGGAAAGCGTTTCAGTAACTATTTCGTAACTAATATCATACAAATTCGCTAAAACTGGATTCTGAACCATCGAACCAAGTTAAGCATGACACACCAGATCAATTACATCAAACCTGTCTCTCAATATGAGATGAGACATATCGTCAAGGAATCCTTAAATTCTTCCTGCAATCTGGATCTCTGGCCGACGACTTTATTGAAGGATAATCTGGACAGAGTTTTACTTGTGCTGACTGATATTGCGAATACATCACTATTCAAAGGAAAGATGCCCAGTTCACTGAAGGAAGGAGTACTGAGACCACTTTTGGAGCATTTAGACGTTAAAAATGATAAAAGTACAAACATCCAATACTCCATGGACGACACATAAACCTGTAGAGGACAACAAAATAGGTGTAATGTTTACATTCAAAATACTTTCCCATATAATAGAGCAGCGACCAAAACTATGACCATAAATGAGTATCTCAGCACATTCGACCGTTATACTTTTTATTCTATGAAGCTGAGATTTGCGGAGCCAGTGCTCCTGTATTAAAATAAAATGATGTAGTTCTATTTATTAATCAGGATACATATTCAGGTCTACCGGGTCCGAATCCCGTACAGTTACAAGCAGTAAATTTTAATTGTGTCGCCAAAATGGAAATCTGTGCGGAAACATTAACAATTCTTATAGGTATGTTAAAGAATGATGGTGATGATAATTGATGTTTTACGGCCACTTTTGAGCAACCTCCAAATGTAATGAAGCGAACTCAAGGATGATATACCCTTCAGATATGCCCATGCCGAGGTTCGAACTCGGTGGTAGTGATCTGTGATCCAATGCGCTAGCGTTTAGACCACGGAGGTGGCCTCTTCTGCCTGAGACGAATACCTTCAGGTCATATATTACCTTCAAATAACACTCGATATTCAGATATAGGGACAGTCAATTAGAACGATGTATATTTGATTTCATCATGATATACACATCTTAAAGTTAAATCAATAACGGCGAAATCTTTATCTACAACATTTGTTTTCTAATTCATAATATGTCTACACATTTTTCAACCCCGTGGAGTGTATCTATGCTTCCTTCCGGTGTCAGGTTGATGCGGCAACGCCCTTCACTACTTTATGATTATTGGCGAGATCCAGATTTTACCATTATAGCGTAGAAGTTGGGAAGCTTCCTCCATCTTTTGACGTGAGTTCGATATTGATAGAGCGTTGAGTGCGAGAGGGACATGGATTATTTGTATGTGATTTTATGTTTTTCTCGGTGTTCTCTAAACCACGCATGTTTCTGGTACAAGGGAGTTTATATCGAACCTGTCTGGCTTTCCCGATTCCAATGGCGGTAATCGACCGATTCAATTACCCCTGGCGTCACCGAGCGGCTGAATTTCACCATACGGTCTCGGGTTAGAAGTCCAAGAATCAGTGTGTTGCATGACCGATAAATGTCTTACTGAAAAACTGTATATGGGCTATTTACCAGTTTTTACCAGATTTTATTTATAGTCCATTAAGGGCATGTGATCTCCAGATAATAATTTTGCATTTAATGGGAATGGCATAGACTTCATCCAATAGATATATGCCACTAAACTAAGTAACGTTCAGCGCGATTTGTATGGTTGTCATGGTCCGCCCTGTCTAGTTCAAAATTATATTTTGTAATAGCTTTGCCACCTGACATGATGTGAATGGATAAAATCAATGATCACATAGATTATAAATCAATGGGTGATTCCTATTACTGTAACATTGGTATTTATGCATGATATCTTGTATTGAAAATGGACTGTTATATCTTCTGAATCAGCCATTCGTGCAACGTTTACTACATGTAAATGTTAATACTCTAATATAATAACATTTTTTATTTAATAATATACAGGTGATACATATATGGTTGGTTGCCAGGTACAAGTACAAAAAGTATTTCCAAAACTTTACATCAAATAATTTAAAAATCTTAATTAAAATTCATTTGCATTCAGTTAAAAGTCACCTACGAGTCAACATAAATAACGAAGGCTTAAGTAGCTGTGGCATTCATCTGTAAAGATCTTTCCCTTCAATCATTGGGTGATATCCTGATAAATATTGTGTTAAATGCTTTGGAAAGACAAAATCGTTCAGCTGATCGAAATAGTCTCATTCTCCGTGTAATATGAAATAATTTGCTGAAAGATTTCCAGTAGTTACCGTTAGTGAAAGGTTGCCATTCCCTATTAACAGTGGGAGCCATTGCTGTTTCTAACCCGAGACCGCAGTTGATAACCGATGCAACGCATTTCGCCTGGATCGGTCTATTATCTTTTTCTGAAAAATTAGAGAAAATCTGAAAATTGCCAAAGCTGATTGCCAGTGGTGCCACCTGACGAACTATAAATAAAGCAAAAAATTTGCAGGACTCATTGACCTAAAAGAATGGCAGGACTTGATTCTAGGTCTAGATTTTAATTGTGTAATATAATTTACAGTTAGATAGATATTTATATCATAACAGGCATCACTGATACAAATCATTAAAATGGCGCAATATATCCAAGGTCGTAGCGTATTTTTTATTCAAAATAAAAAGTGGAGAATAATCTCGAAGAAGGGAAACTATCAGTCTAAATTCCATAATCACTTAAATCAGAGGCGCAATTCTGGTGGGGCGAAGTCCAAGATATTATTTCCGTACTCTTTGTTGTGGCGACAATTTGGGATCCAACCACTTATTATTTAAAAACCACACTGATAATAAATATTATGTTGCATATTTGTGTGCTATCTCTTATTGTATTGTATTATCCCAAGTCGCGAAAATAATTAAATGGAAAAAAAATGTATCGTTGTTTACATTTTGTGTAGCACGTGGCTCAAACCGGAAGTATACAAAACAAACGTCGTGTAAATGCGCGTCGGACATTTGCATAACATAGTTCACATTTATTCACCCATTAATCGTGTAATTGGATGCAAATATATATAATATGAGGCATACAACATTAATTATATTTGTATAAGTTGAGGAAGTAATATAATAATAGTTTTTATGAGAATAACTGTTTTCACATATTTATTTTGGAATCTCGTTTGACGGTGATTAGGCGGAAACGCCTATATACGGAAAGGCTGTCATCCAATCAGAATCTACTTTAGTTCAAGCCTGTGCGGGAGAACTCGAAAACGTACTTGATTTCGTGTATAATGTTGATGTAATCGTGTTTTATCGTACTTTCCAGTGATATCTACATATATGATTCATTGTGTCTTGTGTCGGTAATGTTCTAGATCGAGGAATACTACTTTCTGTTAAGATTTAGTTATCGGTAAGCTGGTTTAATACCTTGAACCATTACCCCTTTCAGGTCTGTCAATTGATTTGGCTTGTGAGTGCGTTTGCCTGGCAATCAGCTGTTGAGAAGGTTTGCTGGGTATTGTTATATTTGTCGGTTATAACATTTACAGGAGGGGTGGTCTACAGTACGCACATGATTATAGGACATTTATCATAAAAAGTCATCCATAGTAAAAACAGAAATGCGACATGGTTGCATGTTAAATTTAGAGCCACATTGATTGGTGGTTGAACTTTCACTTTGCCATTCTGATTCAGTGATTGTCATGATAAACTGATATTTATGTTGGCATGATTGCTACTAACAAATGTATTATATAGTCACTGACTGTCAGTGGTGGTTTGTTTACATTTGTTAACTTGGTCAAACTGAAAATTTTATACAAGAAATGGCATAACTATTAGTATTAGTGAGCTATAGTGGTCCATACATTGTTATTGTATGGTGTGGTCTAGCAGTTAAGCACATTGTGCTAATGGATAGATTTGCTCTAACTGCCAAGGATCACAGGTTTGATCCCATCAAAAGGTCAAAACTTTTTCAGTGAATCATTTCTTGGTTCCCAACATCATAGGTGTGTGTTCACATTAGTACAGTACTGGGCCACTGGCTCCACTGAATTAATTATATAAAAGGGGGATGTTAAAGACCCATGAGGAAATAATTGAGTCTGGCAGTGACCATCCTAGTGGTATTTTGACTCCATCTTTCTGTACTGTTCCCCTAAGAGTGTTAGGTAAGGAGTTGTGGACAGCCACCTAATGAAAAAGGGACCATACTGGAAATAAGTGCTTGCACCGTTGTGTGCTGTCCCTGTTTCAAGAAATGAAATCATTGTGATGGTTACCAGTCAGCTCAGTCCATTTCAAGCTTGGCTTGTAACGTAACTTCCACTGTTATTGACAGGCATTATGTTTATGTTGTTATTAGCAATACATAATATTAATAGCTATTAGTATTACATTTTCTCCCAATGGCTGAATTTATCCATTAACCTTTTGTCACTTAGACACGCCACCAGTCATCCTTATTCTTTTCCCAAGGCAGGGGAAGTCACTCGGCACACAGCACATACCTGAAAACTTTAAATAATTTGAAATGGATCATTCAGTTTGTGCAGATGAACATTCGCAAGCAGTCCCACATGCATGGTGAAGTCATTAAAAAAATTATTCCTGGGCTCTTCAACAAAGATGGTGAAAGTCAAGTCCCACCATTGTCTCTGAAAGTGTTGTCTGACAGCTATTTGTCTGATTGCAAGATTCCTTCTTGCACCATGATGTCTAAATGGTTTGTACTGGTAGAAACGCCACAATAAGTTTTGTATTTCATGGATTACTTTGAGCTGGCAGCTATGTGAATTATGCTGTAGTATATGTACACATGCTCATTGCATGCATACAGAGAGTGGTGACGTCACAAACAACTTATGAATGACATCGTTTGACTGGCCAACAGTAGGATAGTACCGAATATCCACAAAGAAAATAATATGTGCATTTAAGGTCAGTTTTGCTCACACCAAACAGGGAGTTGTGGAAGCCCCAAGAATTGGAGATTTTACTGCTTAGTTATCACATGACAACAATGATAGAATTGATTTTGGAAACAGTGATGTTGAGATTATTACAACCTACTTCAAAAGTTCAAGGACACACGTGAAAAAAGTTGTGTTAAGATTGATGATGCTTTGACAGAATGGGACATGATAAAATAAAATTGTTATGAAAGGCAAGATGAAGCAGGCCAACTTAAATAAGAACCATTTATTATTAATTACATTATTTTTTGGTTTATTTATGAATTAGGTCTACTTATAATCTAATCTGCCTATGTAATATCAGACATGTAAGTAGGTTAATCCAGGTTCCTTATCAGTTGATTAATATTTTAACTGATTTTAAAATACAGCACTAAATGATCTGATGACCATTCAGCTGACAGGTCCAGCTGTTGATAAGTTTGACCCAGATCCTGAAATCCAAGAATGGTTAAAGGGGAGCAAATATTAGAGGAGACCTGGATTGATGGATAGTGAGCCAAAATTAAACAGGTCCAGTAAGTAAGGCTACAAATTAGTTTCACACACTGTGTAGCTGTAGATAAGTATTTTTTAGTTGATCTCTTGAGCTGACCCAGCTCTTTGATTCCTCCATCATGCATTAAGCATGACAACAGACTGTGTTGGCTGTGGGCCAAGCTTGAAATGGACTGATTAATGGATACAATTATCATATGATAGTGTGATTGTGACATCCGGGTCACCCTCTGTAATGGGTGAATAGATCTGATGTCAGAGCCAACTGGTAATTTCACCAATTGGCTCTGACATCAGATCCAGTTAGTCATCTGGTTGACACATTTTCTGATTTAGTCTGCTGATAATACCGTAGATCAGTTAGTTAAATTGAGAATTGAACACTGAGAGAAGTTTGTCACTCATTTATAGAGATGCTGTATTGTTTGCAGTTGAAATTATACCTTTATGGGCAGCTTGCAGCACACATTGTGCCAAACACAGATTTAAGGCTGCCTTAAACTCAAGCCAGCTGAAAAGGGTATTGACTTCCAAAGAATTGCTGTAAATTACAATTGTGTATATATATTTATATAATAATATATTAGATTCAAATTTGGTTGGATACCAGAATTTATGTTTCATGCCCGATTCTCTTATTGTAATACATGACTGTAATACATAAACAGCAATTGAGTTAACAGACTAATTATGATAACCCAATATCCAGTCTAGGTGATCCTCACTGACTTTCAAATTTTTTTCATCATCTCCAACTTCATCAGTGTCAATTGTATGATTATTTTCCATTTTTGGAAATATTCACATTGATATGTGTTTGAAACTCTAATAATAATAGTACTAGTAAAGATGCTATCACATAAATGTATTTAATCACATATACTAGGAGTCAGGCAAGTACAATTGGTTTAGAATGAAATATGGTTTATGTGTTTTTTTACAATGTAAATTTAAAAAAAAATTACAGTAAAACCCCAACCCTAGTATTTATGTACTATATAGTTCCTAGTACAAGCAGGTACTTTTTTCATTTGTGAAACATTCAGGAACATTTAGTTTGATGGGTGTGCTTGAAAAATGTGCGTTAAATAAATGATTCATTTTGAAAAAGTAGATTTATTTATGTGATTAGATTAAAGATAGATGTGAAGGCATGCTGCATTTTAAATTTGCAGTGTGTCTTTATTGATGTCCGACGTAATTTAAAATGAGTAAAGGGGTACCTTCCATTGAAAATGCTAACAAAAATTGTTGCGTTCACTAATGCTAATTTGTTTTTAAATGTATAACGTTATGCCTTACTTGTAGTGTAACGAAAATTATACATCAGGATACTCTTAAGTTAAAGGTGAGAAGCTGAATTGAAACTGGATCACGAGTAATTAGTTTTGTTGTTCATAATATATTCTTCTTGTTTTCAATGCAGTGAGGAAAACAATTATATAATAACATTTGCTGCTGTTTATCATTATAGAACATAAAAACACAGTTCTGTTATTGACATTTTCGGGCAGTTATTTTATGAAAATTGTTGCAAGCAGTAAGAGACCAAAATTGAAGTTAGCAACTCAATATTACAAAAATGGTGAAATACGAGAAAATTAGTTTTTGTATTATTACATTTGTGAATCCATTAGGACCTTTGATTTTGGAATGCTCGAGAGAGAGAAAGGGTTGATGTGTCAGCAGTTTTTGAAATAGTGTATATCTGGATCCGTGATTCTGATACACTTTATGTTATTTACAATATGCCATTTACTATACATAACTTAGTGAACATGATCTATTATAATCAAGTTACATAATTAAGTATATCATATTAATTAAATAAATGGAGTACTATTGTATTTATTGGTTTTTTTATGAAGCATAGGGACTGTATCCTTGAATGATTACTTTAATTTGTTATTGAAAGTGTAAGGTGTTATGGGCCTGTTATTGATTCAGTTCTCTCATTATCAAATTTGGTCTTCATCGAAATAATGTAGGCACAGGCCTAGAATTTCGATGCGAATCGATTCGTGCAATTTACTAAAAGTTGGTGAAAAACTAATGGATTTTTATCTGTTTGTAAATTCTTTAAAAATTCTAAAACTAATTGTAATGTCCATTTTCCAGGTGGTGATGTGTAATTGCACTAGAGTCCACATGTACCTAGCATCTAGTAAGCGTTACAGAAAATATTATAATTACACTATAATATATATACATTGCAGGAATCTAACATGAATACAAGTTAATTCTCATGAAATTCTATCCATGTAGACATACCGTTACATACCAAATTAAATCTTTATTTAGTAAACTATAGCAGCTGAGAGTTATTCATTTTCAATATGGTGGTTTATGGTTGTGCACAGCTACGGTCTCTCATTGGGTATGCTCTCTGATCTGAATGGATATGTAATCTAGATCCTCTCTTACCTCATATGGATTACATATTATTCAGTACTTAGTTGATCTTTTGATAATAAATGATTTAACCAAACTTTAGAAATACGTGCTAGCTATGCTGATGATTGGCAAATTTTTATGAAAATGGAGATGGATCCATCAATACTAGTTATCAAGACATGGCTAGAAATATATATATATATATGTGGCTTAAATCAGTGTTCGCTGAAGCAACTTAAACCTTTTGGCACACTGAAATTCACTAAAGATAACTTTGGACCATCCTGTGACCCCCAAGTTTCAACCATGGTGTTCATAAACTGACCTCATTTCTGTAAATATAATATGAGAGTTTGGAGAAGGTATATCTGAAATCATATCAATCTTGGATGATTTTGGCAGCCCAAATATTTTTGTAACACCTGACATCTTTGTAATTTATTTATTGTTTGAGTAGATTATTAAAAAAATTAAAATCCTTATCTGAAACCTCTTCTACATTAATGTCAGCTCCTGATCCTGATTAACCGTTATCACAGTATTATTGAAGAAGCTTAGACTGAATGAGCTAACATTTGAAATTTAGATGATTCTTCGTCTTGGAAAACAATTATATCTACCCAATGATAAATATCACATAGTTCGTGGTATATAGATCTTGTATTGGTCGTGGAGATTACTCTATTTAAGTCGGTACTTATGTACATCCTACTTTACTGTACATCATTTGACAGCTTATTTCTTTTTTGCTCACTCACTGCAGTTCCATGTTCTCCACTGAGTTATACCCAATATCTATTATTAAGATGTGTTCGTTTTATATTGTAAATATCTTTGGTTAATACAAAAGTAAACGTGATGATTACGTGGTTCGAATCATCATCCCTCATTGTATCCCATCGATAAACATCCTGTGCCAAATGGACTAAACACAGTGATCTGTTGTTATTCTGGTATTCATTCGCGTAAAGCGAGAAATGTTTCCAGTAGAAATAAAGCAAGATGAAGGCCTTGGAAATTTATGATGTTACTCATAATTAAATCTAGTGAATTACATTAGAATCTTTCGTCATTCACCGATTGTACTTCTTAGCCAGTATTATATTATTTTCATACCAAGCACATTCTAGTAGGGAGAATAAGCAGTGACTGTGAAAATTGATCCTCGCAGAAACTATCTTCCTTATTGATTCAGTTCTCTCATTATCAAATTTGGTCTTCATCGAAATAATGTAGGCACAGGCCTAGAATTTCGATGCGAATCGATTCGTGCAATTTACTAAAAGTTGGTGAAAAACTAATGGATTTTTATCTGTTTGTAAATTCTTTAAAAATTCTAAAACTAATTGTAATGTCCATTTTCCAGGTGGCGATGTGTAATTGCACTAGAGTCCACATGTACCTAGCATCTAGTAAGCGTTACAGAAAATATTATAATTACACTATAATATATATACATTGCAGGAATCTAACGTGAATACAAGTTAATTCTCATGAAATTCTATCCATGTAGGCATACCGTTACATACCAAATTAAATCTTTATTTAGTAAACTATAGCAGCTGAGAGTTATTCATTTTCAATATGGTGGTTTATGGTTGTGCACAGCTACGGTCTCTCATTGGGTATGCTCTCTGACCTGAATGGATATGTAATCTAGATCCTCTCTTACCTCATATGGATTACATATTATTCAGTACTTAGTTGATCTTTTGATAATAAATGATTTAACCAAACTTTAGAAATACGTGCTAGCTATGCTGATGATTGGCTAATTTTTATGAAAATGGAGATGGATCCATCAATACTAGTTATCAAGACATGGCTAGAAATATATATATATATATGTGGCTTAAATCAGTGTTCGCTGAAGCAACTTAAACCTTTTGGCACACTGAAATTCACTAAAGATAACTTTGGACCATCCTGTGACCCCCAAGTTTCAACCATGGTGTTCATAAACTTACCTCATTTCTGTAAATATAATATGGGAGTTTGGAGAAGGTATATCTGAAATCATATCAATCTTGGATGATTTTGCCAGCCCAAATATTTTTGTAACACCTGACATCTTTGTAATTTATTTATTGTTTGAGTAGATTATTAAAAAAATTAAAATCCTTATCTGAAAGTGAAACCTCTTCTACATTAATGTCAGCTCATGATCCTGATTAACCGTTATCACAGTATTATTGAAGAAGCTTAGACTGAATGAGCTAACATTTGAAATTTAGATGATTCTTCGTCTTGGAAAACAATTATATCTACCCAATGATAAATATCACATAGTTCGTGGTATATAGATCTTGTATTGGTCGTGGAGATTACTCTATTTAAGTCGGTACTTATGTACATCCTACTTTACTGTACATCATTTGACAGCTTATTTCTTTTTTGCTCACTCACTGCAGTTCCATGTTCTCCACTGAGTTATACCCAATATCTATTATTAAGATGTGTTCGTTTTATATTGTAAATATCTTTGGTTAATACAAAAGTAAACGTGATGATTACGTGGTTCGAATCATCATCCCTCATTGTATCCCATCGATAAACATCCTGTGCCAAATGGACTAAACACAGTGGACTAAACACAGTGATCTGTTGTTATTCTGGTATTCATTCGCGTAAAGCGAGAAATGTTTCCAGTAGAAATAAAGCAAGATGAAGGCCTTGGAAATTTATGATGTTACTCATAATTAAATCTAGTGAATTACATTAGAATCTTTCGTCATTCACCGATTGTACTTCTTAGCCAGTATTATATTATTTTCATACCAAGCACATTCTAGTAGGGAGAATAAGCAGTGACTGTGAAAATTGATCCTCGCAGAAACTATCTTCCTTTTATTAGCCTGCGTCGTATCTTTATTGTTTTATTAATTTGCAAATGTATGATTGCATAGGCAAAAAACAGACACAAATTGTTTCTGGTATGTCATATCAATGTTCTGTATTATATCCAGTAATACCATGAGTGGTCATGTGCACCCAGAGTCTGGGGAGAAGTCCAATGAAAAGAAGACGGAGAATGTCCAGCATAACCCGGTACAGGTTCCGATTCTGACTCGAATCACTGGGATACAGCCTCAGCTGGTACAGCATGGAGAGGTTCCCAAATCAGCCATGCCAGTAAGAATTAAGGGTTGAACAGTAGTGGGTAAAAATGTGCTGATAAATGGACTATTCACTAACATTCACTAACCGTAATATAAATGTGGAATAACGTAATTGGTCTGTTAAGTCTTATATATACAGATCCCAGGATGTAAATTTGAGTAAATGCTCAAGATAACATTTAGTAACTGACATGAGTATGTTCTATTCTGGCATTAGGAGGCATTCTGATGGTAAATTTATTAGAACACAGCACTGCAAGCCTCCAGATTGTGTGTTTCAATTTGACTTGTACCTATATTTGTGGGATTTTTACCTAGGGTATCACCTCTCAGACTTATGTCCAGGGTGTGAGCAGAGCTGAGGTTAATCACTCAAGTCCAATCAATTCTTTCGTATCGGTAAAAAATTATTAGGTTCATTGTGATTAATATCAGAAACCTGTCCATGTTTCAAAGATTAAACACAAAAGAAGCTTGGAGGAACCATAAATCTTTGTCAGCAGATATGCCTTTAAAATGTTACAAACGTCAGATTTGATCTATATTTTCAAGAAAACTACCAACGCAGAATGTCTACTAGGAGTATAAGTTTGTTTCCAAATCATTTAATTAGCAATGTAATTGGTGAATCATATGTAATATCCACATTAGCACATGAGGCTGTTTAACTTCATTCAACATCCAAAACTTCTCTAGGATCAATAATGCTGTTTAAACTTTCTAAGCATGAATTATTTGTATGCTTCAGTATCCTTTTTGTTTAAGCAATTAATTTGATATGCTTTTGTTTAAAAGATTTAAGGCATAATAACACGAGATTGGTCATCAGGTCTTCCTGATCTTTAATTTTTTAACAAACTTTGATGGCTGCTCTGGTAGCATGGTTGAACACAGATCTGCAATATATGGGTTCAAACCCCACCAGGTGTGTCAGACAAATGTTTCAGTTCATTTAGCCTATCGTGTGCACAGAAGTCTCCACAAAACAGCAATATTCAAACATTTAATGCAATATTCTTTATTCAGGTCTTTTAAATGTGTGAAACACACTCTCCAGTAGTTTGATGCATAATTAAAACAACAAAATTGTGTGTTTTATTTTTGTTGAATGTTCATACTCAATATAATAATCATGGAAAAAATTACATATTTTATTGGTTTTTTTTAGAGTGAGTTGTTCCTTTAAGCTTTAGTTTAGGTCAAATCACTAAAATGTATGGATTTGAAATGCCGAGTAGGCTGGTTCTCCAAGCCCAGTTATGAAATTTCTAAAATAGCCCTCCAGCTCTAATCTCATTTGACAGTCAAAATCTAAATGTTCGCACGAAGTGTGCATCGTAGTTTAAATCTCATAAATTCACCAAGAAGAGAAAGAAATGTACAGATGCTCTGGAATCTTCTGTTTATGCTTTACACATCCGTATTAATATACCAGCCCCAGGGTTAATCGTTAATCAATATGGTAATCTTTCGTTTTTGTCGTTTTTGCTGGCTTCCCGACAGATGCCACATTGCTAAATTATCACGAGCATTCCGGAGGGTTATTGTTTCAGTTGGTGTCCTGTTAACCACCAGTACATTCATTTTATATATTTTCGGCAGTACATATTTTCATTTATTAATTTTATAACAAAACAAGGTGAAATTATTGTTTCACTTTTAGGCAGGTGTCAAGCCCTCGGCCAGTCGTCCAATCGCTCCCGCTCCTGGTTTAACCGTAGGGACAGCAGCAACAACAGCTAAACTATACGGTGTACAGGGACAACATACAATTATGGCTAAAGGTTTGGATGAACAAATACCAAACAGATATTAAAATGCTTTATCATTAGTTTATTTTATTATTATTGTTGTTATGCATATCTGATAATTGTAAAACAAATGGCTGTATTCTGTGTGTGTGTGGAAATGTTGTACACATTTCTTGTATTATCACTCAGCACAATTAAGGGATCAGTTTCATTCTAGAAACAGAATTGATCATAAATTTTGGAATTATGATTGATAATTGAAAATAAAATCTCTAACTGGAACTTTGAGTTGATAAATCCAGAAACGGTGCAATGCAATTTTTTTCTTTAATCGTGTGATGATGTTTTATGGCCACTATCTTCTTTAGTCATGTATTTTGATGTCATAATATGAACTGGAATTGTTAATAGTTAGGTGATAGGAATGAAAATGAGTTCAATAAAATTGGAATTGATATCAGGTCTGATCCTTAGTCATGTCTGGTTGCCATATTTGCATAAAAGTAATAGTGCTTATTTTCTGTGATTATGCAATGCTAATGATGATAATAATAATGTAGATTTAGTAAAAGACCATTACTACAAGGATCCATTCAAAGATGATATATATATTTAATTATACATTAAACTATACATTGTATATATCTAGATATCAAACAAAATTACAGGTCATTCAAAGAAGATTATACATTCAGTCAGTTAATTAGCCTAAAACAGTATATACATCTGTAGATTATATTAGGACTCTAATTTCCCATGACAGCTATTGGTCTCCAGCAGGCAGGAACCTCTGGAACGCAGACAGTCGCAGTGAACCTTTCCACGCAGACAGCAACTAGTAACATGGCTGGAAGCCAACCATTACACATTACGATGACATCACAGTCGATACAGTCCTTGACCCTGCCTCCTGGGTTAACTGGACTCACACAGGGTGGTACCATGCTACAGACGCAACCATTTGCACAGGTATTAGGGCAGAGTTTGCTGGAGTTTACTAGGCACTTTTTATGTGTGTCTATTTGTCAAAGTCTTAGCCAGAGAATCATACGGTTTTGTGAAAAACTCAGGACACCTGGGGGATGTCTTCATTCAAAAAGGAATATTTTCTACACGGTGGACTGTTATTTTGTTTCTTTAAATCAGTTAGTTTGATCCCAGAAAGTAGTTTTAGGTATCTGCCAAGAATGAAAAAAATTGAAATTTTGTGATATGTATATGTCTCTACTGCGTATAAGTTGTATCTTCTACGAGATCAGCAAAGTCAAATTTTTCTTTGATTGTTGTTTACACATTATCTGTAGCATCATTATTATCAATATTCTGGTTATGTTTTGTTTCGTGTGATATGTTATCGTTGTTCATCTCCAAATTAGCATTTTTCTTCTGAGAACCTGCTTTTATCATGATGCCACAAAATCCGCAGTCTTCTTTATTTCATGATCACGAGAATATGCTATTACGAAGTAATCAGTAATGATGCAATCTTTTTAATCATCTCGATGTGGATACAGTATTGTACCATACACTGGAAAGCTTCATATTTTTTTTTACTTTGTCTGATATTCATCAGATCTTCATTTAATGCTTAATATTCCATTCTCAACAAGTTCGTGTCTAGTTTTAGTCTTATTTTAGAACTTATCTGCCGGAAAGTTTTGTCTCTGAATATCCAAAATATTTTATTTTTTTATAATTTGATCAATTATTTATCAGCTTCTGACTGGAATGCCTGATGTTGCTTTCAGAACAACTTGGTATCTAGTTTTAGTAAGTAAGATAGTATCTTGTGTTGACATAGATAGGATGACATGAATTCACTAGATTTAAATGTTTTGTTTCATCGTTAGGTATCTGTCACAGATGAGATGTTGGCTAAAGCTCATGAAGACAAAGAGAAGTCTCGGATAATTGTACCAGACAAGACAAGAACCTCAGTAAGTTATAGACTGTCATCTGCAGTAAAGAAAATGTCCTCATAAATTCCTGGGTTAATCATCCGCAGAAAGTTGTAATGACAATTTTCCTATAGTGACATATCGAATGACCTGTTCGAATCCTTGCCATGGCACTATAGTAGGAGTTTTTCATCCAGCCAGGCAACTTGCAAGGTTTATTCCACTGAATATGCCATACAGCAGCAAATTACAGACCAAAGACGTCTCCCTCATTTGAGATTGCTAAGCCACGTAAAATAACTGCCATTTCGGCCATTATTGTTATTATTATGTTTCGAACTAGCTGTTTTACTTGCTCACTGTTTATGAGCAAGCCATAAAAACTAATCTGTTAGGTTTTAGATATCTTTGGTAGGAGACCATCTTCCAGGGGGAGTTCCGATGGTGCAGTGATCAGAGGACTGAGTTACAAACATCCAGGTTATGGGTTCAAATCCAACTCATGCCCTGCATTTGTAGGATTTGTTTCCCTTAGTGGGCACCCCATGGCCATAAGCCCGCACTGAGGCTAAGCAACTCGATTCAATTCGGAGGACCATCTTTTAGCACAGTCAAGTGCAAGAACAAAGTAGTTGTACCACCTTATCATGTTAGCCCCTGCTACTTCCCCCTCCGGGAGAAATGATCTCTTGCTGCCCAGATGTAGAGGATCTTGCATTTAGATCTAAGTCTGAACCCGGTTGTGTAGGTTTTTTCTCTCTCCTCGTGGGTAGTTTTCTAGTCTGTAGGTTTCAAAGGCCAAGGCAGGACCTAAGTTAATAACAAGGTTATCTCTTCAAGTAGATTTTATTTGTAGTCTAGCGGTAGCGTGTTGGATCACAGATCACTACCACTCATGTTTGAATTGCAGCGTGAGCATATTTGAAGGTTGTTTCATCTTTGACTTCGCTTCATTACCTTTGGAGGTCACTCGGCTCATTTAGCAATTAAATTTTTTTATACAAGTTACTAGTGTTGCTATGGTGGAACCCAAAACATTTCACCTGTAGTAAAAATACTACTTAGTAATATGATTGAAATAAAATATTTTCCCCTGCGTATTGCTTATTTAAACTTGTACAGGCTTAATTTGTTGGTTTGAATATACTTGTATCAATCACTTAATATAAATACATTTTAACAGATTGATGTAAGTTTTAACTGGTATAAAGCTATTGTAGATTAGTGTAGATTTTGTTCTGTTGTTTTTTTAGTAATATTAATGACTTAGTATTGAGAGAAAAGCATTTTGTTCGCTTTCAGATTCCTGTATCATCATTGATGCGAGGGGCTCTCCCTCATCCACTGCAACAGGGGCCAACCCAGGTGAATCTGACCTTGGCACCAAATCCAGGTGTTAGTCAAGGTCATCCTAGCGGAATACCAACAATAATGAGCACCATGCCTCATATACCTTTAGGTTTGTGGATTTTGTTCACTTGGATCTTGTTGATTTGTAATAGTTTTGTATGTTACAGTTAATGTGTATAATCAGGTAATACGTATATTACCTGAAATTTCCAGGTAATAAGTCTATTCCTAACTGAGATTTAATACAGATTACCTGAAAATTTTGGGTTATATACATATTACCTGATTATACCGATTAACTGTAACATATACGCTGTTTACATTTCTGTGATGTGTTTCTGGCTTAGACAAGTATGAATTTTATATTCTAGTATTTATGTAGGAATACTTTAAAATAAATGATCACTTTTGTAAAGTACGTGCTGCTGCTCTGTAAGTTTGGGTCACCAATAATGGGCATATCAAACTCTTGAGTATTGCCACTACCCATAAATGATAATGGTACACCATCTTTTCTGGCTGTTCAAGTTGGCACCAGTGCCCCTAAAAAATGGTTTTAGGACACTGAACATCTACAGTCAGTGACTAATAATGCCAAATACGTATTCAAGATTTGTATAAACTTAATTTAAAAATCACAGTAGGAAATTTTGATAGTTGGTCATGCATAATTTACTTGGATTATGAATATTTGAAATTTTTTGTATGTATTTAATAATGATAGTAACAAAATGGCTAGCACCATACAGCAACAACAATTCGTTTTACATCCATTTTCCCTCTTACAAGAGGGGGGGCGGGGGCCGGCAGGTTTCCGTATCAGTCTTCTCTGTTGTACCAAATTTTGTGCACCAACCTTCTTTAGCAGTGGTTTTGCCCTCAGCCACCAATATTAAATTGTCTGCATACAACATATCCCATGGCATTCTCTCCCTGGACCTGATGTGTTTATATTTCCATAACAGCCCTGATGAACTCCATCTTTACTAGAAATGCTTTACTCTTCCCGTGCTTTGTCCTCGCATTATCATCCTTTTTTCATCCCCAGTTTTCTCCATGTCCACCAGGGAGCACCTCCGTGGTCTGTTGGACCACAGTTCACTACCACCCGTGTGCGAATCCCGGTGAAGGTTGTTTCATCTTTCACTTCGCCTCATTACCTTTGGAGGTCACTCGGCCCATTTAGCCTACCTTGTGCACAAAAGTGGCTATAAAACATCAATCATCATCATCCTTCCCCAAGTCCACAAATGCGGACAACAATGCCTTCTTTTTTACCAGAAACTTCTCTTACAGTTGTCATACAATGAATATTGCTTTAGTTGACACTTTCCTGGCCATAAACCCATGTTGCATACTTACTTTCTCTTAACCATCTCTCCAAAACCCCTCTTCAATACCTTTATTTCATGTTCTAACAGCCTTAATACGAATCACACTCCAATGGATCACTTTTCCTGTGGTATGTATCGATGTAAGAGTCCAATCCCTCGACAGCTTTCCCTCATAACAATGTCACAGACTTTTCCCCATTCTAACCCGAACAGCTGCACAAATGATTTCACCCACCAATGCCTTCCCACTTTTCATCTGTCCAATTGCTCCCTCTACCTCCATCTTTTTTTCTTCTGATTCTCTCTTCAACTATCCCACCTTCCACTCTTTCATCCCTATAAGTTCGGCAGATGATCCATGTACTCCTTCCGTCTCTTCCCGATCATCTATGTTTCCACTTTCATCTCTTTTTTCAGCCACTTCATTCCATCACCATGTCTGCTGATGCCTTGAATGGCCCTTTCTCCAACCACACGCTTCGCTAGCTGCCTTAAAAAATCATCCCTTTCTCTCTCCCTTATCTTGTGAAACTTCCTTTGTACGCTTTCATGTTTTAAACTTTATACCATTCTTCTCAGTTGGGATTTTTCCGGCAAGACTTTCATCACACCTTTCAGTTTCATATCAATCAGTATCGGATGATGCTGTGACTCGGCCTCGGGAATTGTCTGTGTTCGTCACACAACCATCTCCGCTGCATCTCCAAAGTCTGAGATGCTTGCAATTCTTTTTCCAAAGCCAAACCCTCCATGCACTACATCACTCTCCTGTCCAACATTTCCCACCAGGAACCCGCATCTGAACCTCGTTTTAGTCTGTCTACCAAATCACATACAACATTACAGAATGTACCTTTCTCTGGCTGGCTTCATCCAATTTGTAGTGCATAGCCCAAGATCACGTTGATCAGACATTCTTCACCGTCATCAGACTTTCACTTGACACATTTGTCTACAATTAGCTTGGCTAAGACTCTACATCTTTCTTTGCGCCTTCTCTGTGTCTTGTAGTGTAGTTGAAAATGCACTGGAATGCAGATCTCAGAGGATCAAACCGAAGTGTTACTTGTGTCTGCGGGATGTTTCATCTGGCAGTAAGAGCTTTCTGTGTGATATCATTTTCCAAGGCAGCAGCCCCATAGCCATGCAATGTAGAATATGCAGACCATTGCTTCATTGTGTGTGCAATTTAATCAGTATGTTTACAGTAACCAGTCTTTTCTTTGTTGTTTTACCATCTGTACACTGTTGTCACAGGTGTCACTGTTGTCCTATGTGTATTGTGTGGTACATCGATTGTAAGACGAGGCAAGTTTTCTATGTAAGTGATGGCTACTGAGTGAAATTGCAGCACAATTTGTAAAGGTCACAGGCTTCCAAGGTCACTGGCTTAAAGGGCAACAATATCAGCCTGTGATCTTTAGTTGTTCGATTGACCACATGTATCCGGTTTTTGTAACAACACGTGATTAAGTGCAACTGTCTTAATCATCCTAACAGAAACATGATTACAGAAATAAAGATGCAACGCTGATGCCGCCATCAAATAGTTCCTTTGATTATAATTCCTACATAATTGCTAAGATTATGCAAGCAGGCTGTCTGCCATACTAACAAGTCACTGTATGTTTAAGAATTTTGCAGTTGAGCTGTTACTTGTTCGAAGTCTAAAGATGTAATCCTCAGTAAAATGCATATTTTCACACACCTAGTGAGTAGTATGGCCATCTGGGAATGGCCAACATATGAATGATTTATCATCTGGAGGTTTCAAATGATCCAGATTACCATAAGACTCCAGAAAACTGTGACAGCCTGATCCTACAAATTGTCTAAAAATATTCCTAAAATGTCATTCTTATATTTTTTGAATATTAGCTGGGGTAATAGTTTAGAGAGTATCATATTCCATTAAAGCCTGTTACAACACAAAATCGGATATAACAGGGTCAGACCTTGGACCCTGAATCATGGAATCCACGACAGAGCATTTTTACACGAAATAGTGTGAAATCCACAACTGGGCGATAAAATATTTTGAAATAATTTGAATGCATTTTGACAGTTTGTAATTCACACATAATCAAACATAGCCAACGGCCACAACATACCCACGCCTATATTTATTGAGCACAAAACTTAATTACACACCACCTTGGCTCAATCAGCCAAATCACAACCCTCAATTATTGTGTAACTCCACCAACTAAATTTATGTTCTATAAAATTGTTCAATAAAATATAAAATTTTCATTACAAAAGTATACCCAAACAAATACAGTTTTCACAGACATTTATGTGTGCACATGCACCTATAAATGTTCATTTATTGGTTGATATAGTTGCTACCTTCATCTGTAAAACATGCACCAATCCAAGATGGCTGCTCCTTTTTGCCCAATTTTGCAGAAACATTTAATTTTCCACACAAACAGTGAGGTAACGGTTATGTTTAAGTCAACAAACAATTAATGGGAACATTTATGAAATAAAGATTTCTATGTAATCTTAAAGGATGGTGCCAAACGTGGTAAATACATAGACTACCTATTATCGCCCACCCCAATAGTGCCCCTGTCTCGCTTCACAGTCCACTTATAACACGGTCGACTGGTTGTGAACCCCAACGACCATGTTATAACGGGGCCTGACTGTATATCTGTAATAAAGTTAGTACTATAGTGTGAACTGTGTTTTTGGTGACAGAGCTATATTTACATATGTGATTGATGTCTGTTTCTCAGGAGCAACAGCAGCATCAGCCTTAGCTGCACCGAAACTGAGCACAGTGGCCAATCCAACTATACGTCCAAACCAACCAATCAGCGCAGCGACACAGCTCCAGGCTCCCGTGTTACAGACATCACAAGGTGTCCAGCTCCGACCACCACTGAGACCAAGCTTACCCGCTTCACAGATCCTCACCACAACTGTAGCAGCGCATCAAGCCCACCAGGCTGAAATGCAGAGGTGAGAACCATGAAATAGATTGAGAAGTTGTTAAATACTGCGCGATCTGTCTAATTTGATTTGTGTTTAAAAAAAAGAGATCACTCTTACTGGAGACTTGTTTGGACATTTCTGTGATCCAGTTGATAGTATGATGTTTTGGGGCCCACCAGGTTGTGGGATTAAATTACAGGATGTTGCATTCACTAAAAAGTTCTAGCCCATCAGCCTAATGAAGTAAAGATGAAATAACCAGCTTAACTGTGAATTTTATTCGGGAATGTTCAGCTTCTAAAATGACCACGAGTGTACACATGTTGGGTTAATGTTTTTGACAAATGGCTTTGTTTTCAGAGCTTCAGCACACTTACTGACATCACAGTCAACTATCCAAGGTCGTCCTATACACACACAAGTACAGGCAGGAAAGGGGGCTATGCCAGCTGGACAGACAATAGTACAAGGATTTGCTGCACAACCACCGAAGGTAAATACAGAGTTAGGCTTTTAAAACATTATCGAGCTGTCTGTAGTAATGTTTTGGGGGTACCAATTGGGTATCTTGACCAATTGGGTATCTTGGATTGGAGTTTCAGATCCTGGTCTGCATCTGAATAATCTGTCATCACTTCTATTTCATCTTATTACTTGGCCCCTTTAACATAACACGTGACATTCAGTAAATAAACATATTCTTATATACTGTGTCTTACTACAAATGGCCATTATAGAAAATTATTTGGCTGTCAGTAAGTAATTTAGTTAAAGGAACAGTTCACCTTCATTTCAAAGTTTCAGGACTAATATAAATATGCTCACACAATTTATAAATGACGTCAAAATATTAACACAATCAAACATATTATTTATTTATTTATTTGTTTATTATACCAAACTTTTCATACTTAAAGCCTGTTCAAAAGCGCTGTACATAAACTTATTGAGTAACACCATTTTTAAGCCAGACACAGACTGGATGCTCCTGAAATCTGACATCAGTTAATAGAAGCTATTTGTATTACACAGTTATAACAATGTAAACAGGGGTCAGCCAAAAATGTAATTTCAAAACAAAGGCATATTTACAAATATTACACAATAGTTGGTCCAAACAACCCTGTATTTTATTGGAATATATAATGAAAACTGTAGAGTGAGATTCCTTATGAAGATATTTTGTATTCTTGTAGCAAGAAGTGTCTATCAAGCTGTCATATTTATGTAAATGAACTAACGGCAGCGTCATTTAGTAATAGTTATTAGGTTGAGGATGGTGGCAGGCAAGGTGAAGGGGTTAGTTAAGCCATAACGTCTGTAACCATGATAGCACAGTTAGTTAGAGCATATGACCCCTAGCCGAAGGGTCACAGGTTCGAGGCTCCTGAGATGCAGTGCTGTCATGTGGCGACTGGTTCACTCATCCATTAAAATGAGAACCTGACAGAATGTGATAGATATGTGTTTGAGTAACTCCTTGCGCCTATAATGGCAGTGTGCATTGTATGCTCCCTTGGGAGTTGAGATGTGTACTGGAATGGACCAGGTCTGAGTCAAGGATAGTAATACTGTAAAGTCCCTTAGAGCAGCTAGCTAGCTGAATAGGGTGCTATATAAAAGTCACTTATTATTATTATTAACCTAACTTGATCTGGTTCTACCTGCTGTAATTTGTAAGAACATGTGACTTTAATCTTTCCAGCCATATAATCTAGAATTCAAGGAAGCCATAATGACTACACTGCAGTAATTAGGATTAGTTACATCTGTAGTATCAGATAGAGTTCCTGAATATTATTTTGGGATTTAGAGTTGTTTTATAAGTGTTACACATTTAAGTCATATTATATAATAATAATAATCATATATATATATATATATATATATATAGATATTTAATAAAGTGCTCTTAGTCTTACTAGCAGGAGTGATTCAAAGGCACTGTACAGTATATAATAATACCTCAAATACTATGTCTAAAAACCCTATAAGAGATTTAAATTATCATTATTATTTATTTGTGAAAGCGACCTTGAACAGGTTTGTTTTTAGAATGGATTTAAAATTTTCCAGAGACAACACATTTCTAATATCTGCCACTTATCTAATATCTGCTGGTAACATATTCCACAAAGTGGGGACTTCAACACTAAATGAACGATCACCATATGACTTGAGCCGAGATACAGGTACCTGCAATAGTATCTGACTGGCAGGGGCACAGATTGGGACAAATAAGTTAGTGGCCTTTATCCAATGTTAGGGGCCCTGGAAGGGGAGTGGAACGACCAGAGAGCCAAATACTGCAGGGGTGCAATGGTGTAAGGTTAGAATGTTAAGTTGATCAGCAGGGCTAGATTTAGGCTTCAGTAGGCCCCTGGGTTAATACAATTTGGGGCTCCTTCATTGCTTGAGGCCCCTTTAGTCTTTAGCTGCCCATACTAGGCCATATGTAAATCTGACACTGTTGATCTGGATTACAGTATCTAAAAACACAAAAATATAAACAAGTCCTTGTGGTCTTCGTTCCCCACCTTGATTATCACCAGCTTCTGGTCTTCTTGTTTTCTACGTAGTCAAGAATCCTGTCTACACTTCATTTCCTCATATTTCCTTTGAATATCAAGAATTTCAGTCTTCGTTTTGGCTTTTTGTTGGGCAGCGGTGATCAGTTGAGAAAACACAGCATCTCTGGATTGGGTTTTTTGTCAGTGTCAAGTTTGTTTAATACAAACCTGTCCGAACACAAACAAGAAATCCCACTGATCAAAAACTTTTTTCCGTGCATAAATTATTTGATGTGAGCCAATGATGAGCTTCCATATACACGGTATGTGTTATACAAATACATGTAACATGTAAATATATGAGCACGATTCCACATGTGCTAATGTGAATCGGACAGTTGAATCCAAAATTTTACGACCCGGGAAAATTCTGGATACAACTGTCCGATTGAGTGTGGCAGGCTTTCCCAAGAAAAATAGGTCAGAAGTTGAGAGGGGTGTCCGAAACAACATGGACACCACAATGAGGCCAATGTCGCATACGTTACCGCAATGTGGATGTCGCATACGCTATATGGAATCTCGGCTTTACCACAAATTATGTCACACTCCGACAGTGTTGTCGCCCGACGGTCAAGTATTTTGAATTAAATGGTCACCCTTACAAACAAATGGTTGCCAGGGCGACCACTAATTTTCAGCCCTGGACTGGATGACCTGAGTTTTAGGGATGACTTTCTAATGGACACCATAGATTTATAAGTTATTAGTAAAATCTTGATTTGGATACACTGTCTAACAGGGTTTAACTGTTCCTTAAACCCAATATCTAAGCTGATGTTTCAGCTCATTTGAACCAATTCTAATTTGATTGATTAGCTGAATAATTATTTAATTAGTTTTAATGGTGTGTGTGTGTGTGTGTATATATATATATATATATATATAATTTTATTTTCTTCTTTAGATAGTGACTCAGGCTCAGTTATTGGCACCAGCTACTTCAGGCACAACAATTGTTAATGTTACAGCACCAAAATTAACAGGTAAGCACTGCAACTTTGTAATATTTACACAGTCTAATACTTATGACCATAACTTTATTATTTTGTTTGGTATTTGGAATGATCTTAAAATGGATTTGTTATAATAATTTATATCGATCTATAACTTCTAACCGTGTTGACATTGTTCACAGGGGGCTCTTTTGTTCATGGTTGGTACAGCTCAGTCTGTAGCTAGTTGGGTACACTTTGTTCTCGTAGCGTATTTGTTTTGCAACCATTGCCCTGTCACATATCCGAGTTTCACTGGCTTTCTTTCTTTGCTTAGACTAAGTTAATTTCACTGTCTTGGATGGCTCTAGGCTATCAGTTTCTAAATCGAATCTTGGTGCAGTAGGTGGCGGTCAGACACTGAACATCAACCAGTCAGGGCCACGGTTCCAGAAGGTTGGGGCTCAAGGAAACCTGCCGCAGTCACTCCCTGCAGGTGCCATCGTAGTTAACACCACTGCCAAGCCAGGTACTTCACAGTATTGACTCGTCTGTGTTCAGATTTGTCATGTGTGTGAAATCATCGAATGTCTAGCCACAAAAACCTCTTATTTCTCACATGGTGTAATCAGTCTGTGGGTAAAATAATCAGTCTGTGGGTAATTGCTGTCATACGGTCAGTTATGCTAAGAGTTTATTGTGGCAAGGTTGTCTTGATGTGAGTAATTAACTTTGTGACAACCAAAGGCCAAGTCAGTCAGAGAAACATCAACTATACCCCTTCAGTTGCTACATTAAAATTGTTTTGACACGAGTGTACATTTGAGATGAGTAACTTCACTCCAACAAGCTTTTAGTAGATAGTTTTAATAAATTATATGTAAATGTTCTGTTTACTTGGCATTCAAAATATGTGTCCCTTTAAACAGTAAAATGGTTGTAATATACCAAATGGCTTATTAAAGTTTGTTAAATAATTTCATCAACTTCTGCATCTGTATTGTTATATATAACATGTGTGTGTATGTGTGTGGGTGTGGTGTGTGTATATATATATATATATATATATATATATATATATACTTTATTTAATTATATATCACGAGAATGACTTATAGTATAACTGACAACCATCTTTCTCATTATTCTTGAAAGTTCTGGACATTTATCTGATTATTATCAAAAATTTGTTTTTATATATTAGCAATCCCAGGACAGAGGCAGCAGAAAGTGATTGTGTCGCATGTTCCAGTCACTACGACAATACCAACAACAATATCTGTTACCACGGGGACCATGCCCAAGTCTGGTTTCCATGGAAATCCTGTTGCGCAAGCAATGACTGCAGCACCAATTGTCACCACAACAGCTGCAGGTGGACAGCCGCTGACCAAAAAAGGTAGAGTGAGAAAATTTGTTAATTAAATCGTGACAGGATCAGGAAGACCATATTGGATAATCACTGGTTTGGCTTATCAGATGCCACAGAAGTTATTGGTACCCTGAGACTGAGCCTATATGCTACTTTTCTAAACAGATGTTGATTTAATCAGCTTTTACTATAATTTGTATAAAATTACTTTTTATTTACATATTATTTTATTTCAATGCCATTCCGTTACCTCTTATGTGGAGGATAAATGTTTGATATTGGACTGAATATGTTGACTTTCTCCAGCTTTGATTAAAGCACCTGTTCAGCGACACATGTCGCCTCACGTTGCCTTGACAACCACAGCACATATTATGGACCAAGCTCAGCTTCATCGTGAAGTGTCCGGGCAGGGCCAGGTGAAACCCCCATTAGCCCAGCCACCAGGGCAGCCTCAGCCCCACCAACCAGGCCACATCCAGGGAAATATGTTCACAATTCCTACAAGTAGACCACAGCTAGGCAACCAGGCCGTAGTCTCATTAGGTATGGGTACAGGACAGGTCAATACGATGGCTGATGCTCGGCCACAGACACAAGAGAAAAGTATCAGGTAGGCTGTGAAAATTGTTCCCAGTTATTTGCTAATTCTATATATAATAATGTTGTACTGATTACAGTATTATTTCTAGAATATATGTTTGCAAGATTCCTAAGCGTTTGACAAGCTTTGCATGAAAACGGGAATGTGATGTGGCCAATGAAGCACAAACAATGAGCCCACCTTGCAGTCTTTCCGTTGTCTTGCTTATGAATGATCCCTTTCTTTGGGTGTCCAGTTCATTTTATTTCATGTCTTGTTATTTCCGGGAGAGTGACAAATCCATGGTTTTCCATCAATCAGAACACTCTCTACAGAAATTTGGGAACTGGTCTATGAACCTGGCCACATTTGGAGTTGTTAGTGTAAGGGTTGTGTCTTGATCAGGGAAACTGTGGGGTATAAAGTTGGTTACAGTATCATTTCTATACAGCCAGCTTGTTTTAAATAGCTGAATTCAAGAATCAGGCTCCGATTATTGTTACACTTGTTTTGATTCGTAAATAGTGTGAGTAGTTTTATTTCCTTCAATAAATGTTGAAAATTATTGTTTGGAATATTTCTTACCGAACCTAGAAAATCGTCCTTACCGGGATTTTTTGCTGTCGTCAAGTTCATCCGTCATTCAGAATATTTTATTGTCAGCTGAGAGACTAAAAATTAAGTTGAATATGTTTAGCAAGAAAAATAAGTAAAATAGTGACACGATTTAACATGTCTTCTTAGACTCACTGATAAGACAAATACACTTTTATAATCCTGAATACATTTATCTAATATGGAACATGAATGAACTGTTTCAAAGGCATATTTTATTGTTGTTTGTTGAATACAACATTATTCTGGATTGAAATAGTTGCTTCATCAACGCATATCCAATGTCTGTGAAGTGAACTCAACTCTCCGCAGTATCCACACATTCTAGAAATAGTTATCTACATGAAATAGTTGGAAGCCCCACGGCAGTGTACTGCACTTCAAACCTTCAAGTAGTTGGATCGAATGTCGTTGTGACTGATGACTCAGTTTCGTTCACCAGTAAATGACTGTGACTAGATCATTTCTTTTCCTTGTGAGAAGTACTCACTGTGTTCAAAATATAGTTCTGTATACGTGCTCACTCAGAACACCCATGGGCTACAGGAACCAAACTATCAGTGTGTGTGTGCATGTGTGTTTGTGCATGTGTGCATGCATACTCATTGTATATTGTCACTTCTCCTGTTTTGCTTGCTGTTCACTGATTGGTTAGTTGTTTTAATTATTATGGTGTAGTAAAACTGTGATTGGTCATAGACTGAGGTGTTCTTGTCTACTTTAGTTCAGCAGATCAGTACTGTTTGACTGTTTTTTATGTTTCAGACCTGGTATCCAGCCACCTTTGCCATTCTCTCTACAGAACTGTGCTGCTCTTAGTGCCGCAAACTATTACCAGCAACCATACAACGTCATTTATCAACCTGCATTTACCACTGGTGGCACCACAATACGTCCCAGCATAGGTAAGTTATGATCCTGAATTTGAATTGTACTTTGTTATTGTCTCGTTTTTGTTGTTGGGATAGATAGTTAGATTGAAAAGATAATTATAAACTTTATAGATAAATAGGGCACTAGAAAGATAATTAAATATAATGATCAGTAAGGTAGATAGTTGGGGGCACGAGAGAGAGAGAGAGAGATAGATAGATTTAGAGAGATAATTAAATACACTGTGTTCCTTTATTTTGCATAATCAACAGTTTTGCTGATTTTGTGTCCAGTTATTTCAATTAGTGGTGGGGTTTTTTGACAGAATTTTTGTGACCATAATTGTAGAATAAGTAATTGTTTTAGTATTTCAGTTTGTGTACCGATAGCCTGCTTTTGTCGTGCAAACATTAATCAAGGTTGTATTGAGTGTATTGTGTACACGCTGAAAGCTGACAAACTAAAAGTTATGCCGTGACATGTACAGTAGAATCATGCTATAGCAAACTTGGTTACAACGAGATAGGTGTTTATGGTAAGGTGATGCCAAAGCCCAGTTGGATCCCCATTTAAACCTATTATAATGAACCTCGGATATAGTGAATCGGTTAGAGTAAATATTCGCATATTACGAAATCATTTCAATGTCCCAAAGTTAGATTTGCATCTTAATTTACCCGACATACAAAACAGCAAAGCTCAAAGTCATATATTCAATCGTGTTGACTTAGAGTTTGAGTCGGCTTTGAGTTTAAGTTGACATGCATGTTTGAACAGTTCATGGAATATTCAGTCGGCTAATTACTTTCATACAAGTGCCTTGATTACTAATTGGCAACTGACACCAATGAATTTAAGCAATCTATGAAATACTTATCTGAATAATTCAGGGAATACTCCAGGAGTAATTATCATTTAAGCATAACTCATGAATTGTATAAATATGAGTGAATTGTTCTAAATTGTCATTACAACATCATCTTAGCTAAATGTAAACATGCATCCTTAGACACAAAGTCAGTTTAATGCTAAGTACCAAACTTTGTCAGATTTTCTTCATAGTTAATTCTGTAATGATTTTTTTTATCTTACTTGATAGCAATATTGTGGAAATAAAAAAACCCATCAATGAACCTCTTCGCTGTAGCATGATTCCACTGTACTTGCAACCAGAAGAAAATCATTGCTTAATCTTCCATGTGAATCCATTAAATCTTTACCATAAGCACTTGTTTTCACATAAGATCTATCTTACATTTGCTAAGTCAAGATGCATTTATGAATGCTAAATTGTTTGGTAATAAACATCAGTTTTAATACTGACTTGTTTCCAATACAGTCCCAGGTCAGCCAGCAAACATTGCAGCAACACTGCATGCTACACCGCAGGGCACACTGTCAACAGCAACAGCAGTACAGCCAGGTGTTAGGATACACCCGCCATCGCTGATGGTGAATGTAGATCCCAGCCACGCCAGTGCCATCACCATGGCAACCCAGTTTGTAGCTGCTAAGACATCAGAATGTTAGTAGCAATACTGTGTGGCATAGGGGTGGGATGATTGCGTCCGGACATATGGAAGTGCTCTCGTCTGTTTACATGCTTTTCCATTTTTGCTGCATTCACATACAGCGTATATGGAATCTTAGCTTAAATGACATTGTTGCTAAATGCGTGAGGTGACAATTTCGGCATATTTGTGGCAAGGTGGTGTAGAAAATCGCCAGAGATACGACTGAGGTGTTACCACAATTGGTTGATCCTAGCTTGTATGGAGATAGTAAAATCACGGAAGACTATAGATTAAAACTAATACTTGGAGTTATTTTGCAATCGAATCGGATCAGATCTGTTTAGTTGAGATTGTTCTCGTAATGATGGGTGATTTTTTTTTGTTTTTTTTTTGTTTGGCCGTCAGGTTATTAGCAAAAGCAACTCTTGTTTGTTGACCGTTTTTTAATTACTTGACAGTTTTTGAGTCGCATGTTTTTTTTATATATCTTACTCCAGCTCCGACAGTTACGACAGTGGCCACGCCAATCATGCAAGCAGCAGCCGTCAATCATCCAGTAAATGTAACCTTGCCGACATCTTTCGGTGCCGTATCTATCAATCAGCAGTCTGGTGGCCCCATCACCCAGCCAACAAATGCTTCACCGAGACCAAGTATACTGAGAAAACGGCCACACGAAGCAGGGTAAATAATAATAATAACCAGAAAATTGCTGTGTATAGACAGATGAATAAAATCAGTTTTGTGTGTGTGTGTGAGAGAGAGAGAGAGTGGGGGGAGAGTCAGAGATGATGGTCGCTTTGTGGCATTCTGACTCAGTGTATTCTTATCGTTTATTTCCAGAGTTATGATAGTGAAGAAGAATCTTTTATCAAGTGTCAACGCTGTGGAAGTTCCATCGTCTCAAGATCTGACTCAACACATTACGCCTACTGTGTCTCCAAAACCTCCACCTCCAGTGTACGTTTTAATACAGCACCATTTATAACCTTCATTTACAGCCTGTGCCATCTTATAAGAATTTTAATATGATTTCTATGATTTGCTGGCATTGGAATGTTTCGGTCCACCTTTTTAACATACACAAACACACACACACACACACCAGGGCCTGAAAAATCGGCTTCCCAGACGCCGGGGGCGAATATATTTTCATGCTGGGCTAGTGCTGATCGGCAATCACTTGCCCATTTGGGCAAGTCCCTTTTTGAGACTAAATTCACCAAATGTGTGTGCGGATGCCTGATAAGCAAGCCAATTAAACAAAATAGTTTTTTCCTGCTGCATACATATATTTATAATCCGCAATGCAAAGCTGCCTGTGAGTGCCAGCTACGCCTAAAGCCGAGATTCCATATATGTGGCATGCAAATCCAAATGCCTATGCGACATTGTGGTATCCTATGTGTTTCAGACACCCCTCTCACACTCCTGACCTATTTTTCTTGGGAAAGCCTGCCTGGACACTTGAATCAGACGGTTGAATCCATAATTTTACGACACGGTGATAAAAATATGAATTCAACTATCCAGTATGCACCAATCACTACATGGAATGATCCCTTTTGTTGCATTTGGAAATCGCATACGCAGCCGCACACATGGAATCACACTTGTATGTTTACATGTTTTCCATTTTTTGTCGAATTCGCGTAACATATAGAATCTCAGCTTAAGACAATACACCACCTATTTAAATGGTGTCGCCAATTAAAAGCTGTATTCATTGCAGTTTACTGGCTTCGCGTTCTTGGTAATTTGAAAATTTATTTATATGGTGAGAGTGAAAATGGTTACTGATAATTCAGCGAAGCAGCAATGGGCTTCACTGAATAAGCATTTCTTATCAAACACTTATCTATTTCTCGATTTTTATTGCAACTAGATGTTTATATGTAGGCAGGTGAAATATAGCAGATTTTCAAATAAATGATAATTTTGGATCAGGTAAATATTTGTTGGGCAAGTGAAAACATTTGTTGGGCAAGTGCATTTCTAATCTACTTGCCCCGGGGCAACTGAATTGAAAACATATTTTTCTGGCCCTGACACACACACACCAAGATAAAAGCTTGTGATGATCCAGGAAGTTGGGTGATACATAAGTGACCAATAACATATCAGAAAATGAGCAGTAGATATTTTGCTTGTCCGCTAAGTAGTATGTTTATATCTTATTTACATGTTTTGTTGGTGCCTCGGTAGTGCAGTTGGTAGTGAAAACTGTTCTGTAGACTTCAAGATCGGGATTCAAATAACAGTGTTACTTGTATCCATGGCAGGACAGTGGTTAGAGCACTGCACTGCCAAACCTCCAGGTTATAGGTTTGAATCTGGCCTACATCCGTGTTTGTGGGATGTTTCCCCAAGTGCCATGTGTCCTAGGTGTGACCAGTGTCGAGGTTAAATAAATCAACCAACTGACTGGTATCAACAACATATTTCATGTAGTCATCTCATTTCCCTAGGAAGTCATCCTTCAGCGATATGTCTCAAGTTTGACCATCACAGGTACCCGTACAAAACAAATTACCCACTCACTGACCTATATGTGTGCCTCGTTTCTAGTGATCCAAACAGAGAGAATAGTCAGTCTTCGACGGACACTGCCTCATCAGCTGAGAGTACTCCACAGTCCAACCTTGAGGCTAGAGTAAAGGAAGAACCAGTGGAAGGTGGAGAAAATGGTAGGCCATAATCACTAGCACTACACTATGTATATTTGTCACATTTCCGGGTCAAATTGGTGATGTCAGTGCCGTAAATGACACAGAAAAGTATGTTATGAGAAGTGCCTCGAAAATATTTATATATCTGTGTAGTATTGAAATTGAAAACTGAAGAACACCGTCAGTAGATGATGATGTAGATTTGGGCAGAATGTAATTAATACCCAAGAATCTGAATGAACAGATTTGTCTTACTACACCACCTACTGGTATACACGTATTGTGGGATTTCTCCAGATATATACCCCAGTATCTGCAGAAATTTTTCTAGCTGCAACATTGTTGGTATTGTGATAGAGAGAGTGAGTGTGTGTGTATGTGTGTGTGTGTGTGTGTGTGTGTGCAATTAATTGGAGAAATGTAAGAAAGTTTAAGGACTAATTAGCGATTCTTTGAATTCTGTGAAGCTATCATGGAAATTTTCACAATATTTTCCTAAAATATGCATCGAACGATGGAATTATTTACAGTGTATGATAATATTGAATCAAATACTATGGGAAATTATCCGGTGAAAATATTAGATGAATAGATAGATAGATAGATAGATAGATAGATAGATAGATAGATAATCAGGAACATCCGACTGTCTACCTATGACCCATTCTATTGTCTGCGTATAGTTAATATTCTTTGTAATTAATTATTATAAACAGTATAGTGATTACAGTAGAAATTGTTGTTTGTTAATATTCTTGTCTATAAATTGATGCTAAACTATGAGATTCAGAGTTGGACTGGACATTGTTATACTATTAATGGTAGCTGTTGACTAGTAATGTACAATACAAAGAATGCCAGATAAGTAGAAAAATTCGACCAGAGTAGGAAATGTTCATAACTAGGATGAAATTATCTGTGTCAAACTAGCAAGATTCTAATGCTGTGTAGCCCACCGTATTAATGGTAGCTGTTGACTAGTAATGTACAATACAAAGAATGCCAGATAAGTAGAAAAATTCGACCAGAGTAGGAAATGTTCATAACTAGGATGAAATTATCTGTGTCAAACTAGCAAGATTCTAATGCTGTGTAGCCCACCGCCCCCCCCCCCAATTACTTACATGACAAATCTGTCCAAACCTTAACTGTAAAATGGCTATATGTACATGAAAGCATCTAACAGTAGCATAAACCTGACAATGTATGACTATGTTGATTTTAATAAGCCACATATTTTATATTTGACAGCTGAAAATGCCACTGGTCTGACGTTATTCAGTCCGATGAATAATAACGTAGAAGCCTCGCCAAGAAAGAAGCCACGAAAACAAAGGCTGTGAGTTTGGCATTAGTTTTCTCTTTACTCGTGCACTCTCATATCAATTAATAAATCTAATCTTCTTATCGCGCCGCCATTTTATGTTGCTGGCAATGGAGTGATGCTGATGGAACCTTTTTAGGAGAGACGTTTCTTTAATTGTTTTCTTTGATACGCTGTTTCAGTTTCATTTGTTTTGTTGACAGTGAGGCAAACCACGAAATACAAGATGGTTGCTCAAGCGATGAGGAGTTGGACAAGTTGGCTAAGGAGGATATAAAGAAGGAACTGGAATGGGTGGAAGAGGATCTAAAGCTGGAAGGTTTGTCTCTTGTAACTTGTGTGTGTGTGTTTGTGTATGGATGTGTGTGTGCGTGTGTGTGTGTGTGTGTCTACTTAATGATGAGATGTGTCCTTCTCCTCTTCATCGTTATTTTATGATGTCCCTCTAACTTCAGAAAAGATTAAGGTCGAAGCAGCAGAAGATATAAAAGAGTTTGTTGATGAAGAAGGTATTCGCTGGACACGAGAAAAACGACGGCCTCCAATCAACCTCCTCAACCATTACGTCTGTAGCTGGAAGACGAGAAACAATCACTTCTTGCGTTATAGCGATGTGAAGCCAAAAGGTGAGCTATATAATGTGCTGAATACACGTCATGTAGGTAGAAGTGGTCTACACGTTAGTTCATGATGGATGCGTCCATCTTGGGTTCATGATTACTAACAGTCTTATAGACATATATTTGATAATGAATACAAAACACGATGTTCTTCTTTAAGTTCAGCCTTCTAAGATGCTTCACATTCAAAAGATAAAGAAATATATTATGTTTGATGCAGGAGAGCAAATGTTCAGCGATACATTTTTTTGTTTGTGGCCAAACAACGTTCAGCAAATTTGAGAATGCAATTATTTTAATAAAGTATATTTTAAACATGTTAAAAGTTGGAAGTTTATAATAATCTAGTATTTCTTTATTGTCTGTTCAGTTAAATTTAAGTAGATGTATATAGTTTAGTGGTACCTTTATTATCGAACAAAATATTTGTAGTAGAATGATCACTGGAATACACATCAGGATTCAGTTCTGAGTTCATAAACACTGATTTATTACATTTGAAGATTCTTTAGTATTGAAAACTTCAAGAAGCAGGAAAATCACTTCATTTTTAGCATGCTGTATTTGACAGAATAGCCTCCAGAATCTCTTTTTAATCAAGAAAACTTAGATCCGGTTTGTTTAAAAGATTGTATTTGACTCGTCATCACAGAGGTTGTTAATCACGTTAACAATGTTGTATTTATTTTTTCACACAAGTGGAAAATGGAATCCCAGAAGCTAAACACAAAAGGCACTTGCCTGGAGGCAAGTCAGTTTCAAAGCTAATATTAATCTTCCTCTTCTCGTTATTGGAATTGTATTAATTTGTTTTATAATGCAAGGCTTCTCTCTCATCTGATTCACAGTTGCTGAAGGCAGTTCAACTTGATTTTTTAATTTCTTTCAGAAGAACGTCGGCCTACCGTTAACGAGTTAGCAAATCAGAAAGGAATTCATCAAAAAGCCAGTGGATGGAAGATGTATCACTTGGCTGCACAGTTGGAAGAATTGGTATGTCTAATCTATATATATATATATATATATATATATATATATATATATATACAGACTATAGATAATCTATATTAAAAAAAACCCAGCTGGGTCTCAGTGTCTAACATCTGCATCATGAAATTCTGAAATGTTTCAAATATATGCTCTATAGCTTCCACCAGATGTGTGTAACTTACCTTATGGGCATTTCAGGCTCCCAGTCATTCAGCTCTCCAAATGGACAGACTGACAGATAGAAAATATAATTTATAGCTCGGTGAAAAGTTTTATATTACACTGTGTTCAAGTCTAAATTACCACCAGATTCTATTTGGAAAAACCTTACCAAACTGAAGTGGACACCGTAAATCTGGTGCATCTCCTTTAACAGTGAGAACCGGGTGCCCCCACAGTCTAACTGGAAGCCCGGTTAGCCACAGATCTCAACCACTCGAGTTCAAATCTAAACTTGGGCATGTTTGAAGGATGTTTCATCTTTTACTTCGGCTCATTATCTTTGGAGGCCTCTAGGCCCATTCATCAACAATGAAAACGCACAGCATAACTATAAGATTCAAATATTAGCTGATTGATGAACTTGATTTTATTAATATCCAACTCCATATTTACGGAAATATCCCCTTCAAAAATAAATAGATAGAAATGCACCTATTTGCTCATCGTCATAACCACCACCAGGTCTATTCTAAAACAGGCACTAATAACGTATTAACACCTCTAAATTACCTTTGACCCATTTGGAAAATTATACCAATTGATCCCATGGCCTCAGACATGCTTTTGAGGTATTTGACTGGCAGGTTTTTTCTCTCGAAAAGTTCACTCTTGGTCAGAACCCATCCTGGGCTAACTGTTCGAAGTGTTTATTACGTGATATTAGCAAAGTAGGAGTTATACGGATACTTCTAACCAATATTAAGATTATAATTCGGACACGTCTTGTGAGTTAGCAATGCTTTTGTCCATTTGGTTTTGGTGCCATCATTATTTCATTTCAACATGCCAAGTCCTACCTTTCCTGCCTTTTTTAGTAGGATCCTACTACTTTTAGGTTAGATCTCCTACTTTTCACCGTCTTTCAGTTGTCAATCCATTATAAAATATCAATCCATCATTTGTGTGTATGTCAATCAAATTAAGTACATGTATATGGGTGGGAAACTTGAATATATTTGTGTGTTTGTGCCTGAGTGCATGTACTGTATTATTTATTATATGTCAGCTACCATTTCATATACTTTCAAAAGTGACGTGTAATATTTTATTCAAATAAGACACACCTTTGTCCACATTGTGTCCTACTTTCTCCTACTTTTGGGGTAAGAAACTCCTACTTTTTATGTGACCATTTTGGCTGGGATACAAATGAAGACATCAACAAAATCGGCACAGAAATATGAATTTAAAATGTAATCGGAATAATGCCTCTTGCAGGTTTTATTGTTGAAATTATAGAGCTCGATAAAAAAGAGAAAATTCTTAAATATCTGCCAATCGTGGCCATTTTTTATTAGGTGGACAATCTAATATGGTAGCCATTTTGTAGACTATGGGTCAGACTGATTCGGAGTCAAATGCTTTTGTATGTCTGCAAAACGAGCTACAACTAAATTGGGTTGAGATATGATTGGTCAAAGTTTTAGTCAAAAGAAGAAGGTTCTTCCCCCAAAATACTAATTTTCTCATTATCTCCTCATTTAGTATAACATCTGTGTCATGGCGGTTTGAAGTGCTAATTTGTAAACAACAGTATTTCCAGAGAATTGTTCATAAAGCCTAAATTATGGTATTGGTCAAAATACAGATCCACTTTTAATTGTTTGCTTCTCGCCGTTGAGTAACATTACACCTGATATTCTTGATTATCTTTTATGTATTCAGTGTGTCACCATTACACTCCAATATAAGTCTGTGATTTGTCATTTAGCTCAGGTTGTTCATTTAGTTTTAGAGTAGCAGGAGAACATATTTGGCGAGGCCTCGGGTCGAGCTTAAACCAAGGAGGTGTATAATTTCGCTGGACCCAGAGTAGCTGTGGAAGTAGCCAGGGAAATTCTCCGGGTGCCGGCTTATAATGACATGCCCGATTTAGCCAAATATGGGATTATGAAGTTAAAGTTATCTTTAATCCAGCCCTCATTCGTCAGATGTTTGCTCGTTTTCAGATGGATCTTGAGCGTGACGTGTTCAGCAGCATGTCGATTGTTCAGGAGTCCATAGCACCGAAACATATAGCTAAGAATCCGACGATGGAGGATGACATTAGTATGGTGCACGAGTTAACGCAGGTGAGTGGCCATATGTAGTGAGATATTTATTGTTTTAAGTCTAGTAGGATGTATCACGTCCGGACCCTTTCGGTCATTTCAACTAAGATGACGGGATTGTTAGTACGCCGTCCTGTGGCATATAGTATGTAATCATAACTGGGCTTTTAGTCAGTCATATACCGTCCACCCCTCCCAAGAAATTACTGAAATCAGATACTATTTCTGCCTGTATCTCAAATTATCTTCAGGATTTGGTAGAACTTTCTCTGCAGTAACCCCATAAAATGACTTAGGTTTGGTGAATTCGTTTCTTGAAAATTAGGAAAGTACACGTGGGCTACATGTTTCATCGTCGTTTGGTTCTCCAGAACCATCTCATTAACATAAATTGTTTTACTACATTTACATTGTTGCGTCTGTTAAATGGAAAATTTAATCAGGAAAATAGCACACAGATTTCCAAAGTACAGCCGAGTATGTGATACTTTTTTTAAATTTAGTCAGTTGATTCTCTTCTGTTTTCTTGTGATGAATTATCATTGTGTTAGATGTTAGTGTCTCCATTTTGGATTGCAATTGTTACTACATGTTTCCTGTCATTTTACTATCTTATCTGTTTTAAAGAACATCGTGCATTCGTTTGCACTTACAAGCTGGTGTCTTTTGTTGAACTCTGTTGTTCTCAGGTATTTCTATACATTTGTATTCAGTGCAGTGGGTAATCAACATCCATAGCATTGCACTATTACGGGCCATTCCCGTGATTGAATTTTGATGTTTTAATGAACTGTTAAACTGTTTTAGGGCAACATCCAACGATGTCAGCTGGTGATGGACCAACTGGAAGAAGCGAGGGTGTCCATGGTCAAAGTTCTCGAACACAAACAAAGAATTATCGACATAATAAACAAACACCACAGTAAAAGGCCAGTCAAGAAGAAGGAAAGAACATAAGAGCTCCGTTTTAACTGTACATTAATCCTTTATTTCTCTATCACTCTGTATCACACAACCACAAATAACTGAGAACAAAATGACTGTTATTTATTTTTATGAGTCATCATTCATTTGGCTTTGTTTCTTGTAGTATTCCAGGAGGAATTACATTTCTCTTGGTTCATAGAAGAATTTGTTATGCTGCCTGTGTGTGTGTGTGTATGTGTGTGTATATATATATATATATATATATATATATATATATACACATGCCATTCTGTGTATTTAACCCAACTGGGTGTGGTTTTGGGATGGGGGGGATCATGATTTATTGTTAACCTTTTTCAAGGCACCACCAGAAGTTGTTGTTATTTCTGCTGAGATGGTGGCAAAAACCTCTCAATTGTTTTTCATCATTTTGGCACACGCTCTCTGCCGTGCCGCAATGCAATTTCAGTCGTGTATATTTTGTACATTGTCTATGTTATGAATAAATGGATGTACAAAAGTATTCTGTGCGTATTACAAAAACACTTATTCTAGGTATAGATATTTTTAGTCGTTAAAAGAAGCCTCGGACAACCAGCCCAAGCAAGTACCAACATCCATGTGGCTCAACGTGCTGACTTCTAGATGGAGAAATGCTCTCCGTGGTGTTAGCAGAAGCCTTTGTTGGCTACATAAAATCCCGCTAATGTACATATAATTTATTGACGTTTCAGTGGTATTACTGGTTACCGTTAGAATCGGGGTATGAAGATCTGGGTGAATCATTCTCTGATTGCCATATATGCTAAGGTAGCCAATGTTCCAGACAGTAGCCAGCTGTTTTCATCCTCCTGTTTTCATCCCTATAAAATATTGCCAAGAAATTATTGCTGTAAAAATTATTTTGCATGGGAAACAATAGCTTTTGCATATCATTTTAAGATAAGCTATTGCAGTGACTGGAGTTACAAAAACAATACCTGCTTACAAATTTACCAATTAATTCACTTGTTTCGAATGCTAAATCAAATGCTACTATGAAAGCAATTTCTTAATTGTTCTTGCTAAGCATCTGCCTCTCTTCTATGAAATAGAATTCCAAGATAAACGTATATTAATAAATTGTCCTCGCATCAAGATAGCACACACCAAAAGCACCTCATGGTCTATATAACGTATCGAAGTGAATTGATGAAAATAGCTAATAGCTAGACATGTGTGTATAAAAATAAACAACATTATTTGAATTAAAGATAAGTTAAACTGAACTGATACATTACAGGTCCTGGTATTGATTAGCATTGCGCTAATACAAGTTTAAGTACACATATTGTTACGCGTGTAATGAACAAAACATCGCTCTTAATTTGTATTAGCATGTTAAAACTTTTGTTATCTATTCACCATAACCAAACACATTATTTAATAATCTTTGTATAATATTTTGTATAGATTGGTATAATATTTTATATAGCGCCTTATTCAACTTGAATTGCGCTAAGACATGATTTAAGCTCATATAGCTCAAATGCATTTTATACATAATAAATTGGTTCATATATTATAAATACGTTAATTTAAATAAGTGGATTTTAACAACCGTACAAAATCTTTCTTTACTTGCTGCAAGTTTAATATGATTAGGCAACTTATTCCACAGTCTGGGAGCTGATGCATGGAAGGATTTCTCTCCAATTATTGCCGTGTGGCTTTTTGGAGCCATCAGAATTAAATAGGACTCCGATCGGAGCGTTCTTACTTGTATGTATGTTTAAATCAGATCGCCTGGATACAGTGGTGCTGTTCCACTCACTACTTTGAACGAATGAAACGTACAGGAAGCCAGTGCAGTTGGAACAAAGCAGTGTGATATGTGCCCGTTTTGCGAGTGGGTGTCACCAGACGTGCAACACAGTTCTGCAGGCAGTTTGTCATAGAACGAGGGATAGTATATGACGATGCACTGCCATATTCCAGTAGAGAAATAATAAGGGCTTGGGCTAATCTTGCATGTTTCATAATTTAGATATTTACGAATACCGTATTTTCCGTGTATTGCGCGCATTGATGTATAACGCGCAAGAGAAACCGGGAAACTCTGCAGCTGGATATCGTATACATTTATTTCTACGAAATAAATTCGTGTTGGACTACAGATCACACTACCACCCGCGTTCAAATCTCGGCGTGGGCATATCTGAAGGTTGTTTCGTCTTTGACTTCGCCTCATTACCTTTGGAGGTCGCTCGGCCCATTTAGCCTACCTTGTGCACAAACGTGGCCGTAAAACATCAATCATCATCATCTGGCGGCCGTGTTTTTGGTTGACGTCACCGGGCCGCCATCTTGACGAGACCTTCCATCGACACTCGCCCATCTACGCCACAGTAAAACTCTCAACTTCAATAATTAATTGCGTGCCTTTATTCAATTATTATTTTGTCTTTAATAATTTATACGAACTTGGTATATATTAGTGATTGGTTATTTAATGTCTACCATCAACAAAATGGCAGCCGTAATGAATTATTGATATTATAAAATGAAGACCGCACGTCACCGAATAGTGCAACATGCGCCATCATAAAATATTAGACGTCCGGTTGTCTTTATATAATAATGCTTTGAGATTTATTGATCTAGAGGATATCGAATTGATTTTAGTCTTTGTAAATTTTATATAATAATAGTTTTTAAATATATATTTTATATTCCAAAATATATATAGCTGCTGCAAACTGCATATGGATGTACTATATGAAATACGGGCATTTCAATCAGAGAAATGGAATTATAATCGCCACTATTTTGTATATTTTATTGAGGCAAAATAATCTCTACCTTTTTTTCTTTTTAATAATAATTAACATTTCTGATAAAAAAAATAAATCAATATATAAAATACTGGTAATAATAATGATTAAAATATGAAATATAACATAATAACGATATAACATTATTATTAATAAGTAAATAGAAAAAAGTATTTTGAGACTTTGTAAAACTTTTTATAAATTACCAAAAAATATCGATTTTATCATAATAAATAGGCACTAATTGTCGGGCATTTAAACAAAATTATGATCAAAAACAGCAATACACGTTCTGCGAAGATACAACATTCACAATATCTCTGGGGCATGGTTTCTCTTGGTAAAAACGATACCCAAAGCTTCGTATAGTTCTCTCTTTAACTTTGCTAGGCCTTTTCTGGATACCATAGGGAAGGTCATGCATTTCTGCGGACAATGATGCTCTGTTGGGTTGCCCACAATCCGAGGCACCTAAACAACTAGATGTTGTACTGGCAGGGGTTGCTCTCTGCACGGGAAACTTTCGCTATGTGGCTGTCTTCTGGGGATGTGTTCGTGCACTTGCACAAAAGCGCACATTTTGACCACTTTTATCAGAACAATCATCCTTAAAATGGACTGAATTTTTAAAACTATATTTCGTTGCCTTTACGCCTCAAATTAATCAACCATTTTCGGTGCAGTTCAGGTGATCTGATTACATTTGGAAACTTGAAACCTTATGAAAATGTCTCTTAATTTCTGTATAAATATAGCAGACACTGAACTGCTAGGTGACATCAAATACTTTACAATAACAACTTGTTGGTTTACTGAAATACATTTAGATCAAAGAAAACCGATATATTTATTTTAAAATAAAATTAACACAGATATAACTACAAAAGGTATAACCAACCCTTGAAACAATTACACTAACATTAAATATGACATTCGTTATTTGAGAAAGATGTCATGAAATCTTGGTACGGTGTTGCTCTTTCTCATTCTTGTGTGACGGTAACTGTGAGGTAAGACGCAATATTTAAATGAAAAAAAAAAAACCTTTTAAAACGTCAATGTGCCGGAATTATGTTGAATCATTACGTTAGGGCACTGAAGTACCGAATTTAGGAAAGATCATAATTATGACGAAGACACAAAGAGAGACACACTATACCAACACACACATATTGATGACGTCAGTACACACCTCTTTCCGCGACCAGAACCGAATATTCATGAGGCTGCCATATAAGGCACCCGATTACTTCTCGTGACCTGAATTTCAGCACACGTGCAATTAAAATATCCACGTATTGTAGTTTCTAACGTTTAATAAGGTTCTAATAAACATATTATATAAAATAATTATTCTTATTTACAATTTTAATAAGGAATTCAGTCGAGGATGAAAATTTACAAGGAATTGTCTGAACAAGTTTTACTGAATATTTGGGGCAGCGTGCTAGATACTTTAGCTGTCTGTTACTGATGTTTTTAAGATTAAAAACTATAAAAACCTCGTTTGATGCAATTTAAACATGGTTCTCATGATTAAGGTATGGGATTATTGTAGTCTGCTACCCTTTTAAGAACCATCTGCATATGTTAATACCATAAATAGTGAAAAATTTACATTTATCACATAGATTTCCCCCATTTGAAGCCTCTGCCAAAAAAAGATACTCATTGAGAAACTGTCACTACAGAATCTTGGGCGCCTCCGTTGTCTAGTTGGTAGCGCGTTGGACCACAGATCACTACCACCCGAGTTCGAATCTGGGTGTGGGCATTTCTAAGGGATGGTTCACCTTTGACTTCGCTTCATTACCTTTGGATGTCGCTCGGTCCATTTAGCCTACCATGTGCACAAACGTGGCCGTAAAACATCGATCATCATCATCTCATAGGGAACCGTAACCTGGTAGAGTGCTACCTCATCCACACTTAATACAACCAAATCCACAGAAGCGTGCCATGCGAAATATAAACAGAGCACATTACGTCGTTTGTCCAAATTGTATATTAATTTTGCCATTTTGCTTTATTGTAAATCTTTCTTCCACACAGCGTCATTGACGTATAAAGGTTTCTACCAGTGCACCATGAAACGTTGTCCTGTTTACACTTATTGTTTACACTTATTGTTTACACTTATTGTTTACACTTATTGTTTTTGCTCTCGTCGTATCTGAAGGTGACGTATTGTGTGAATAGTTTGTCAACGCTAATTTTCATGGAAATATAAATGAGATGCCTCGAACGGGAAACGGTTGTTAGGATGTCAGCGTAAATAAAAGTAGTCTGACGTTCAAGGGGAAGGGCGCACACACACTTCAGTGGTTAGGTGACGGCTTTAAACCGTGTAAGCATGATTAACTATTTATATTACATGTAAACAGCACAGGTATCATAGCAAAGTAAACACACACGTACGCCACATCCAAAACATTAATCAGTTGACAGATTATAATAAGTCGTTGTCGTTGATTGGTGTGTTTTTTATTTGTGATATGTTTACATCGAATACAAATTGATGCTTTATACTACACACACCTGCTCGTGCTCCTGTTGCTGCTACTACTGCTACTACTTCTACTGTTGCACTACTATTACTATTACTACTAAAGATGCTACTAGGAGTACTTCTACTACTACTACTACTACTAATAATAATAATAATAATAATAAAAGTAGTGGACCAAGAGTAGTGGTGGATATTGTGAGTAATGTGGTTGTTGGTGGTATCAGTAGTGTGACGGTAGTGAAGGTGATAATGATGGTAGTGCTCGTGATGGTGGTGGTCGTAGCGGCAGAGGTAGTGGTAATAGTGGGGGTGGTGGAGGTGGTAGTGGTAGTGGCGGATGTGATATTTATAAGCCGCCAGTTTCAGGAAACTGTTCTACGACGTTGTGAAAAATAAACAAGTAAAGCATATAGGAATCAGCATTTATAGCAAAAAATAAATAAAGTACTCCCTAAGAAACTACAGTTTCCATGGTTACTAATAACATTCTATAAAAGGACAATATTGATTTATTGTATAAAGGTCATTAGCTACCTTTACTCAAAAACATCCAAATATCTATACTACTCTGTATGTGTATTTATATGCCTACATATATGTTGAGTTGTTTATCCTCGGTATAGCTCACATGACATGGGACATATGGTCGGGTTGGGGGGGGGGCCTTCCAAGGGAACAAAACATAACCCTCAAACACGGGCATGAACCGGAGTTGAGCACACACAATCTGCAGATTGACAGCCCAGTGTTCTACCCAATGCACTATCGAAAGACTTCGTGTGCCTGTGTAAGCGGCACCGTTGATTTGTGTGATTTAGCAGTGACTGTTAATACACCGGCACAGAGAATCAAATACAGATAGTTTTCATACTAAAGCATATAACATGTCGCTAGTTGATATGTTGCTGTGGTACAAACATAAAAAATATAGAATGTCTCGTGTCCAAATCAGAAAAAAAGGCGACATTTAGAATGTCAGAGATCGATTCCTTCACCAAATCGATCACTACCAGTAATTCTAGATATCCATTCAGAAAGACACAAGCTATAATTACTCCGCTCTGGTATGTGTGTTGGTGGGCGTGCGTTGTTGGTGATCCTGGCTTTTGTGTTGAGTGCGTACCTGCGTGTGCGAACGCCCGTGTGTATGTGTGTGTGTGACGGAAAATCAATATGACGACTATTGTCAGCTCCTAACAAAGCTCAGAGAATAATTTGACACGTCTAAGCTCAGCTTATCAACGTGAGGGCAACGTTAATTACAATAACACGCTAGCCCGAGCCCATATTACACAATAAACCTCCATTCTACTGCAAACGTATTCCATTCCATTCCGTACGTACGTTCGACGCTCCCATAGTTCAAATGTGCCTACGTGTGCGGATGTTTCAGCCTTCAACGGAAGGTTTCTGCCTAATCATCGCGTTTCGCAGTAGCGTTTCCCCGTTGGCCGCGTCGATGCCGCAACACGGCAATCACTCACTCTGAACGTATTAATCTGTTAGCAAGAACCCAATAAGTTCGATATCACGCGATATTTGATCCGACGACACGTTTCCAATCCCTTGCCTATTAACGGCCGTTGATTAATAATTCTGAGAGAGGGGGGAGTGAGGGGGCCGCATCCCCTCCCGTGTGCTATAAGCTTAAGCCGATATTTGGCTAACTACGACTCGCCGTTGGGCCGTCGTCATGGGCACCTAACGCCATCTACCAATAAGCCGATGACAACGTACACAAAAACCCGAACTGTGTCAATACTCTCTACACGGTTACCAAGCGCTGAGATTAACCGCCGACTTGCCTCGGCCTGTACGCACTGTGGCGGTATATAAGGTTGGCCTGCCGACCGATGTGACACAGTGCCAGTTTGGTCTCAAGTTCGCTGCTTTATAGTCGGTTGAGACGGAACGTTTTGGGGGCTTTTAATTCTGCGTTATTCCACACCAGGGCATCCATCAATATGGTAAGTGACTGTACAACAAACTTCGGCTCGCTAGCTGATGTCTAGTACTGAATTGAATGTTGACCAAATTGGTCTTCTTCACCTACTAGCTTTGTATTCGGCATTTCAGATACGCAGTCGGCGTTTTGAGGAAAATAATTGCTATTGCTGAAGCAAATTCGCGTAATTCGCTGGTCGTGTAATATTCGCACGTCATACTTGGCATAAAGCAAAGTTCGGGAAGATTAAATAAATATTTGAAAACAAATTTGGCTAAAGCGCTTCTTCCCAGGGCGGTGTGACGTGCTCTGCCGATGGCCGAGTGGCTAAAACGCTGCGCTGCAAACCACCAGATCGTCTGTTCGAAAGCGGCTGGTGCCTGTATTTGTGGTATACGTTTCCCAAGGTTGTCGCCCCAAGGCCATATGTCTCTATAGTGTGACCAGTGCCGAATGCTAAGAAGAAATTCACATGCGGGATATATATATATACATAGTCGACAGACTACTCACGAAATATGATAATTAATTGAAACTTCAGTCAGCTGTACTCTTCGGCTTGTTATGTTTCAATTGTGCACCTTTTTTTCCAGCGTGAGTGTATCTCCATCCATGTCGGCCAGGCTGGTGTCCAGATGGGCAATGCCTGTTGGGAGTTGTACTGTCTGGAGCACGGGATACAGCCGGATGGACAGATGCCAAGTGACAAGACTATTGGAGGTGGTGATGACTCGTTCAACACCTTCTTCAGCGAGACTGGCGCCGGCAAGCATGTGCCCAGAGCTGTCTTTGTCGATCTGGAGCCCACTGTTGTTGGTAGGTTTGCCGAAATGCTTCGTCAACACCGATTCGGTCGAATTAGTGAGAAAAATCTTGGTTGATAAGTTAAATGACACGGTCACAAAAACGAAACCAAACACAAATCAATTTTCTTCTCTTGCAGATGAGGTACGTACTGGCACCTATCGCCAACTCTTCCATCCAGAACAGTTGATCACTGGAAAGGAAGATGCCGCAAACAACTATGCCCGCGGCCATTACACCATCGGCAAAGAGATCATTGACCTTGTCCTGGATCGTACCCGTAAGTTGGCTGATCAGTGTACTGGACTCCAGGGATTCCTCATCTTCCACAGCTTTGGTGGAGGTACCGGATCTGGATTCACCTCGCTGCTGATGGAGAGGTTAAGCGTTGATTATGGCAAGAAGTCCAAGCTGGAATTTGCTGTCTATCCAGCCCCTCAGATTTCTACAGCCGTGGTGGAGCCATACAACTCGATCCTGACCACACATACCACCCTGGAGCACTCAGATTGTGCCTTCATGGTCGACAACGAGGCCATTTACGATATCTGCCGTCGTAATTTGGACATTGAGCGTCCCACTTACACCAACCTGAACCGTCTTGTTGGTCAAATCGTCAGTTCCATTACCGCTTCTCTGCGCTTTGATGGCGCCCTGAATGTCGACTTGACCGAGTTCCAGACCAACTTGGTGCCTTATCCACGTATCCACTTCCCTTTGGCTACGTACGCTCCAGTGATCTCTGCAGAGAAGGCCTACCATGAACAGCTGACCGTTGCCGAGATCACCAACGCCTGTTTCGAGCCAGCCAATCAGATGGTGAAATGTGATCCACGTCACGGCAAGTACATGGCCTGTTGTATGCTGTACCGAGGTGATGTTGTACCGAAGGACGTCAATGCTGCCATTGCCACCATCAAGACGAAGCGTACCATCCAGTTCGTCGACTGGTGCCCTACCGGCTTCAAGGTCGGCATCAACTACCAGCCACCGACCGTCGTACCAGGAGGTGATTTGGCCAAGGTACAGCGCGCCGTGTGTATGTTGAGTAACACGACAGCCATTGCCGAGGCCTGGGCTCGTCTGGATCACAAGTTTGATCTGATGTACGCCAAACGTGCCTTTGTCCATTGGTACGTCGGTGAGGGTATGGAAGAGGGTGAATTCTCTGAGGCTCGTGAGGATCTTGCAGCTCTGGAGAAGGACTACGAAGAGGTCGGAGTTGACTCCGTAGAAGGCGAAGGCGAAGAGGAAGGCGAAGAATACTAAATGAAGAAGCAACTACTCATTAAGTTTATTTAGAGTTCGATTTTTTTTGATAGCTTGAGAAAAATTAGGTATAAAAAAGATAGTTTTCTTAATAAATTTAATTCAACCATTGATGCTTGGTTTATCATTTAAGTATGGTTTAAAAGATAATTAATTCTGATTATAGTTCGTATATTTTGGTTGAAGTGTTTCAAATGCTATTACCTCAAGAAAGATTAAATAACTTTCAGATTAGGGTTTTATTTCTTCATAAATGTTAATCGAATTTGGTGTAATTTTACTAAGTGCACAGTTCAACTAACAAATGCATAATAGAAGTGTAGGTGGTTGTTATTTACAGACTTGAAATTATCCAGTTTCTAAATGTGCAACCAATTAGCCGAGTTCATGCTTGCGTATCCCAAATTTGTTTACATGCGGGGCACAAGTTCTATTAAATTTTATTATACTCGTATTCTTGAATTAGACGTCCAAGTCAGCGCTACAATGTAGGAACTTCACAAAGGCTTAAATTCGGGGGGATGTTCAAACGCTAAACCAGACATAGCATCAGTGAAAGCCAAAAATGTGTGTATTTGAATATTCATATAACGGTTTTGATCGTGAAAATTATTGCAATCTTCTTTAATATATTCTCAATAATAGCGAAGCTGGACATGACATATTGTATATTATCCGTTGTTTACGCCAAACCTGATCACGTCGAGAATTACAAACACAACTAGATTAAAACCGTAGATAGGAGATAGACATGAGCTAGAATAAATCGGTTTTAATCAGCGTGTACGCATATATTTATACATTTCACAAACTCAATAACGATATAATAATTATAATCATCTTTATGGCAAATGAATAAACAAGAGGGTATCTCCTACGATAAACCATTAGTGTATTATAATATATATACTTTATTATATGGTGTTGATTGTCTATCTATGAGTGTCAATACTGTCGCTATGGTTCAGTCTGCACAAGGTAACATCATGAAATAAGTTTGTGGTCTCAGCAAAATATCTCATCATAGTAATTTTCTTCAAGCTCTTGCCATAACTGATGCGAATACTCTTTTAAATGAATATAACAAGTCTTTATTTACAGAATATTTCTAAATGATTCACCAACCAGGAACCTTTGTGTATATTTTATCGATTTATTTGTCACTCAAAATATCTTAATACCTGGCACATTAGTAAATCGAACTGTTGATATGGGTATTTCTCCCGCTAGTGTTATTTTCCGGGGTTGTACGAACTCTAGTCAATCTTCACACACTGCTGATGGTCTCGTCGACTCACTACGATTTATGTTATACAACGATAATTATACAAAGCCGTGGTCTAACGAGTATCTTTTAGTTAAACTTTTAACAAAATCTTCTTAAATATTATTGCTGTATTAAGCTTGTATTGTTCTTGTTTATAGTACGCCGTGTGCACTTTTATCCTGTATTTTCTCCATTCTATGGAGGTTGAATAAAATAATAATAATAATAATAATATTAAAGAAACCGCACTTCCTATCCAGCACACTGTTTTGTCAGTATCACTGTCGTCGCGCCACCTTGCGGCTTGAGAGATGGCCTCGTCTGATCATGTAGAAGCCGAAGTGGACTATGATCCTTATGATGATGATTGGTGTTTTACGGCCACTTTTATGCACAAGGTAGGCTAAATGGGCCGAGCGACCTACAAAGGTAATGAGACGAAGTGAAAGACGAAACAACCTTCAGATATGCCCACGCTGGGATTCGAACACGGGTGGTAGTGATCTGTGGTCCAACACGCTACCGCTAGACCACGGTGGCGCCCTATGATCCTTATGAACACAGTCAGCCATAACAATAGCTAGAACTTCGAACAGATCCATGTACAGATTCAAATTGGCGTGCTGGTGTTTAAATGCGTGTTCCTGAATGATTTATATATCGGGTGTTAGAAACTACGTAGTGAGTAACGTATTGGGCGAGCACGTGTATTATACAGGATTTTCATGAGGAAATAGACTGAGGACATTTTTAAGAATATTAACAGGAGGAACATTAGTGATCCAAGACTTTGATTATTGCCTAATTAGTGTCATAAGTGATTGGATTAAACAAGAAACAGAGGATTTTACGGCTTGATTTAATATTTCTGTCATTTGTGCTCAACGTCTTGCTTCACTTTGGCCAAATGGGTAGAGCGTGAGACTATTTACCTATGGCTATGGTCATTCTGTGCGCGAGGTCGCAGGTTCGCGCCTCGGCGGTGGCACTGTAGTAGTAGGGTTTTTTTCATCCAGCCAGGCAACTGGCAAGGGTTTCTCCACCGAACATGCCATATATTCTAAATTTATTTCGAATTAGTCTCCGTGGGGAAGCTATAAATTACAGACCATATGTGTCTCCCTCGTTTGAGGTTTCCAGTCACGTAAAATACTGCCATTTCGGCTATTATTATTATTATATATATATATCACAAAGCTGATGGTTTTAACACGTTTCGGCCTGAGTGATCACCTGTGGCTTGGTTTAGTGGTCCTGCCCTACCTTCACACTACTTGCTGATTAGTAAATGAACAAAGCTCTACTAAGACAGGACAAGCTCAATGTTAAGAATAAACTCCAAACACAGTATCTGAAGCCAGTCTTGTCGGATCAGCATCCACCGATTCCCATCACTGAGAGTAGAGAGCAGAAGGACAATGGCAACGTGTTCAAGGGCTACTATGCTACGGTAACTGATATTCACGATATTTCACAAGTTAGGACTTATCTGGTAAGTAACAAACTTGACGTCACTAAAGCATCTTATGTTGATGATGATGATGATGATGATGATGATGGATGTTTTACGGCCACTTTTGTGCACATGGTAGGCCAAATGGACCGAGCGATAAAGCATATCATGTTATATATGCACATAGGCTGAAAGGGGCAAAGGGGAACTGGCCACGAACTCCTGAAAATGATGCTTGAGCATAACATGTTGAACACAGTATAGATTGCCACGCATATGTGTAACACTGGTTTCCTACATGTTGGGAAAACCTAATCAGACACATAAATGAGCTCTGCCCCCAGGCATATAATGCAAACCAATAATGTTGATCAACATTTAATATTAATGTGTCTTACCTGCTACAATGCACTAATAAATGTCCGCATCATAACGCACACACGGTTGATTTTGTAAGAACCGTGCGCAAACAATAGCTGTACACCAAGTGTACGATTACTTATGGCAAAATAATACACGTTGTTTCCTCTGAAATTTACGTATATATTAAATGTAATATTGAGGCTACAAATTATGTGTGTATTATATTGGTCAAACAAGATAACGCTTGGTTAGAGTACAACTTTGATTAAATTTTGTGTAGGTTTATTTTCAACGACTAGATAGTTCATTGTACGTGCCTCTTTAAAATGCGCACTTAACTAACTGTTGTCGTTTAACACCATGAATCACCCACATCGTTTTCAACTGATTTGTTTGTGAACTAGACTGGATTACTAGTAGTATATTGTATTACTTATCGTGCATATTTAATTATCAGAACACCACACGTCAGTACACTAAATGTATATTTCCAAAATACACTCCCGCCCCCTCTTTCTCCATTACATATTTGTATCATGCACTCGTACCATGTATTATACATATTTACTTTTTGTTTATTATATTATGTGAATAACCCATTACATATTTGTATCATACACTCGTACCATGTATTATACATATTTACTTTTTGTTTATTATATTATGTGAATAACCCATTACATATTTGTATCATACACTCGTACCATGTATTATACATATTTACTTTTTGTTTATTATATTATGTGAATAACCCATTACATATTTGTATCATACACTCGTACCATGTATTATACATATTTACTTTTTGTTTATTATATTATGTGAATAACCCATTACATATTTGTATCATACACTCGTACCATGTATTATACATATTTACTTTTTGTTTATTATATTATGTGAATAACCCATTACATATTTGTATCATACACTCGTACCATGTATTATACACATTTGCTTTTTGTTTGTTATATTATGTGAATAACCCGCATCAAAAATTAAGATGTTTCCGTTGAGCAACATGCCATATACCGGTAAGTGTATTTATTCACGTATTAATTGTTTACGTGTGTATGCACGGGAATGTACAATATTTGAACACTGGCCTGGCCCAACTTTGCGTAGTATAATTATGTTGAGAAATACAAATGAAACTAATTTGGTGAAATGACAACTGACTTTTATGATTATTTACTAAAACATAATAATAAGACTGGTGTTGCTGCGGGAGAGGACCGTGAAGATCTCACGTTTTTAAAGTTGAACGCTGAATGCACATATTATGCTCACAATTTATTCAGGTTATCAATACACAGTTATTCACCTAAATATTCACAGTAAACACGTTTAACCGAGAATCATGCTTGCTAATTTACATGACGTTGGTATTATCATAGATTGTATTATGTTGTGTGAGACTTTCTTAAGTGATTTAAACGAAAATAAGTTTCCTCCGCCAGGCTACCAATTTGTGAGTAACAACAGAACTTGGTGCAAAGGAGGAGGGGTTGCTGTGTACACCAGAGAATCATTTCAATATAAAATATGTGGTGATCTTACAATGAATATTAATAATGAATTAATGCACAAATTAGTTATCGGTGAGATATGTCGAGTTCGGGGTACAAATGCTCATATGTCCCTCCACCGATATCAGAAAATATTACACATGTTGTCTACTATTAGTGGGGGCGCTATGATTGGTACTGATCAACATTTTAATTACGTGAACCTTGACCATCATGGAATTACAGGCAATCTTCTTGATGGCTTTATTTCCTGTGCATTTGCTCCAACAATTAACAAGCCAGCGTGAATTACATATAACACAGCTACGCTGATTGATAAAATATATGTCAAGATGAGACAACCTGAAGAATTGGTGTCGGGCTTTTAAAATTTAACTGTTGTCATCTCTAATTATTTAATATATATATATATATATATATATTATATATATATATATTTTAATTTTATTTTAAAAAAATTTTTTTAATAAAAAAACCCAGTAGGTAGAGGTATACTCTAGTCTATATTGACGTTCGTTGCGAAATAGTTAATTAATTTAAAAGTAAGAATAATTTATTATGAGTTTGTAGACGTTCTCTGATATCCAAATGAAATATTTATGATAAAATGAACATACCTATTCGTACAGAGTATATAATAATATTTATTTTAATTTATGCACCATAGCCATACTTAAAAAACCTTGAAGAATAAAAATGCATTTAAAGTGTGAGAGAAAATTACTTTATATACATCTAAGAAAACGTATTAACAGTACATTTTAGATCTAAATATTTTACCTATTAAAACATTAACAGCATTTATTTCTTGTTTGGTGAGATATTTATTTCTAGACATTTGTGAGCATGGAGATCAATCTAAAACAACTTTGAAATCAAGGAGAACGATTTTTCCAAAATATTTTAATTAAATATTGCTCAGTCCCAGCATTCTTCTGCCCTTAGAGGCAACAGTCAGTGTAACGAGGTTTACAGCAAAGACTATTAATAACAAGACGTGTTACTTCGCGTTTTAACATGGGACGCCATTTCGAATTCATGGAGCACCAGGGCCCTAGCGACCGGAGGTAGGTTGTCACGGACAGCTCCCTTCGTTAACATGGCGCCTAATGGCACTGGTTCATTCTGCGCCGCTTTCGGCTGCAGTAACAGGAAAAGTATGCACAAATAAAGACATCCCCGAAAGGAAATGAAAGCTGGTGTAAAAATTTGATAGACCACGGAGGTGCCCATCCCACTTAGAATGAAAAAACGTGAATAAATAGTATACCTGTAGATAATGATATTTCCTTGGCTGAAGGAACCATAATTAATATACTGCATTTGTTATAAATGTCAGACTTTCTTTTTAATCTGATTATAATGTCTATTAATAGACTTATTATAATATCTTTATTAAACACTAGTAGCAGTAATTACAACCAAGTCAATGAAACTGATGCGAGCAGATAAAAAACGATCATGAAATTGCTCAGATTTATAATAACATTGATGAACATGGTTTTATTATGTTGCACGGACATCACACTATCATTCATGCTCAGGCATACCAGAATTACAAGTAGATGAGATACGGCGTTGATTGTAACTAGTAAAACTCTATTCTCGACGATGAACAACAGTGAGCCGAGAAATTAATAACTGGAATTTGGCGACCTTATGACGGAATCGAACCGGTGATCCTTGGCGGTTAGGGTAAATCCATCCCATGGCGCTAAATGCAACGTGCTTAACCGCTAGATCACCGGAGCTCACTGTATTACATTATAGAAATGTTTACCGCGCTAATTGTTGCAGTCATACATAATATACGTGTGCTTATTACTGATGAACCCCGAAGTATTTATAGACAGCCGACTGATAACTAAGCGATGGTGTAAGCGAAGTGGTAACGAATGAGGTTTAAAATAGAGAGTGAAAATGAACCAATAGCGATTTACCGTCGGTAGACAACCGATGGGCCACTGGAATGTCATGTCGGCTTGCCGCTCGATGGACGTTTACGGTCGATGGGCTACCGGTCATTACCTGGTTATGGCAACGTCGGCCGGAATAAGCTCGGGATTTATTTCAGTGTCTTTCTCTCTTTTACGGGTTAAAATACTGCATTAATTTTTTTTTCTATTTTGTACTGGCATGAAACACACCTACGTGTATGTGTGTATATATATGGCATAAGTCCAATTTGTTTAGCTTGTTTTCATCAATGACGGCAGTTGTCTACGACGGGAAGATTTCAACATGGCAGTTGTCTCAGTTAGCAGCTGTCTCAGATGGGCGTTGTCTCAGGTGGCAACTGACCACAAACAATCCCTTTTTAATAATACAAGTTATATACATGTGTGTGTGTGTGTCGTTTGTTTAGTCTTGGTATGTGTCGCATCTGGGACGCATGGCCAAGATGTGACTCTCTGGGAAATAACCCAGAAACACCGGTGAGAATCGGATTCGAACACCCAACCAGGAGCTTTGTAGCACAATACTCAAAAACCAACAACTCTAATATAAAATGACAGCCATACTAAGTTAGATGACGAACATATATTTATTACTACGCGCTTCCAATGCAATACTTCGCATACTATTGAATCACGTGTATGACGTATATGTCCGAGCAGTGCTGAAAATTAGCAAGATTGAAATGACCCCCAAGTGACTGTGTTTTGACAAACCATTGTTGTGCTCATCTGATAGTTGTTGATTAGGGGACATATGTAATTGTAAACAACTGCTTTTGCTGTTTATACATAGGACGATTTTACCGGAAGTAGGAATATGTCGCCGAAGATGAGGAAATATGGGTACAAATAAGTTAAATAAATCAAACAAGTGAAATTCACAGTGTATAGCTTTACCAATTTCACAAACTCAATTTGCTACAGTCACTCAAAACGCAAGCAATGTAAAACGAACGACGAAAAGTAAATTAGCTTTATTAAACATAAATATCAGGTGTTTCATATAAAGCATAAAACAGCGTTCTGGTATTGCATAACGTTGTTCAGGATAACGCGTACATGCAGCGCTTCTACGAATGAACTGCTCTAAATATGTGTACGTGTAACATTTGTATGGAATGTTAACATTTCTGACAACACTAGTAAATATTTGCAGTAGATTATTTGATTTGCAGTACATAAATTTCCGTGTCTAATGGTGCATGTGTGTGTGTGTGTGTGTGGAATCATGTTTATATACATCCATGAGTGTGTTCCGGACCAGTCATCCCATCACGAACGATGAGCCCTCACCAAGGACAAACACATATTGCCTACAAATATTAAAGCAGGTATCTCAGCAATACCTTAGATTAAGTACAACATCATCAGATTGTGAAATCGGGTATGAAGCGCATATGGTCTAATAGTTATACAAAGTGTTTGGCTAAATCACTAACCCTCATCGAGTATTACCGACAACAGTCAAAAATACGATTGTATGATCATCATTGATAATAAGTACATGTGTATATACCAACTGGATGCTGATGTCACCAACATCTAGTTAATAGATATTGACAAATTATAACACACACACACACATACATACACGTACATGAACAAATGACACATATTATCACGTTAAATAAATAAGAAACACAAACTGTAACCAATAACATCTAAGTTAGATTTGAGGATATGTCTTGTGATAAAATAACTTCCTACAACATGCATCAGTGAATATAAATAAATATAAAAATAACACACTAAATAACAAATGATCTACACATGGTACGATAAGTGGCCTCTCACCATTTCAGAGATAAACACATTTTGTAAAATCGCTGGGCCACCAAAACAGTGACGCTCTACATCGCCGAGTTCGCTAAACGGGGCCAGCCAGCCTTTGCAAACTGGAAGAAGGCAGAATATTTGTAGGATCACGATCAGTGGATTATAATTGATAGTAGAACAGGTGTTGGCTCGTTTGTTACTTGGTTAACTGACCATCTTTCACCAGGTCACCCATCACAAGCGCAAAAATTGCCGGTAGAAAAGAAAACAAGTTTTACAACAATGTCCTCCTAGAGACGAATTGATGAAAATTAATAACTACACGACGGCTCTAGCATTCTACACGAGTGAACAGAGCAAAACTCCCTCCTCTACCATACATGTATAACAGTTAGTACAAGTTTTTAATTATTAAGTAGTTTTATATAGACTGTTTTATATATATATATATATATATATTGTTGTATCTCTTATTTGTCTGGTTTTGTAGTAATTTCGAAAAGCATCCTCTAAGGAAACTTCCAATAATTGATCACAGATGAAGGCAGATGTTGCACACAAACAAAAATCTTGTATGCACTTGGACAGAAATGGAAATGTCTGGATGGACATACTAATTTAAGATTTATCTATCAGAGTCCTATAACAGGTTCCCTATTTGTGTGTGAGTATGACAGTGTGTGTGTGTGTGTGTGTGTGTGTACATGTGTGTGCAAATGCATATCTTTCTATGCATTTATCTACGAGTTTCTGTATCCATTCAACTGTATGGCCACACCACATACATTTTACAGGTCTTGTCGACTTGAGCATAATACAGATAAACATCAACACAGGAGTAAATAACATCTCCCTGTGCAGGAAACATATATTTGTTTTAGTGTGTCGCCCACTCCTACCTATATTACACACCACACTAATTATACCCAATATTTCATAGACTTCTCCAACACCAAAATATTGCTTCATCAAAACAATGACATCCAGTATCAAATAAACAACATGTTTACAAAAATCATCTTCTGAAATGTCTGCAAAAGCAGGTTGACTAAACATTTTATGACAAGTGGGGATACAGTTTGGATACTTAATAATCCACAGTGTTAAGTATTAAAATTTCCATGATCCTGGAAAGGAAGAAAACAACCCAGTAGTGTATGTGACATTTCGGCTTGTCATAAAACAACAATGACTTTAAAGTACACAGTGAGCATCATTTGATCGGAGATGTCACCGTGCGTGATTCAAGTATGTACACAACAGTTAGCTTGTTATTCACTCACAGCACCGAAATATCATCAGGTTTTGATTAGAGCTACGAATGAGTCAGTTTCATGCAGATGCCTCCAGACTGACATCGGTGAATCCATCACCACGAGTCTTGGAGCCATCCACGTCACTCGAAAGGATTATGTGCAGTCTGGAATCACTCAACGGTATCGATGACAAACCAGGGTCGGTGGCCGGCGCCGAAGTGAAGCTCGAATCACCGACCTCGGTGCCAGATATAGCAGAGATTCCTGATATTCCGGATGCGGTGCTATATCGACTCGGCATTGTCAGCCGTATGGTGTTGCCATTTTCCATGCCTGGACTGGACAACTGTCTGTGACTAGGCGTGGAATGAGAAATGTGGATGTCATCTATGGTGGCCAGCTCCTCGTTGCTGATGCCGAACGAAGCGGGATCCATGTCATGAAAGCTTTCTGCTGTGTGTAAGAGCTTCTCCTTCATGTTGCGGTTCTTCGACAGATGAGTCATACGAATCTTCGGTCCTTGAAGTGAGAGTCTTTCTGAATTCACCGGTTTCCTCAGAATCTTGCCAGCCCTAAACAGACTGGAAAAAAAATGAAAACATGTTTTGTATCTGATCTTCTTCCACAATGATGATAATCAATATAATATTATAATGCATAGCTGATGAAGTACCCTCACCAACAGCAGTTATTGTGATAATAACTATGAATTAAATATACAGACATATCTTGAGAGCAAGACATAAGCATTTTCAATACAGCCAAACTGAATAAATCATGCTTATATTCAGAGTAAATGTTTAGATTCCTGATACATAGTTTCAATTTTTTTTAAAAGGACAGAGTTTCAGTTGCACTTTACGGTGCCAGAAGCACAAAATTACTTACTGATGTATCACGAAAAACAGTACAATTACTGCAATGGACACAATGTCTGCTGTCATCCACATACCACGGAATTGCTGAGGTTTCTGAAATAATACCAGGTAAAATTAAATTGTGGGCACACACACACAACACACACACATACAGAGAACAATTCTTAACTATATTCAGTAGGATTAGGTCTATATAATCTATAATTTGTGATTCGATCTCATTCAAACTTACCAGGATCCAGATAGGTTTGCTGAGTTTCTGTAGATAGTCAGCATGGTTAGTAGTAACTGAATCAACACCCATACACCAGTACAGAGAATACAACCATGATGAATCAACCACATAGATGTTGACACTTATACCAGCTTCTTGATATTCCCTGTTTATATATATATATATATATATATATATGTGTGTGTGTGTGTGTGTATTGGTATATGTGTGTGTGTGAGAGAGAGAGAAATATGAAGGCAATATAATATGCATGTTATTGTAAACAACATCATAATAATCGCTGAATTAAGTGACCTATATTTAAGAGGTATATCAGTAAAACATCCCAATATTTGGTAAAACTAAATTAAATAAATTAAGACATTTTACTTGATATTTTCCCATGGGATGGCACCAAATTCGGTGTTGATGATCTTGATATTTCTCTGTAGTTCGATAGGGGCAAAAAGCCTTGAGCTGGCGTGATGAGACAGTACGTGCGTCAGGTTACCAGCACGGGGATGGGATCTATTATTGTCCACAAGCCACCAAACCTACAGATCGGTGACGGGTAACGTGTGAAAATCAGTGACAAGTCTAATAATGCATAATATACATGATATCAGTGACATCTCAGTCTATACAGCAGTACATTGTAAAACTGCAGACTTAAATTTTAATGCATTATTAAGCCATCAAGAACATCATTTAAAATGTGAATACATTATAAGTAGTTCATTTAGACAAGAACACAGTTAAAGGTCCTTTTATATTAGAGTAATAATAACACTTCAAAAGTCATAAATTTAGTGGGATTTGTGACACGATAGACAGTTCTAAATCTAAATTAAGACGTCAAATTTGGATTTCTACAGAGAAGATATATTTTTGTTTTTAATTACTGGGTATGTTATTATACATTTTACTGTACTTTATTTATACCATATGAACAATATTACATATAATTAGATGTTTAATATTATTATTAATTATTATTATAACTGATGTAGATATGTTTAAATAAAGGTATGAAACATAAAATTCCGTCACAAATTCCTTCTTATTTTGTCAACATGACTCTTTATAGCAGTACTATAAAGTAGACAATTTTTGAAACAAATACAAACTTTTTCAGGATAGATTCCTGATGCAAAAATGGTGTCGAGGATGATATCTTCAAACTTGTCTGCATAGGGATGTCCGCTGCACTGCGAAGTTGTCTTTATGTCGAACATGACATTCTTATTATGCAACTGGGCCTTTTCTAACAACCATCTCAGTGTTGGTACTGTCTGGTTAACACAGACATTCTGCTCTGCATTAGATAGTCTTTGCTTGCTCCCGAATGGATCAGTCTGCAAAAAAAAACCCCCACAGATAAATGAAGAATAAACGGATGTTAGTACATGTGCAGAAAAGGTCCTAATTCAGAATTTGTCTTAGGTTTATTATAAAAGTAGAAAATGTACACTGTTATGTGAAAGGCAAGCATTGTAATACAACTGAACATAAGATTGGAAGAGAAGTTCTATTCGACTATAAACATCGAATTCATTGATGCAGCAGAAATACGCGAGACGCACCAATACTCTAACTGATAACGGCCTGAATGGCAGTTATTAACCTGACTGATTAGCTCAAAGATAAAAATGTCGCAGTCTGTAAATTAATACTTTCGTTCTTGGGGAATATCAATTTAAAATAAATGTAGGATTTTAAATGGAAACCTTACCGGGGAAAGAAATTTTGTATGTAATCTAGGTAGAGGAAAGACTCTGCATGGCTGGAGATGAAACCACAATTTACAGCACGCCCTGACCACCTTTATGAACAGTAAGGATTTTATATACCATGAGGCGAAAATTCACTGCTGCAGAATTAGTTTCCAAAAATCAGTTATCCAGATGGTGTAACCAGAAAATGTGCACTCGGTGCAAGTTCTTCACACACACGCATGCACACACACTATACCTACATTCAAGAAATATTTTAAGTGCATTATAATGTTTCTGATTGAAATAAACAATTCAATTATTGTATCATTATCAGGGTTGAGGCGATTACAGGACCAAGGTAATTGATTACGATTACTTGAGAATACCATGATTATGATTGCGATTACATTCATTACATTGTAATCATGATTACAATGTGTATAGCACAAATATGAATGCGATTCTTCTTCAATATTTATTCAGTTGCATGTATAATACCGATATAAATATGCTATAGTGTTTACATGTAGCTTTGTAAGAACCAGACATTAATTTGTTTTAATATTTCCGAGATCAATATTCACCACAGAGCAAAGGAGCAAGTTATTCATTTGCCACGAATGCACAGGGATTTATAGAGGTAACTGAGATTAGTGCACACAATATCAGTGGAATTATTTGAATATATTTTAGGAATGAAATCCATCATGTATGGTGTAACTATAGTCAGGTAAGGTCTACATAATAACTAGGATAATTAGAATATAGTCAAACCCCGAACCTAACCCCGTATGACAAGCGGGAGCCTTGCTTACTTGTGTTTCGGGAGAATCCCCAGGCTGTCGCTAGATAAGCACAGCCTCTTGGGGGCCAAGATATACCATGGGTTAATTTAATAGACTGCTCGTCATCTGACTGCTGACCAATCAGGATCATTTGCAACTGGAGTTAAAACGACGGTGTCAGAAAGAAATGATGGACGATTGCTGGTTGTGTGACTAGCTTGGGCTTAACCGTATGAAAACAACACGTTAATCTGAAATGCCTCTTTATATGAACTGTAATAGCGGCAACATCTGAAGCAGGGTTTCAACCAATTTTCCTTTCATGTTCATGGAACAAAAATAATTGACAAATCATCACGTGTAGAACTATGACAGCAGTCCATCAATGGGTCAATGAGTTCTATTGTTAACTTTTCCCTTATATACCAAACTATATCTCTGGCATGATATAACATGGCAAATCTTGTGTAACCGTGAAAGTAATTGCTGATTACAATTACATTTACAATGGAATCGATTACATTGCATCTGGAAATGGCGATTACTGGAGATCATATAATCAATTACAATTACCCCAACCCTGATGATTTTACACTTATAAAAACCAGAAGCAATTCTTCTAGTATTTAAGACAACTAGGGCTTCTAGGGGGACAATCTAACTGTTAATTTCAGACAGAAGATATAAAAACCCCCTTTATTAATATCTATAAAACTTACATTGAAGCAATTGCCAAATAATACACATTTGAAGCCATTGCATTCCAAGGCTCAAGTGAAGCCATAATCTAATCTAATTGTTAGGGTGATAGAAAGCTACACTAATTAATAATAACACCTAGCAGATTATAGGAAGCCTGGATGTTTTGATCACACAGTAGGCTAAATGACCAGAGCAATGACCTCTAAATGTAATGAAGCGAAGGGAAAGATGAAACACCCTTCAGACATACCAATGCCGAGATTTGAAGTCAGGTGGTTGAGATCTGTGGCCATGTGCACTACCTGTTAGATCGGAGGGCCCTATATAGGAAGTCTGGAGCCTTTATTCAGATTGACCTTTGTTTTAAAACCCAGCCTGAATAATCTTTGACACAGTTACCTCATTTCTTAACAAGTAACTTAGGCAAGAGCCCATTAACACACACACACACACACACACACACACACACAGACACACATGCATACCATTATTAAATAGCTATGATACATGGTTATCCTAACATAGCCATCACATTATAAGCCATATCATTTTTCACACCATTCACACGACATATCATACCTTGATAAACCAAGAGCCGGCATCTAACAATTGAATCTGTGAAATATTAAACCAGCAACCAGCTTTGTCCGCTAACTCTGGCCACTTCTTTTTCACATCTGTGGTACGTTTCAGTGTCGTATCATGCATCAGATATGGGGTGCCATCATAGCTGAATGAGGTAAAAAAACATAGTTCAGTTGAATCTGGCAGAGGAGAGCCAAATATGAAACCGCCAAATATGAAACATCCAAATATAGTAACTGACTTATTTATATATTCCAAATTCCTACAGTTAAAATATGTTACTTACAACAAGAATAGGCAGGTATGTGACATCAGAGATTTGATTTCTAGTACAATCTATTGATAAAAGAACCACCTCTTTCTGTGCTAAACACTAGTCTCAAAATGAACCTAACACCGGCTAAGAATATTTTGAACACACGCCACAAGTGTATTTCTCAGTGTCTCAATAAGTGCAAAAATATGGTGCTATATAATTGTTTAATAATAATGATAATAATACAGTTATCCACCAACTAATTTACCTCACAGTAACATCTGATTCCCATGTGATGACATATTGGTCTGCAGTTGCAAAGGAATAATTGGTGTTCTCGGGCCTTAACTGGAAGAGAATTTAATAACAGAAATAAATAAGTAAGTTAATGCAGTCTTTAATACAAATCAGTCAGAAAATAACCCGTCAGAAACACACCAATTATAAGTGGTTTTCTTTTATTTGATCATCCATCACCAGACAATATTTTATAATCGTACACAACATCTACTCATAGTAGACTATTTAAATGCTATCACCGATATCAACTACCAGTGTCAGGACACTTACTGCAGCAGGTAACAGGTTTTGGAGCATCTACGTGCCTGAATGAGCGAGTAAGAACATGTGGCTGCATGCTCATTGTAATAGTTTGTGGGGAAGGGGGCGGGCCGGTGGGGTGTAACTTCATGGCTGTGGCATTATAAACGGGATAAGTGTTCATCCAGAAGAGAAACCAACAACTCTTTCACTGCTGAATGGCCCCTATTCCAAATCAGAAATTAATTTAAAATTGCTTTCCGTCAATAATTATCAATCGGGACATTATCTTTAGCCATTGTATCCATCCAGCCCCAAACATGTTTCTTAGACCGACTGAGTGTGCGCTTCACTTAACCTTGGCACTGTTCAGACTCTATAATGAACCCTTGACAGTTTGGTTTGTTCGTCAATAAATTCTATGAAATATATTTGCTGAGGAGTTGCTTGTGTATAAGTTAATAACTTATATATAGTGACATATATACTGACACATAAGTCCAAGTAATAATGCAAGACTTTGTTAGAAATAAATTACCATAAGAAGAAGAATTTATTTCTAACAAAGTCTTGCATTATTTCTTGGACTTATGTGTTAGTATGTATACAATATATACAAAAGCTGATAGTCTTACACAATGTTACTTACTGACGGTAGGCCACGATGACCTATCAAAAGTGGCTTCTTGGATATGTTAAAATTATCAGTAATACAAGGTGACTTGATCAGGACTGGTACAGCATATAGAAACACCATAACAATAATAAATGTACCTAGATAGAGAACACGAGCATCTGGAAATATACAACAACAGCACGAACCATGTTAAAAGTCACCAGCATCAGCTATACTATTATATAATTTCATTAGAGTGGGATATCTAACTCAAACCGTTTGGCAGCGATATGGACAGTGTATGTGTGTTTCAGTAGTGTATGAAACATATTGGCAAAGAGTTGTTGTGTGTGTGTGTGTCTTTGTACCTACAGGGATCTGATTACATTAACAGACATACTGCTAGGAGGTGGGTAAGATATTGTTTAAAACTTTACTCCAGTACCAGAGCCAGAATGATTGGGATAGACAGGCGAGTAGACATAAGGATACTTGAAACATCTCCACTGATAATATTATTAGATTATATATTTAAAATTAGTGTTATGTTAATTATCACAACAATACAATAACCTCATCCATTATACCCAAATAATGTGGCCAAACTTATACTCATAAGGATCAGTTCTTAGGCAAAATGTATTTTATTTCTCCTGACCGGTACAAATTAAATATTTTTAACTGTTTATGTAAACAAAAATTTGGTAATTACCCAGTACAGTTTGGAAAATAGCAACTACCCTTAAATAAATGTTGCTCACCTCAAGGGGTGACTCTTTCCAGAGATCTCACCAGCTGATGAATATGGTGTCATTTTCAGCACAGTTCAATTTGTTAAAGTTATTTCAACAAATTAGAATAAACTCCAGAGATGAACAAAATCAGGTCAGAATAAATGCCACGCATTCATACCAAGAACTGACCCCATTAAATGAAAGAAACAATAATCAGGATTCAGCAGAATTAGACCAGCCATGTTGGGTTTGGTTATGAGATGGCTGTGATGGTGTTTATAGAAATAATCTAACAGCAGAGAGAACATTTTCGAAACATCCCATTGGCTCTCGTTATATACATACTTGTCTTGGACAAAGATACCCAGTGGGCAGCCACAAACCAGGACAAACCAGTCATCAACACAACAGCTCCAAGATGTAGAAATGGTCCAGTTATCTGATATGTATAAGCCAGTTGTTAATGATTTTTCTCTTTAAAAAATAATTACATTACAATCAATAAAGAACACATTGTAAAGCAAACAGGAAATGAGAACTGTCTAAATCGATGTGGTTGTGTTTGAAATGTATATATCTCAAATTGGGCAATTAACTATTTTTACAGCCAAATCTCTGAACACCTCTTCATGATTTAATGGCACTTCTTCCAGTATATTTTGACCACAACAGCTCAATTACTGCCAATAAACTGCTGCCAAGCAATGAACACCAGCTTTTTAAAACCAAATCTCAATACTTTCTACAAACAAGGTTCAGCTAATAATTTTCTTCCTACAAAAGACCTGTAAATAGAAATTCTTAATAAAAATCTAAAAACACTGATGCTCTTCCAGCACATGTTTTATAACGGTGAAAACATCTCATTAACAACAAGCCAATGAAGTCGTTCTTAGCCTTACCATGAGTGCCTCCTTTTGTAACAGCCAGCCACTGCTCCATTGATGCGTGACAGCTATTGCCATGGTGATGGCCACGGCCAAGATGAGGACAATTAACACTTTATGAACCCAATGTATGTGCACTTGGTGACCATGTCCAAGGTGACACAGAGCTAGTATCTAAAAAGTAATAAAATAAGGCGATGGACTGGTTAGACAGGAGTCACAGACCTTTTGAAAACAAGTGCACACTGGTTAAATGGGCCTAAGTATGGTGACCATTTAAATGGCTTTTTGTTGCAATTGCAGAAAATCAGACAAAATCACTAAAATGAAGAAAGCAGAAAGCCACATTTTGAAATTTCCTTGAAAGTTCACTGAAGCAGTACACTCTGATTTTGCTCACCCCATGACAGAGTTAAAGAACTGTAATATACACCATAACAACAATATTGCATTTAAACAAATATGAACTAGTAAATCATGATTGGATATTTGAAGCAGCACTGGACCATTGATTCCTTGCAAAGTCAAATGAAGTCAATAAATTCTACAGTAGAGCATATTAGTTAAGCTAGATAGTTAAGAATTTTGTGTTTTGTTTAGTTACAATTTTGGAAAGAAGAAAGTCATCGTCAGCCAGTTCGATATCTGTTAAAAAACACGATGAAAGCTTGGTCAGACAGATCATTCCCCAAGCCCACACAGCACGTTAAATAATAATCGACATTACATCCCCCAACTACTAATGGTTTGTGCCAGGCGTGCTCTCAAATGTAGTTAGGTAATACGGTGTTACAGTCTTTAATTAGTAATTATAATTGCATGGTTAACAATATATTTCTATATTTTGTTATTAAGAAGTATTATTTATTAACAGAATGCCATCTTAAGAAATCTCACAGTAAAATATATTCTAAACATCCCAATGAAAATATAACTCCAACTGAAATAACGATTGTGTGGTACGTGTCAGACCTCAAGTAGAGGGTGGATTATTATTTGAACAGCGATGGATTATTGTTTGGACGATGATGGATTATTGTATGGACGATGGTGGATTATAGTATGGATGATGAATTATTGTTTGGAGAATGATGGATAACTGGTTTGGATGATGGTGGATTATTGTTTGGATGATGATGGATTAGTGTTTGGACGATGATGGATTATTGTAGAAACTCATGTCAAGGAGACAACTGAATTAAATCAAGAAGCTATTAGACTTAACCATACCTATAAACCAATAACAAAAATATCTATGTAAAGTAACCAAGAACAGTTGGCTCATGTACTATACGAGGGCCACGACAGATATGAATCCTGCTGGTTATAATGTAGGCAAAGCTTAACACTAAAGATAGCCGGTTTTAAACAGTTATACTGTATAATACTCATATATATGTGTAACAATAATTTCTCTGAATCATAGTCATACTCACATTAATTATTCCGACGTATGTCAGTAGAGCACAAGTAGTAATAAATATGACAGTATATATGTTCCTCCATGATCCTGAATGGTCATAAAAAAACCTGTTGGGAAACATGCATATATGTATTAGGTGTGTACAGTGTAACACACACACACACACGGATATTACGTTCAGAATCAGGTAAGTGTCAAAATGTGAAATGTTTTCAAATAGATTAACATACAAATTTAGACACATAATAAAGAGAGCATCCAAAATACTATTGCAGAGGATGATAAAACATAATTATTAACTGATAAAGATACCAAACAAAATAGTTTACTGATATAAATAAATAAAGTGATTACTAATGACTAAAGAAGCTGTGTATAGTATATAACATCTTCCATTTTTTGATAGAACTATCACTTTACATGAGCAACTTGGACACTGCAATGTTAAAGACATCTTCTTTGTTGACACCCACTTACAAATGTCATGTTTTAAATAATTAAGCTTTATCACATGTGTATCCTGTATAACTTCAGTCAAATTATTTCACACAGGAAGATATAATCAGTTATTAGCTATCTGTACGATGGGTTTAATGAAATGCACCATCTCCCCCATAATATAAACAAGAAGCACCACCAACGTTCCTTCAAAATAAGAATTTTCACTTGAAAACAAAGATTCCGTGGGATTAATCTGGAAGCATGTTCATCCCAGAGAAACTCATTCAAAAGTACATATCATATGTGTTGCAGTTTTATTTGCTTACTTCAATAGCATTTTACTGAACAGTTCTGTCTAGATCCTTTAAACTGCCATTTGACAACGAAGAAAAAGCCTTTACTTCACACATACAATGAGCTGAGGAGGTAATAGTAATACATTGTTGTATCCGAAGTGATTGACCCATGTTTAACATTAGTGAAAGGTGCATAATTTTTCACCACTTCAAATATATCCATGAGCACAATACAGAAGAAACTTGTCAAAATTCTCCTTTACGAACATTCAGTTAATAATGGGTAACGAGCACCACAATAATACTTTATGGATATAGTCACCAATCAAAGGTAACCAAATTAATTGCGAGATGAAACACCAATCATACATTGTTATCTCAGGACTTGAAATCCAGTACTAGAACTCTGTGATCAACTATTATCAGGTGGATCACTGGCAGACCAATAAGCTGGAGTTTCTAGGTTCAAATCCACCAACATGGTCATCGGTTGACGCTGGGCCATAAATCAGTAACTGGGTGGAAGGGGATCAGTGTGTGTGGAGTATGCGTCCAACACAGGTTGGTAGAAACTCCATTGCAAAATAGTATTTCCTAACCAAATGAAAGTCAATACATGATTATACAACATAACACCTACAATCTAACCAGAATGTAAACTAATATGTGAGCGTATACAAGACTAATGATAATAACAAACACCCGTCAAGTTCTTAGAGTAGTGACGCTGCGTGCAAGAGACCTTCTACTACTGACACCTCCACTAAGACATCAGAGTAATACATTATTGAAAACCATTAAGAGGTTATTGTTTTTAGAGTATAGCCATATTTAAATCAACCAGCTCAAACGATACAAAGACTGGACACTACAAACATGGATTTAGTCATAACGTATAACAGTAATGGATCATTTTCCAGGGCCCATTTTTCCAGTTTTTTTTACACATTGACGGTGACAACCAAAGTTGACATACGACACCTCAGCCAGCATCTGTCATCTGACCAGTACAACTAAATAATGTTCTAGGTCAAAGCTAATTCCTCACACTTATCAGTCTACACAAACGTTTTTCTTCTTTATTGTTTTTTTGTTCAAGTCACCCTCTGTATATGTTTGGACAGATCACATTATTGACACTTCAGAATATATGCATAGTTCATACCAGTGTCTTAGCTAGCAATTTGAAAGTGCCCATCTTTTTCTAGTGCACTTTGGTACATAGAAATATTCTTGGTAATTTTCTGGGATTAAAATTTCTATTCCCCCCCCAAAAAAAAAATCCTTCATTTAGATATTCCAATTGGCTAAAAGTGTTTGTCATAACTGAAATGCAGACAGATAGCTAATCAAGACACCTGTTTCTATCACAACCTAATTCATGAAAAATAATATTTGACTGTCCTCAATTTGCTTCAATGTTATTACGACCAACTGACACCTAAAGCCTACAGTATATTAATAAATATACGTAACTGTATGAATGAAAATTCCCACTCTATAGAATGAACAAGTATGCAAAATTGGTGACGGTATTCTACGAGGTTTCGTTGGCCCACAAAATATTAAATAAATAAATAGTAAATTACCACAACAAATACAGTTGCTAGACACAATAATCACTCACCAGTTGAAGTCATTCCAGCTGTTTTCTGCTAATAGCCAAAAATAGAACCAAAACAGCGTAAACAGCGATGTACATAACATGGCTATATACCACAGTATATCACACTGAAAGAAATGTGTAACTTAGTAAGTAACAAATCAAACTACCTCTTCAATATACAGTAACAGTTGTATCTATACACCTAATAAGACCAGCAACTGAGACTTTGCGTGAAAGTGCTCCATCCAGTTGACAAGCCTTATTTCACCTGAAGATCAGAAACTAGCTTAAAAGCCATCTGTGTTAAAGAACTAGATGAGAAAATTTATCATCAGATTGGTCTTTTATTTTAGAATATATTAAAGATATATTAAACATGCTTCGCATAAATCATGATTTATTATTGTTTTAAATCCATTTAATTGACATGGCCTGTTTATTGTTATTTTTATAAACAAGTGTATCTATGTATAAAATGTGCTATATGAATATTAACCTAGATATAATCAGATTAAGTAATATTAATTATTCCTCCAGAGCATAACACCTACTGGTACACATTCTTATGACAGAGTTATGTAAAATAAAACTTTAACACCAACTTCAGATCAATCAAAATAATCATGATAAAGATAAGAATCAACTAAACATAGAAGAATATACAAAGAATATACCAACCCCTGTGGATGGTTCCTGTGACTGTTGATAACGATGCCATCGACAGCCAAGCATGCCTGTTAGACACACCATTCCATAATGATGTTCATAATATTGTAGACGTTTATGTGTTATCACCTTCATCTTCGTCATGTTGTCGATATCTGAGTGGGAAACTGTACACATCTTTGATACTTTAGATTTAAGTCACATTCGATATATTACAAAAAGATTTATGTTATCTCTGTTTTATGATTCTATCAACAAACGATTCACTGAACTACCAACTAGATATTCAAAAACACTATATTAGTATATAGGATAATATATATGTTATTGTATACATACATGATTGAATGTACACACACACACACACACACACACACACATATATATATATATATACATATATAGACACAGATTTTCAATTTGAAAAAAAAGGCAAATTCCTTTTTCAAATAAGACCCAAAGAATTCAAACATTATTTTTTATTTCAGAAGGCAGATATTCGAATATATTGGGTTTTTACATAAATCTTATTTGGAGTATTATGGTACAAAACCTTTAACTGGCTTCTCAGTGTGTCCACAACCTTGAAATCAAAATAAATGAAATAAAGCTGTAGGCTTTATTTATGGCCACAACACGGCCATGGGGATGAGGTCAAGGAGGGGATGACTTTTGGAAAAAAAAGTGACCACAGATTAATTCTGATTGCATCTAGAGTCAACATTTCATGGTTTGCCATGAAGAAATCTGTCCACAATCTATAAGATTTTAACAAAATATTTTATTAAATTATATAATAACATGTAAGTCAACTATTTAATATATAAATAGACTAATGTAAATTATTTGTAAAATTGCAAGAAAAATAAATCATTTTATATTTGCTGGAAAACAACAGATATGGCGGCCTCTTTATATTGGGATCATTTGTAACATACATTGTCAAATTGTTCAACTTTTTATATCCAATGTACAACCTTTTATATACCTCCACCTTTCTATTTCTTTAATGTCAATTAAATATGAATGGGGATACCCCAACCCTTATTTAGAATACGTACAGGTAGAGGGCCAGTACCATAAGGAAGACCAGTAGCCGATGCTCTGTGTGATCTCTTAGGCCCCCCCATCAGTGCTCTGATCCCAATAGGTACTTTCAATTTCAACATTCATAATATATCATGTTAATGAAAGCAACCCCAACGATTGGTGGAGACTTATCTTGTTACACCATAGCCATAGATAGAGAGCTGTATATGGACACGAATGGAGAAATAGATAACACACCTTTATTGCAGAAGGAGCTCAATTTGAAAGCATAAAAGTCCATTGCAAACAATTACATACTCAATTGTGAGGAAAAAGGCAAATAAATATGCAGACAATCTCCTTTTTCCCCCCCCAAAAAAAAGGGGAAATAAAGGAGATCTAGCAGAATCATGAACTAAATATGTGGACACTGGCTTCTGCTAACAAACAATCTGTTTAAATATACATTATCATTACAGATGTTCCACTTCTATTTGTAATGCTACTTTTATGTTTTATGGTAAAGTACAGCAGGAGGTTAGCTTTTATGGGTTATGACTGGTGTTGTACCTTAAGATTCAATTCAGGGTAGGGTTATTCAAACTATTTGAGGAGCAGAGATTAACAGTTATGAATAATAAAACTCATTAGATGTATTATAATGTCGTATAAGCTCTTAGTGCTCCTCCGGCATATTTAACTTTAAGGCAGGAAAGACAAAATAAAAGAAGACTGACAGAAGGAACTAATCAGCAGAAAACTAAAAAAAATAGGAAATATGACAAAAGCAGTAACAATAAAAAACAGCACCAATTAAAACTCAGTATATCTAGCCTTAATTACTACATTATAAAAATGTCAGTGTAGTCAAGAACTACAGATTGGATTTAGTATGATATTTGATTCCCACAGCACTGTACACAAACAGTGGATGCATTATGCCGGAGAGGAGTAAATGTCAAAATAATTATTTTAGTGGTGTTGCGTTTAGCTGCTATGACTAGTTTGAGGAATGACAATTTTGTGTACCATTTATTGTAGATTAGGTGACTGAAAGTTGACACAACTCTGTATATGACAACCCAGTCAAAAACATGTCAGTTATCATGGCAGAAAGATAAAAGATCCATAGTTCATATATATATATATATATATATATAAACTAAATACTGACAATAACACATAACTCTAGAAATATCCAATCACAGATGAAATTGATCACAAATAAAAAAAATTACAAGTTTTATCATTTGGAGTTCATGTAAGTAACTACTTAACTTACTTCATATATTTGGTGTAGCAACAGTAGTTTAATTATACACTTATATGGCTACACATGATACATATATTTATAATTATATACAACTAAAAATATCATAAGTCATTACTGTAGACTATAGAACTCTTCTGGCAAACTCAAACAAACACTCGAAACGGTGTTATGATGTAGACTCCAGTCGAAAAAAAGTGGCTACTAAGTGACTAAGACGGTGTTTTACGTCCTTCTTTTAATTCAATGGCTTTGGCGTTCGGGGAGAATCCCCAGGCTGTCGCTTATTCGGCACAGCCTTTTTAATTCAATGAGAGCGCAGCGACATTTAATGTGGCCCGAAGTTATGGTGCCAGAGAACGTGGGGCTGGTGGGGGGGGGGGGGGGGGAGCAGTTTATAATGAAATCTAGGACTAGGAACACCCACTTCTGAGATTTCATGCCTGATCATGCAATACCATGTCATTACCCAACGATTATGATGTGTAATGATCGATTTGGGGAAAAAATTAACCAACACTGACGTTTTCTAAGCAATCTGCTTACATATTATGTGGAGAACTAGCCAAATATTTGACACACGTCAAAAGTACCAAGATATGCGGTCAACGACATTGGGACAAACACTGGCAAATTCATAAATTGAACTCCCTCCGCACAAGTCGACGAAAATCAACTTACATGTCACCACTTTGGTCTCCCTTTAGTTCTAATCCTAGAGACGAATATCGAAATACAAAATTACATGTGACAATTTTTATTTTAGAATGTTTATGGTAAAATAAACTTTGTTGACAATTAGGTAATCCGGAAGTTGGTCACTTATGAAGCAAAGCTGGTCACACATTTACGCCCATCGTTTCGAAGTTATTCGGAATATTCGGCCCACGTTATAATCGACCCCGTCACGTTTGTACTGATTATATTATTATTCCACTAGTAGTTCAGTGTTAGTTATAACCATATTGTTCGCCGATATTTAGATTCTTTACACAAGTAGCTGATGAACAATTGTGACAATTGCTCTAAAATTGTGAAGATGTACATAACTGAGAGTGATACTAATTAAGGGAAAAACCCAATTAATTAAAATAAAAATTTAAATAACTTCGGCAAAATTAAAGTGGTAATGAAAGATAACACTAATTAAGAAAGACACAATGTCAAAACCATAGATTAATCCAGGGGTTATGACGTGCATGCCATAAACAGATGTATGACGGTTTATGCCATGATAGCGTCATAAACTATCAAAAGCATATATTTTTTTAATATATATATTGGCATCACCAACAAATTCGTGACATATTTATTCCAAGATATACCCGAAAAGTAGTTTTTAGAATGGCTTAAATGATTAATATGTTAATATTGTAATATTAAAATTAAAATAATTATACAATAAGTTAGGGCCTGATTATTAGACAATAGTAATCATACACTGCATGTTATTGTTTGTAGCCAAAATCAATTGGCTTGATTAATCTGCGATTTGTTTCAAGAGTTTAGGGAGAAGTAATTAATTTAATAGAACTATTCATTAATTGGATGACAAACAAGACACTGCCCTCTTGGGTTAGTGCTGGTGTTTATCTGTGGCTGACCATGCATTGACAGTGACAGCTGTAGTGGCTTTACTTAATGATCCACCATGTGGCTAGAGCTAAAGATATCTGCTACCAGACATGGGGTCAATTCAATTGTGGAATTGCTTTTTTTTAATGGAATTGATAAATTTGAAATTCGAATTGAAGTTTGCTATAGAAAAATTAAATCCACAATTTATTTACTATTTAATTTTTTAATTCAGAAATATTCCTTCCATGACAATCCTACTTGGAATATAAACTACTCGGACTAGGTATTACAAGTAAGTAGGGACTCGCAGTACCTACTCATGGTAAAAATTAGTAAGGAAAAAAAAAGGATAGGTAAAAATGGAACTGGGACAATTGGAATTGATCAATTTGATGTGGACTTGACCAAATGGAATTGAGTGGAATTGGAATTGACAAAATGGTCTGCTACTTTGATTTCATTAATCCATCTTATAGCTTTCATATTAAATAATAGTTACATATGATTAGTTTCATGAGAAAACAGCCAAGCTGGTATTTCGTCACAGGATCCTCCGAGGATTTTGTGATTTGGATTATTGATCATTGACGTATCAAATGGATTGATTGATTCAATTGTACACGTGTGTGAAAGACGTGAGAGTCTGTTATGGTTATTGAATAAAATATATCTCCAAATTATTTCTGTTATTACTGAATTGGAGAAAAAAAAAGTATGAGAGACCAACATAAAATATTATTTAACATTCATGATTGTAATATATTTAAATATACTAATTCCGATATAATGATAATCCGCAACTAGTTCTAACTAAAAAAAGGTCATAAGTGAAAGTTAAAATAAATTAAAATCGCACAATCTAGTGAATTAAAAAAGTTTGCGACACGACAGTTTATGACGGTATATGACGGTATATGACGCCGTAAAGGTATTTACGACAAGTTTACGACTGCCATAAACCCAATCCTGCCTGGCAGCTTGATATTCTCCGGTAACTCGTTCCATAATATCAATGATGATTTATATGAACACTTTTCTCACTTTGGGGACCAGTCAGCAACGATGTTGACTCTACTCTTAAAGTACGTGTTATGTTATAGTTGGGGATTATTCACTGGAATGATTGTTTTCAGAGTTAGGCTAACCCTGAAAGTTGGTAGTCGGTGTCTTACAAGGCGGCACGATTGGTTACCCCGACGAAGAACCGAGACCACATAACACCTGTACTATGTAGGCTCAACAGGCTACCCGTGGACGTCCGAATCGACTTTAAGGCGTTACTCATGGCGTATAAAGCTCTACGTGGACTGGCCTCTCACTATATTCGCGAACTTCTAAATGAGTGTCAGCCCACAAGACAGCTGCGATCATCTTCCCACATCATGTTGCAAATACCGAAGACTAGGACAGTTCGATATGGAGATCCTGCATTTTCAGCATGTGCACCGAAAATCTGGAACATTCTACAATTACACATTCGACAATCTGACACCATCTCTCGTTTTAAATCACTGCTAAAACTTCATTATTTAAAACTAAAATACCCACACTAGTCAAATTGTGTACTGATGTGCTTTTGCTACTGATTTTATTATATTGTATTATTCTATCACACCAATCATATATATATATATATATATATATATATATATATATATGTCATGTATTGTTTTACATTATTGTCAAAGCGCTTTTGAACAATTCTGGAAAATCCGCTATACAAAAGTAAATTTATTATTATTATTATTATTGTAGAAATAAATGATTATTGTTTACACCGTGATCTATGAAGTTAATTAACTAGTGCAGATAGAGTGCGATCATATAGGTGTGATGTACGTTCACCCCTTCGCGTGTTCTTGATGTGAAACAACGAGCAGAGTTTTGTTTATGTGTTGCCGTCTACTTGTAACCGTATGCTGGGCGTGATTTTACTAATCGCCGTAACAGAGAACTGTTCCGGATATAATCATGATGGTAACAGGATATTTATGTGTGTTGTTTATTCGGCCTGTGTTAGTCGGCATAACACGCAGTTACTGTAACTCGCCATGGTAATATGAATAACGTGAAAAAGGCTATGCCAAACAAGCGACAGCCTGGGGATACTCCCCGAACTACAAGCAAGCGAGCAATGGCGTAAATTATTATGCGTAAAATCGGTGTAGGAACTGGTGAGACATTACATATGTCTCAGCAAGAAAAGTCGCCACACACACACACACACACACACAGAGAGAGAGAGAGAGAAGGAGGGCAAAAAGAGAAGAGAATCAATTAACCCAGGTTAATTCGAAAATACACGAGCAGAGTGCAGTGTTAAAAAGTGTGGGCGCGCGCATACACATTCAGGTGTATTGTCACCAAGAATATATGTGAGTTGCTGGTAAAATATATTTTTTTAAATTGCTAACCAGTTAGGGCAAGTCAGCAATTTTTTTTTTTTTACATAAAGCGGTTAATCAATTAAACATATTAGAAGGTTTCAAATATTTCGTGCCAAATATTAACAACGCAGTGGTCCGCATTCTGCAAGGAAAAGGGAAATTTGATTCATTGTCAGGATCCAATGCTCTATATAACTTTGTGTCGTCAATTTACAAGTGATATATGACGTCATCATCTCTGCACAAACATGTGTGTGTGTGTGTGCGTGTGCGCGCGCGTACATTGTGAAAACCAAGTCAACAAAATGTTATTTGCATATAGTTTGTTTGATATCAATGCATCCTTTATGTCAACATATAGTTAATCCGTAATATATATCTTATTACAAAGCTGAAAACATTTCCTCTCTAAAAGTACTCGTCTTCTACTTAATGAAGCCAGAATCTTCATGATTATCTCAAACTTTTACTATATCAGTTCAGCTAAAATTTCGAATAGAATGTCGTGTAGAATCATTCTCAGCGAAATTTAAATAGTTTTATCAAAGACAAATCACCGAGAGAGAAAAAACCTACCCTGCATAATAAAGATCTAGGCATAATACAAACAATGTTAACTATTTGAAATGCATACTTCACATGTTGGAAATTTATTAAAATGAATGACAATTGCTGTGTTCAGTAATTACCGCTCAATCATTATTTACATGACAAATAACTTAGTGCCAGCACCACATATAAATACCTTGACGTTGTTATCCGAAGGAGTTTAATCTTCTCACAATTTCGCTCTTTCGATGTCAGTAACCAGTCTCCAGTTTCCGGAGTAGGACAGCATTTTATGACACGGTACGTATAATTTATTTCTGTTAAGTATTCATTGGCGTTCAGTGTGTTTGTGTGCGTGTGCGTGTATGTGTCAGAGAGAAAGAGAGAGAGAGAGAGAGAGTAAGCGACCTACAGATAAATGATCTTCGAACTGTCTGAAGGACCGGAATACCATAACAGGCATTGCCTTTAAATTCCGTATATATGGTATCAATGTATCAAGGTAACATTTTGTCTTGAAATAATGATTAAGGCCCGAACTATATTTAGTACGCCTTATGCAGGTACGGACGCTGGCTTATTTCCGAGTGAATTCAATATTAACTTCTCACTCGCATGCCAGTGAATACAGAAAGCATCACTCGCATCGGGGAACCGTGGTCTTACTTCCTACCACAAACAGTGGCATTTAGAAGGACCACCAAATATTATTAAGCGACACTCATTCTTTCAGAAAATGGTGACCAATGTAACCAGTTTGTATTAATAAGGCCTCATACAGTAGACAAATTAGTACTTGGGTTGTTTCTATTAACAGACGTAGAGTCTTATTGACTGTCATAGCTCAACTATGTGATGAGAAACTGATATTTTAATGTAATCAATTTGCATGGACGATAATTAATGCTCCGGCAAAATCGAAATATGCCCCAGACAATAGACAAATTGCATGATGACGTCAAAAACCAAACAAACCAGGCGCACTTTGCATTGTGGGATTTATAGGAGGTCCGCTGAGCGATAATACCGTGATATCCCTACCAAAAGCTAACTCCTGCGTACCGTATTGTCATGCCACTAGTAAGCAATATAAACATTTAAGTTGGCACGTGTTGGCCGAGGGATGAAATTCTGAGGAAGTGTTGGCTAGTTTTAATACGAAATGACAATCTGCGAGTCAAATTTTTATAATTAGTGTCAGTGAAAGGCGCAAATAAAGTGTAATTTAACAATATTATTATCCATCAGATCATAGATAATAATATTGGTAAATAAAGTGTAATTTACCATATTAGTATATCCATAAATAACAAATTAAATTTACCAATATACTGGAGTCTATTCTTCTTCTTTTCGTTAAATAAAATTTTAGTGTGATTTACTATGAACACCACATTTTAACAGTGTTTGTTATATGCAGTGAATATTATTGTACTATGATTTACAATGTTGAATACCACACTTTACTATCATTTTATAAAGTAGCAATGACGGACGATTAGATTAGTATATAGTTATAATCTGATTTTCAGTTTTGGAATACAATTTTTCAACAGTGTCGGCTTTTTCGGTGTCGAAGTAGAGTTAAACGGTACACAGAAGTTAGTTTTTGGCATGATCATAACAGATCCGGAACATTGACGTTTAAGGTTAAAATGGCGGGATTATCACCCCTATAAATCCCACAATGCAAAGCGCGGTTGGTTTGGTTTGGGTTTTGACATCATCATGCTTTAGGCCTATTGGTTCCGACTTCGATTATTAAGTTAAGTATAAACAATTTGGTGCATATATATGTATGAACTAATTATATTATATTTAGTAAATGTAGGTTAATATTGATATTTCACCCATATCCGAGTATTGAGTAATTTGAGAGGCTTTTAGATTTGGTTTCAAGTGTAAACTAACATCTGCTAGCATCCAAGTGAATATGAAAAGCCCAAACATTTCAAGGTAGACAATCCAATCCATATATTGGAAACATGGCAGACAGTGAAACGTCTAGCACTTGAGCAAATAACCTTCACACCAGCATTTAAATTTGTTTTCTTTTACCATGGATCACGTACAAAGTTGTACACTGTTCTATGTATTGTAATTTTTCTTATATACTTGTACTATATTTTAAAAGTGAAAACCAAAACCGCTCTGACGAAAGCACTTAAAAGATATTAGAATTAAGTACTATCACAACTCTGGAATATTTAATTGCAGTAATTAGACAATGGTAAGCTTACATGTAGATCTATCAGAAGGTTTACAATTTTATTCCAATGCTGAATGAATTAAGGGGGTCGTCTCTGGTATACTTTGGCCTTCAATTAATTTGCCTGCAAGTAAACTAGAGGCAATTAACCTACTTAATAGAAGATTTTTTTTTTGTATCTTCGTGTTAAAATTTGTGTTAAAACAACAGAATGTAGTCTATTTCATATAAACTGAGAAAAATACCTGCAAACTGTTATATGTGTGTGTTTTCGTGTGTGTATGTGTTACATATTATCCAGAATATTGATAAAATATAACTTTGCACATAAGAAAATCAATATTTCTGTTTTATCTCAATCCGAGTGAAGACATGTGACGGTCTCACTCGGATGGGAGTCCATTTCCATGAAAATGTGGGTCCACTATTTTGACGACGATTTATAACTTTTGGTCACGTATGTATTCACAATTGCAGAACAAAAATTACAGATAACATACAGTAAAAGTTGGTTATAAATATAACGAAATAGTAGCTTAACTGAAACTCAAATGACAATCAAATTTAATTGCATTGTTCTGACGACAGAAACACGCAATTTTATTGTTACATTAGGTTTGAGTTGATGGTGAGTTGAACTAGATATTTACACCTGTCCCCTCAAAGAGTATTGTGGCGTATGATAAACTGCGAACTTTGGATTGGCTCGTGTGCAAAACTGAGTATCTATCTTCTGTCATTGCCCGACACGCATAATTTATTTCCATATTTGAATGCCATTCAAAACTTAGCGAGTCAGTAACAGTTTAATTCCAAGAAACAGTGTCTTATAACAGTTTTTTCATGTAAAATTATTAAGGAGAATGTGGAAATAAAACAATTTTAAGTCATGATTGTTTTTCATCATCCATTCAGAGTTTAGAACACATTTGCTCCTTCTCGTCCATTCATGGCAATACACCAGGGAATACACGTAATAAAATAGGGTTATTTTCGCCAATTATCGCTCATGCGTCGGTAATTAATATATGATACATACATATGGCACCTAGATTTTAAAATTGGGATAAATCGAAGTACCATTATAACGAAATGAATTCCCATTCCCATTGAATTTCGTTATAACCAACTTTTATTGTACCTAAATATTCAAAAGCACGTGACTTGTAACCAAAGTGTACTTTATCGCAATAGTCTTGAATCATGGTAGTCAAAAGGCAAGTGCTTTGCGCTAAGCTTCACACATACTATATTTACAAAAGAAAAGGGAAATGGACCATACATTAAACAATTAGCCAATCAGATGTCAGTATTTGGAGCACAACATGCATCAAAATGAGCAAAAAGGTGAAGGCCACAACAAAACGATAACTCGGATCCGAATGTATTATTCCATATGTACTTAGATGTTGGTGAAATACATTACGTAGCCACATGTGAGTCCATTAGCCCCAAACTACTAGCATATGTATGTGAATTTATTTTTCACTCGGAAATAAGTCCGAACTTGTTATGCAAGCCAGTCACCGAATTTGATCGACAATTTATCCGGCAATACTTTTATATCAGTCTTTCCAGTTAGTAAATACTGCGAGTAGTATTTATTATGACTCAAGATGGACACAGATACATTTCCCGTGCCAGAGATTGAAGATTGTATTGTAATATTTGATATCGTAAATGGTTAGTGACGAGTAGGTCATAGTATTTATTGGATTTGTATGTTTATGAGATATTTGACCCTCCAGTAAATATCACAAGGCATATTATGCTGCGGTTGAGAAAGTTCCGTTTTCTGTGCGCGGAGACTGTATGTTTCCAGGTCCGCGTATTCTAAGAAAAGCTGATCTAGAGCTGTATATTCCATGTACTATTTGCGTCTTTGGAGGGACGCAGTTTAGGTGTCTGGCCTGGTTATCTAGCATTTAAACAACTGTAGCAAGCATAGTACGCTCTTGAGGTATCATAAGTACTTCTGACTCAGGAATAGAAACACTGCATTGTATCTCGAGCGGTGGCATTGGACACAGCTCGCGTGGTTGGTGTGTTTTATATAACAACTTTAGTTGCATATAAATTCACGTTAGTAGTATGTGGGAATATAATTATCTTTCCTAGGTCCAGTTATGTCCAGTCTGAATTATGTCATTCAAGGCTAGCTCTAGTCTGCTTGTCCTAAATACCATTTAAACACGTTATTATAATATTAGTTTGAATAGCAGACATTAGGTCTGGTTTAAATATGTCAACATATAATTTTAACAATACCGAAGCTAAGACGCTATTTCGTTCAGCTTTAGAGCAGATGCTAATTTTTTAATAGCAATGGGGCTAATAGTTTTAATAGTAGTGGCTTCATGATGCCTGCCCGTTGTAAAAACTGACCTTTGAAGACAGTGACAACTGGGTTATATAGTTTATATAGTATTGCTTTGAAGAAAGATACAGCAATTGAAAAAATAGCTATAAATAGGGCTGCTTAGATAATTAATCTAAACATTCTCACTACTGCCGTGATCTGACTTGGGTATTCTACTGCCAAACTCCACGGATGTAGGTGATTCGCTTTTTGTTTTTGCTTGGCGGCTTAGGGACTGGTGAGACATTACACATGTCTCAGCAAGAAAAGTCGCGCGTCGAGATTCTCTGTGGCCGTGCCTTATTATACACAGCTAAAACACACAACTATTTATCATGGTATCGAAATTTATGTCATTGTTCAGCTTAGGTGTTCTTGGTTTGGAGCGCTACAATTAAGCGATTATCACTTGTGTCCGACCTATCCACCAGCCAATCACATGCGATTTTACATGGAAACACCTTCAATGGTACCACTCTATTAAAATGAATGATGAAGCTGATTGGATACTATTTGCTTGTTTCGTCACCACGGCAAGATGGCACTCTTCTGGTATGGTTGCAAGGTGAAGGTGAGTGCAAAATTAAAGAGATATTACGTAATTCCTATTCAATAATTATAATTTAAATGCTACGAAAATAGGAATACAAAATACGCCAAACTATTTCTATAGTCCTTGGTAATCACAAAAGTATTCTGGGTAATTTTGTCCACTCTGAATATGTACACGTGGATTTATTTATGCTTCAGAACTCACGTGCCTTTGTTTGTTTCTGTATAGAGTACGCATGCACCAACCGAAGTAGCTTCGGATATGTACGTTATTTGCTGTCGTTCTCAATACTAAAGGGATGTGTTTACGATTCGGGTCAATACAGCTATTTCATATAGATATAGTCATACTCCTGAGGCTGTTTTTCATTTAGAGTGACGTATCTATTTATCAAGTTTACGGTTGCTTTATTATTCTAACCTAATCCCATAATTTACCCCTTCCCCCCAAATATAACTAGACTTTAATGTTTTGTTCGTTTCCATGTTTGACCAGGATACTAAATGAAATTAATACAATTTTCAAACATTAATCGCCTAATTCGGGAACTACGTTGCAATAATACCAAATTGCCACTCGGCTAAAATTATTTTAACTTTCCACTGAGGTAAAAAGATTAAAATTTTATTTCCAAACCGGACTTGTGTTAAATGAATGCGATCCGTTTATTTAGTGGGTAGATCAAGGCGCCAAAATCCTCCAGGTTGTCGGTTCGAATCTCGTTCCTAACCGCGCGCGCGTGTGTGTGTGTGGGATGTTTCTCCCTAGTTGGTCGTCCATCGGTCATATGTCAGAGATGTGACCATTGCCGAGGCTAAACAACCGAGCAGCAGCAGCAGCAGCAGCAGCAGCAACAACAACAACAACAACAACAACAACAACAACAACTAACTGAATATTAAATGAATTGATGCACGTGCTGCTTACTTCTTCCTACTGGCTTTAATACAAAGAGGAGGTCGGATGATAAACATATGATGACTCTAGTTCTGAATTTGATTACCTGGACTGTCAACTTAGTATAGCGCACATGTTCTGGGTGAGATAATTGAATATAGTTATTATTAAAAAAATGTTGAACTATTAAAGGTATTGTTTAATTCACTCTCCCCGCACAAAAATCACCAAAACGAGGAAGATACAATGGCTTATCTTTATGAACTGGCATCTCCCGAGACAAATAGTTAAATCACAAAAACTCTCCCAGATACACTCGGAATGGTTCGATCTTGTGGAGTTGTCAAACGAGAATATAAAATAAATTATGTCAGAAATACGGGACAAATTGTGACATCGAAAATTTATTTGACTACTTTCGGAATTAATATGAACTCTTTGATATATATATATATATATATATATATATATATATATATATATATATATATATATATATATATATATATACATAATATACTATTTGGTAAAAGGTTAAAACATCTGCTAAACGTAGGAGTAATAAACGGTTATTTCATTGGTTTAAAACGTTTAGGATACACGAATGCTATTAGAAAGTAAATCAATTTAGTCTGTAAAGTTTTTGTTTTGAAATGTTTAATGATTCAGTTAAATTTCCTGTTTTACTTCAAGAAAAAGTTGGCGGGGGAGTTAGAATTTAAAAAAAGGGGCGAAAAGTGAAGAAAGGAAAATACAAGCTACCTCAGATTGTCCTTAAGACATCTTCATAAAATAAACAAATTGGATATGATACTTGCTGTATAAGAGCATAATGTATCACTTATTTCTTCAAATTGCTATACGAACTGCATCTGATTATCTGCTGCGCGTCACTTGGTATGCAAGTAATGTTTACATTATAATTAACATGCTATTATAACATTATTGCGTTACCATGCGTTACCAAACAATAACATTGATACATTAGTGGCTATGGATATATTTAATTGAATAGACGCAGACGGTGGCCATGGTAGGCGAACTGTTAAAAAATTACTTCAACTGCCAGTGAAGTAGCTTACTCATCTGACGATTTTATTTAAAGATCTATCAGTGGCAGATAACCTGAATATCTGTGTCGTCTCTGATCCACAAGAAAGGCTTTCCAGAAATCTCCGACCGCTCGTGAAAATATTTTGACTCGAACTGACGCATGTAGATCTGTGGATCATGTACATGATGTAGTATAGACACTTACAGGTTATATGAAGGTCAAGAGAGGGTAATATATAACTAAATATCGATGTTTACATTAAGTAGTTTCGTTAGAGGTAAGGATATCAAGACCCACCAACATTTATGTTTGAGATGTAGGCCAGCTTAAGGAAACCGTTATTAAAATGAAAGTTATTTATTTGCTTACTCTAATCCACACACACACACACACACACATATACACTAATAGGATGATGATGATGATTGATGTTTTACGGCCACTTTTATGCACAAGGTAGGCTAAATGGGCCGAGCGACCTCCAAAGGTAATGAGGCGAAGTGAAAGACGAAACAACCTTCAGATATGCCCACGCCGGGATTCGAACACGGGTGGTAGTGATCTGTGGTCCAGCACGCTACCGCTAGACCACGGAGGCGCCTCACACATTAATAGGAACAATGACTGCCGTTTTAGTTACATGCCACGGGTTAAAGTGAAAAGCGGAAGTTGTCGAGTAGACGACGAGCCATTTACGACAAGAGTCGATCACTTTATTTCTGCCACAGGAAGTGTCAGTCGCCTACGCAGGACAATAACCTGAGACAGATAAACACTGGCAGATTCACAAAGGAAAAAAGTCCCCCTGACGGCATCAATATCACGCGACCGCCGATAGCACCACAGACCATTATCTGATCTTTCGCTGATGGAGGGCGACGGAGTGGCCGGATGGCTAATTCTTCGGCACTTCCGATTTGGAACAATGGACTTCATCCGTGGAGGCGGCTTGCTGAAGTAGGCTCTCGTGTCGTGTCGTCGTAAGCTCTCTGTCGTCGCCAGGGCAGATAACGTCCGATATTGACCTGAACTAAGTGGCACCATTCTGATTACAGGTGTCTCATCCTGGTCACCGATCGCGATCATCAAATGGACGACCCGAGGTGAGACACACGTCTGTGGACTATTTGTTTTCAGCTCGGTCTCTGTTTTTATCCTTCGTCGGCTTTCCGTCGGCTAATTCATCCATTAAAGTATAACTGTTTCACAGAGGACTGGTTGTGGTTATAGTTGTTGTTAGCGATGCTCTCGGAGATGCCGGAATGCGACGGAGATCAGAGCTATACCGTATCAAACGATGGATCGACGACAGAAAGTCTGCCGGTCGCCATTAAATATGGCGCCCAACGCTGGAAGATCTCATCATAGCATTTGTCGAACGTGCTTTGATATCTTACGATGATCTTTCAGGCATCGCAGCGCCTCAACTCGATCGAAAGCCAACATCAAAGGTGTATTAATTCAAGTGGCGGGATGTTGTGGGAGTGGGGGGTGGACGTACTTAAACTGTGGAAGAAGAAGAAGTTCAGTCAAACTAGTCATCGATTATTTAGCAGGGTAAGATTAATGAGGCTAGAACACAACGTTAACTTCACATATGACGAATTCGCATTCGGAGCAACGTGCGTATCACGTGATTCACGCTCAGCCAATCACATCTCAGCCGACTGGGACGCCCACCAGTAATAAATCACCAGCCTATGACGTAGACAACACGTTGAGATAAAATAACCTGTTGCGGAGAAGCATGAGCAATTTGTAGTTTTAACTCGTCGTTCGGCGTTCACCCACAAGATCCGCCCAACTCCTGATCCTGCTTTAAGTGCGTTGAGAAATTAGGAAGATTTTTATCTTGATCTTTTGCAATCGAAGAATAACAGACAAGGCACGTGGTAAGTGAATTAAAAGGTATGCGTACATAGTTGTAACCAATTTAGCATTGCTAAACTTGTATATACACACCAAGGCTGCTGGTGTGTTTGTTTACCTGCATATTTATATGCGCACGTCCGTGTGTGTGTGTGTGTGTGTGTGTGTGTGTATGTGTTTGTTCAATTTGCCGATTCAGACGGATCTTAATTTTGAATCTGCGATAAAACAGTTATGGTCGGTATTTTCTTATAAATCAGTACTATGTATAAACGGTAATCTCAGTGTGTGTGTATGTGTGTGTGGTACTTAGCCGAACAAATGATCCATAAAGTCTGAGAACAAGTGCATATGTTGATGACTTCATCTCTGATAACTTGATATAACATAAATCATCGAGTTATCATCTGGAAACGTGTTCCACGGACTCCCCAGTAAAGCAGCCGGGAGCACATCGCCTTGCAGACCCCTAGGTTGTTATAATATGTTATAATGTATTTTTATGACCGTCAGATGTTTCATCCGCAATCTCATTAACTCATTTCCTTGGCAAGCGAATCATCAGCCATATGTCCCATTCGCTAGCATCGTGGAAGCTAAGTATATCACTACCCCCCCCAGCTATAATTGTGCTACCCTGAATCATGACGCAATGATAGTTCCCGTAATTCATAACAATAATGTCACGCAAACGCTAAACACGTGGTACCTTGATTTTAAATAAAGCAATGTGGATCAACAATCGTTGGTCGATCAGCATCACATATATATATATATATGTCATTATTAATCAATCAATGTTGATTCTAACTTCAGCAACATAAATGGCAGAAGCAGGGAAATGTATCGCCCTCTTTCTGATGGCATCACTTGGCCTCTTCGTTGCCATGGCAGTTGGAGATGCTGACGCTGACGGCCCTCTGGCGGAGGCTGAGCAGAATAATCCATCTTCGTTCATGCAGCGGCTGGAAGACAGTTATCAGGAATACTTTAATAATGATCAATATGAACTTAAGAATGACGAGACAGGAGCTAGTCCAACCGGAAAGGTGCCTAGAAAAGTGATCGCTTCCAAACGGGGCATATCCTGGGACGAACTGTACAGCAACCCTAGCCGCCAAACGATGGGATTCTGGAAAAGATTTATGCCCTCAAAGGCCAACGCTTTCTGGAAGAGACAGGATGGCTTCAAAACCGACGGCCAACTGAGCGGATTCTGGAAGCGTAATTCGTTCGGGAATGGCGACAAGAATGAGGGATTTTGGAAGAGATCTGGGCCAATTGCTTATTCGGAAGACGATCAAGTGTCCCCAAAGCGCTCCTTCATTCCATTGCAAGTACTATTTCATCCCAAGTATCGTAACATCCTGGCAATGAACAAGGTCGCACCACCACTGCGAAATAACGTCAGTATGGATTGGCTGATCCGGACACTGAGTAAGCAAGGGCGGGTGCCATCGAGTGAGGAACCCGATCTACCACTGCCGCCAAAGGACAGACGCCAGGAACCAAAGCTGAATCCGGATTTCAATCCAACCGGATGGTAATGTTAAGGGTGAACTAATACGGCAGATAAATAAATACTCAGTTGCAGATAATTCTATAAGTTTCAAATGTTATGAAATAAATTAACATGAGGAAAATATATTACGTTATAAAAATAAAAATAAATCATTTATGGCAGTATGTATGCTGTTAAAACAATTAGGGCAATGCATGCCACCATGTATTTCTGCTGCAGGTAATTTCATTGCTGATACAAATAAATATCGAAGAGCCACCCGATGAAGAAAAACAAAAAGGAAATAAACCGAAAACTTATTTTTTAAATCAATCTATTACGAAAGTAAATAACCAAATATAGAGAATGACTTGGCTACAACAATGAATTATCAATAAGGTAATACTAAATTTCACTCACATCACAATCAACATCCCTGGGATAGGTAAGTGTTTATTTCTTCGTATATATATATATATAAGTAACTGTCCATAGTCGGTAATTGTTTGGAACAATGCATACAGTGTGAGGAAGGAATGACTGTAGACTTTTGGTGCATTCCATTTGTTCGCAAAGAGAGAAAGCAGTGCGTCAGAAATAAATGTCCAAACAATATTCCAGTAGTATCCAATTATAAATATCCAATCAATGTTCCATTATTCCAAAATTTGAATTAAACAGTCACACCTTTGTTTAGCTATTCAGCCCGCCAACTAAGCGTATTCCTGGATGAGATTATGTGGTCACACAACGTCAGCCTGGCTCAGTCTATATGATGCTGTCCTTCGTGAACAAATATTTGATCAAATTCCGGAGGCAGCAGACTGTTAATCGACGCATACACCGTTCCGTCTGATAGAATGTAAACGTTGGCATACTTCCTCAGAAAGGTCCCCGTCGCTTTCCGGAGAAAGAATGAAGGCCTTTCTATCCAGATCGTAGATGACCATATGCCCAAGACACAGGCGAATTCTAACAGTTGTTACATTGTCCGAGTGCCATCAGATGCTACTCAAAATGAGGCCTCATCGCCTTCCGGTGTCACGTCAGTGAATCCGAATTCCATTCGAATTGACAGTTCCACGTTTTCAAAATAAAAATACGACTAAAATGATGCACTGAGTATGAGGTTCGTTTCTTGGCAGAATTCCATGATTTCCGTTTCGTTGACATCCCGTTGGTAAATCTTCGCGTTGTAATGAGTGAAATTGTAGCTGGCTATATCCACTTGGTCTAACCACGTCCACTTGCAGATCAAAGTTTTCTCCAGAATTTTGAAGTTTTCGGAAGGATTGGTTTGTGTCCACTTAACGTCGCCATACCATTCATGGTTGCGTACTGGAAGATTTTTAAGTTTCCAAGTGTTCCATGTTATATAACAAATAGCGCAGGCAGGCATTCTCCGGTATCCGACTTCACACTGGGTCGATTCCCTTTGTGTTGATAGTTATGGCCATCATTTTCGGCGATAGATTATGAATATCGTTTATTGCAGAATAATTCTGTACTTTTATGCGTAAATACATAATAAATTAAATACGTTGTTTCAACAAACACGAGGAAAATCTCTACGCTTATTCTTGTCGTTTCCGTGTATTGTGCCTTAGTATATCTGGCAAGTCATATGATGAATGAACAATCATTTCCTACGTATATTCCTTCATATATAAGGTGACCATTGCCTCAAGTAGCCTTTTTAATTATCATACACAATGATACACAGTTGTTTCAGTGTTTTCCAGTTATGGTCTCTGTATGCTATTAATACAAGCAGCGAACAAATCTCTTTTGGAACATGTTTTAAAGACGCTTTATCCGCAGCCAGAGACCATTTCGAAGCTCCGATTTGCAATGACGGGTACCTGTATATGCACCCAAGGATGTGATATAACTTGTGGTGGAATCTTGCTATGATTGGACATTCATACAAAAAATAAACCGGTATGGCTTCTTGAAATATTTTCGATGTAATACATATACGTTTAAAACAATCATACAAGAGAAGATTAAAACAAAGTGCAGCGTCTATTAGATAAATGTAAGAAAAATGAAACTGAGGTGCATACCTATTTCGCATGAAGCAAAAACTAAGTCTTAATGATATGCCTAGTTCACATCATATTCGACTTCACAAATATTTGAGATCGATTTACAGCTCACAATTAATAAATCATAATTACTGCTTCCCAACTATAACATTACATAAAATTATCGTACAATTATAACTTCAAATCAGTATTTACAATCAATATACAGGTGAAGACTCCGTAAAAATATAAACATGACATGTATAATACTTTAAACAGATAAATCAATTTTTATACTTCTTTGGATGGTAAGAACAGCAAATGAGGTACAATAAGAGTGACACCAATATATATATATATATATATATATATATATATATATATATATATATATATATATATCTCTCTCTCTCTCTCTCTCTGTCGTTTGTTACTCCGGCAGGCATCTCCATGGGTATTAAGCTGCGGAGAGAGTTTTTTCCCATATTATGAGTAATTAGATTACACTGATATAGGAAATTTGTTAAATGTATAGCTATTATAATCCCGACGTGTCATTCGCAGTATCGGAGATCTGCCTGAAATCCGCTGTTCTCGACCATGGGTCAAATAGATCAAGTGGATAGGCGCTTTAATTTAGATCCCACCACACCTAACTGCATATACTTAGGGACGCTAAATTAAGCGTGAATGAACGTTCCATTAGTGATGAACGGAAACGTATGAGGGTTAGCTGTTAGGTTCGAGTAAATCGTAGTATTTACTCAGGTTTGAGACGATAGTTCGTTCTAGTCCAGTAATAATCCATTGTGCGGTATTGCTACTTTGTTTTTATTTTAGTTTAATCGCTTTAGTGAGTCCATACTGTGTTAGTGTACATTCTCTTTGTTATGAACAAACTGTAATGTTGTTAACACGCTGAGGCTATATATAGGGCTTGAATTTTCACTTAGGTTAGAGAAGAACTTCGACGCCAGACCAGTCGGACGTGTATCGATACATGGTTCATATAGGTAGGATTTATTCAGTTATTCGAACCCAGAATAAAGCTGAGGTCAGCATCTGAGGTGTCGAAATGCTTTATATACAGGTTTCTTTTGGACCACAGAAAATTACTGTTGAATGTAAACTGTGGTGTCAAAATAGTTTATGATATGTATGTAGCAAGTCACCATTGAACCACACGCACGTGTTGTTTGTTGCGAGCTGTGGTATCAAATGGTATGTTTTTACGTGCTTCCGCTTTTTGTACGTAGCCTGCATGTAGCCGCTTTCCTGTGGGCGTGACATATTTGTCGCGTACGAAAAGCGAATTAGCTGGTTCCCACAGGCTGATGAGTAGACCAGACACATGCTTAGGTATACGCACACATCTATCAATATGTGGAGGTATGGAACATTTTATTTTTAGATTAATGTATGTATAGTTGTATTTGTATTTAGATTTATGGAGGTAGGTTTCGAAGGATGTTTAGATATGTTGATGCTCTGTGCCTGTTGCCTCTTACTATGTACCCTAAAACACACGCACACACGCGCGCACACACACACATATATATATATATGTAGAGAGAGAGAGAGAGCCTTAATTGCAGTTCAGCAAACATAATTATGTCTGACGTTATGTTACTCGGATACCTCGACTACGTCATAATAAAAGGACGTGAAATAAATAAATTCACAATAAAAGTTAAACGTAAATTTTAAACACAATAAAACACATTAAACCATTAAAATGTACATACAATAAAATATTTACATCGAATTACGTCCGGTTTACGTAACAAATCAGATTATGTCACGGGGTTTGGAACCAATTAATGACGTAGAGTCGGGTATGATTAGTTAAACTTTACCAACCAATCGGAATATTTTGACTGATAATAACTAGTTGCTATCTTATATGTAGGCATGGATACTTGTGCATTCATTAATCACGTTTTATTCTTATACAAACAAACGGTATTGCTAATTCAAAATACCTGAAGTGTAATTCATACAGTGCTGTGTTTAAAAAAAGCTAAGTCACTTCGCTGCTTCCATATGTAGGTAGTGTACATCTTGTCAAGTGTTCAACAAAGTGTTATGTTGGTTCACGCATCGAGAACCTATAAAAGGCCTAACTTATCAGCCTGTTCACACATCTTGCGGAGGTGTTGGACCTCTGTCTGTATGGTTGATATAGGTAGAATATTTAGCTATTCGAACCTAGAATGAATTTGAGCTCAACGTCTGTGGTGTCGAAATGTTCCATGTATGGATTTCTTTTGAACAATAAGAAATACAGCATTGTATATTGCCCTTATTATTTCTCCACTGGACTATGGCAATGCATTGTTATACCCCCATTCTCTCTGACAAGCTGTCTGGTGACACGCACTCGCATCAGTTTTTATCCAGCTCCACTGGCTTCCCTTTTTTCGTACATTCAAAGTACTGAGTGGAACAACACCACTGTATCTAAGCGATCTTTTCCAAAAGTATATGCCAGTGAGGAAACTGCGATCTGAGTCCTATTCACTTTTGATGGTATCAAAAGCCACACGGCAAAGCATATACCCTGGTCTCTGCCCTAGAATTAATGGCTTTGATAGATGCCAACTACTGTTTGACCATCATGTGGCATTATTGTTTTTAATCATTATGACGTTGACAGTTAGTGATCTTGTATTTAGCTGTCAACATTCTGATGATTACTGATTGGTATACACAAATGTGGTATTGGACTGTTTGTACCATATGTGGAAACTAGGTTTGATGATAGTTACTCTTTGAATGGTAATTTTAGTAAATAGCAAGAATATTGTTGATGGGGCTAAAGGCCGAAGGGCAAAAGACCGTAGGGCAAACGACTGGGGGGCAAAAGAGCGGGGGGCAAAAGACCTGGACCCTACACGGATATAGACAAATTGTTGAATGTATAGCTACTATAATCCCGACGTGTCATTCGCAGTATCGGAGATCTGCCTGAAATCCGCTGTTCTCGACCATGGGTCAAATAGATCAAGTGGATAGGCGATTTAATTTAGATCCCACCACATCGAACTTCATATACTTAGGGACGCTAAATTAAGCGTGAATGAACGTTCCCTTAGTGATGAACGGAAACGTATGCGGATTAGCTGTTAGGTTCGAGTTAATCATAGTATTTTTCAGGTTTAAGATGATATTTTGTTCTAGTCAAATAATAACCCATTGTGCATTATTGTTACTTTTTTATAGGTAAATCACTTCACTGCTTCTATATGGAGGCCTAACTTTTACTCAGGTTAGATAAAAACTTGCGACGCTAGACCAGTCAGACGTCGATCAATACGGTTCATATAGGTACGATTTGGTTAGTTATTCGAACTCAGAATAAAGCTCAGGTCAGCATCTGAGGTGTCGAAATGTTTTTTTTATATATAAGTTTCTTTTGGACCACAGAAAATTACTGTTGAATGCAAACTGTGGTGTCAAAATAGTTATGCTATGTATGTAGCAAGTCACCATTGAACCACATGCACATGTTGTTTGCTGCGAGCTGTGGTATCAAATGGTATGTTTTTTATGTGCTTCCGCTTTTTGTACGTAGCCTGCACGTAGCAGCTTTCCTGTGGGTGTGACATACGAAAAACGAATTAGCTAGTTCCTACAGGCTGATGAGTAGACCGGACACATGCATAGATATACGCACACAGCTATCTATATGTGGAGGTATGGAATACTTTATTTTTAGATTAATGTATGTATAGTTGTATTTGTATTTAGATTTATGGAGGTAGTTCTCGAAGGATGTTTAGATATGTTGATGCTCTGTGCCTGTTGGCTCTTTATATATACCCTAAAACGCACATTGCCCGTGCCAGACATCTTATCTAGTTCCATCCAGTTTCCTTATTACACCATTGTAAGAAAGTCGTTATTACAACACGTTTGAGTCTATTAGCTTTGTTATGTATAATGTAGAATCTATATTGTTGTCTTCTTGTGTAGTCTGGCGAAGCGACCTATTAATTCATACAATGCTGCTTGTTGGATTTATATTTATGGAGTCGTTTGTTACTCCGGCAGGTATCTCCATGGGTATTAAGCTGCGGACAGAGTTTATTCCCATATTATGAGTAATTAGATTACACTGATATAGGAAATTTGTTAAACGTATAGCTATTATAATCCCGACGTGTCATTCGCAGTATCGGAGATCTGCCTGAAATCCGCTGTTCTCGACCATGGGTCAAATAGATCAAGTAGATAGGCGCTTTAATTTAGATCCCACCACACCTAATTGCATATACTTAGGGACGCTAAATTAGGCGTGAATGAATGTTCACCTAATGATGAATGGAAACGTATGAGGATTAGCTGTTAGGTTCGAGTAAATCATAGTATTTACTCAGGTTTGAGGCGATATTTCGTTCTAGTGCAGTAATAATCCATTGTGCAGTATTGCTACTTTGTTTATATTTTAGTTAAATCACTTCAGTGAGTTCATACTGAGTTAGTGTACACTCTCTTGTGGTGAACAAACTGTAATGTTTGTTAACACGCTGAGGGTATATAAAAGGCTTAACCTTTCACTTAGGTTAGAGAAGAACTTCGACGCCAGAGTAGTCTGATTTGTATCGATATATATGGTTCATATAGGTAGGATTTATTTAGTTATGTGAACCCAGAATAAAGCTGAGGTCAGCATCTGAGGTGTCGAAATGTTTTATATATAGGTTTCGTTTGGACCACAGAAAATTACTGTTGACTGTAAACTGTGGTGTCAAAATAGTTTATGATATGTATGTAGCAAGTCGCCATTGAACCACACGCACGTGTTGTTTGTTGCGAGCTGTGGTATCAAATGGTATGTTTTTACGTGCTTCCGCTTTTTGTACGTAGCCTGCATGTAGCCGCTTTCATGTGGGCGTGACTCTCTCTCTCTCTCTCTCTCTCTCTCTCACACACACACACACAAAGAGAGAGAGAGAGAGAGAGAGAGAGATACACCGATATAGATACATGTATTTATTTCAGTTCATATTGCCCATTCTTGACTGTATATTTGAATCTTGTTCTTCCGAATTATTGTTTGTTGTAAACATGACTGCAAAACCATCGAATACAGCCTATGTTTAGGTTCTTTAAATTTAACTGTTTTCACGGTTTAAGCTCGATGTAGCTTATCGAGTTATTCAAAGAGCGCTACATAATCTGACTGTATTTAGATTTGCTCCCATCCAATGGTTTCTTTGCCGGTTCTTCTTTATCTTTGGCAATTTTGGGGTAGATGTGGAAAAGAAGATCCCTTCTTTTATTGAACAAGCGAAACCGGAAAAGAACTTTGGCCAAGTAATATTCAAATCAAAGGCAAGTACTCGGTATTTGTGCGAATCACATTTTCCATCTCTGTATCTGGTTTCAAATTTTGGATAAAGCTTACTAATTATTTGTCAGATTTAGCCAGGTAAGTCTCCAGACTTAGTTATGTTCTTAGAATAGAGAGTAATGATATTTTTTTCCAAAATGGTGTCTCATTCTATAAATATTATTAAAGGCTGAAACAATGAAACATATTTTTAGCTGTCTTAACAAAGATATATAATATGTTAATGGACACATATGGTCCGTTTCTAATCGTAAATAAAGTTCCTTCTAATAGAAATTTCTCGCGTAAACGTGTGACTCTATTTATAAAATGCCTAAATATTGCTCGTTTCTGTTGAGTTGTATTGCTGATAAATCTATCGTTTTATTTTAACATCTTGGCGGGAGCAATCATTCTTCCTACTATCAATCTTCCCGTAAAATAAGGTAAATAGTTTAAAAAAGAAAGAAAGACATCTATTGGCATCAATGTTATCATGTTATCTTATGTCTTCCTGAAATAAATGTCTTTAGCTGACGTCGGAGATGGTTGTTAGTGTCATTAGTTTTTCAAAAATCTCTATAAATAAGATTTTATTTTCAAAGTATATATAAATTTATTCAGCTTGTCGGTCTCTTTTTCAATTCATTTATCATTTTATGCCGTTTTCGACCGCCCGAGAGTTCCAAAAGATTGATGCACTCCGATTTATGACCAAGATTAAAAACAGTCTAGATTTAGGATCCTCATCAAAATTAAAATGGTCATCAGTGGAGAAGATCGCTTCAGTAATGAGCTAACAAGTAAATATTACATTTTAGTTTAATAAAAGATTAAAATAATTGACACGAATGACAAACAAAAAGCGTACAGTAATACCCCGCTTGACGACATTTCGACTTAACGTCAATTTCGCCAAATATGACACTTTTCTAGAGTTAATTTCGCTTCTGCCAACTTCATTACGTCCGACGTTATGTTACTCAGCCACGTCGGTTACGTCATAATAAAAGCACTTGAAACCAATAAATTAACAATAAAAATAAAATACGCTTAAAAACTAATCAATTTATAATACAATAACAACGCACTAAATATTTATAACGAGAGGCATTACTTCCGGTTTACATAAAACGTCTGGTTACGTCACAACTCTTGGAACGAATTAATGACGCGTGGTCGGGTATGACTAGCTAAACTTTACCAAACAATCGGAACGTTATGATTGACAATAAATAGACGCTGTCGTGTATATATAGGGATCCATACACAGTCATTCATTAAACTAGTTTCATTCTTATTCAGATAAATGGTATTTTTAATTCAAGATACTTAAAATGATAGGTACCTTCCAGTGCTGAAGGCTATGACAGCTCTTTTCGACTAATACGAGTTAGATAGCGAAGATTTAGATGGGTCGAAATCGAAACCTTTTTTTAATTACTTATTTCAACTACAACATATTTGCAGTAGGACTTACTCCAATTTCCAATTAATAACAAATCGACCTTATAATGTGAATGACAAATAAGTTATTAAAGGTGAATACAATAAAATACAACAATAATAATTGCATTTTGGAGAAAATGTATTTATCTGTTTCGGCTTGATCAGGTAATAACGTTATTTATTTCGTAAGTTTAATAAAACTGTGGTTTCATCTGGATAAGGCAATAGTCCACAATTAGGATGTACACAGCCTGGGATAAAATATGAAATTTGATTTTGACAATATAAATTAATAAGAAAACAGTGAGCCAGCTAAAGAAGATATTCGTTTTGCTATAGTCGTGGCTTTGTGGTAGTTGGATAATCGACATTCCGGTTAATCCAGTGTCGATTAATTCAGGATTGACTGTAAATAAGAAACATAATGATATCTAAATACAAATTTATAATGCAATTTCATAAACAATCATTATTCAGAATGTGACATGCATACAGAAACTGTACTGGGCTTCTTGACTACGGCAAGAAAAAACACGCCAAAATACACGACTTGGCGAAACCAGAAATAAAAGAAACATTTCTGGAAAAGAAGATTCAACGACTTGTTGTTGTTGTTGTCGCTGACGAAAGTCATTTCCAGAAAGTCGCATTGTTAGCTGAAAGAATCACCCACTATTTTGTGAAAAAGTAGAGATCGTTAGCTACCGAGCTGATATCATTAGTGTTTATTCTTCTGTCGAAGTGAAAGAGAGGACAAAGGTGATGTTATACCTGAAATAACTATTAATTCTCAATGTTTGATAATCGTATATATATATATATATATATATATATATTATAATACACCACACCACACGCACGCACCACGCACGCACACATACTATCGAACACACACACACGCAGCGATCATGTATTACAGTGTTCACCAAACTCATCATTTTCCTTTTAACGGATTTCCTTCCAGGTTATAACAAGCCATCAACCATTAATCCAGGTCAGACGATAATGCTTATTATGGACTTATTTTTCTATCAATCGTTCACCAAAAATCTACATTTTCCAATATGATGACGTAATAAATATAATATATTTTAAACAAATGACAGAACACTAGACGTTGACTTTCCACAGCTTTAGCCGGAAGTAGTGTTATTAGATCAATTGAACCAGGTCATACAGACAAAATAATTGAAAGTATTTATATTGTGTTTCTTATGATATTATATTACAATAAACAGGAAGGTTTTGCTGTGTGTGTCGTTTTCTCTAATATAAACATTTTTGAATATGATCCGGATTCAGCTAAAAGTCAACATTACGCATGAGCAAGCTATTATTGGTAAGATTGAAATAATGATTTAAAATGGAATCCGCCCTGCTTCGTCAAAATATGACTTTTGACTAATAGATCTCGGAAAGTGTAAGATCCAAAATTTCTGGATTTCGTGACAAATATATCGGATTAAAGAATACTTTTATCAGCAGTCCATTTTAATAGAATGGAATTTGACATATTATTTTATCCATATAAATACATATTCTGTTAACGTATAGTAGTTTTACATCTCTAGTTAGTGGTTCTAGTACGGAATCTAAAAAGGGAAATATCACAATGTAGCTATCTAATAAATGTATCGTCCATATTACGATGCTATATATATGTGGCTTAAAAGGTGTCTTATCCGAGCCCACATTTACCCATATTGCCATAATATGATGGCCAACTATGGCCAATTGAAGTGCAATCCTTTGAGAATCTATTCCCATATAAGTGAAAATATATTTTACTGACATTTCTAGGAGTTGGATTACTACATTAACTCGTTTATTAATAATCAATATTTGTATAAATGTTCTCAAACCAATGTTATAAATAAACAGTTATTAGACACGACTAGTGTAGAACTTTCATCCATGACGTCATATATATTTTGTAGGTAGCGAGGATGTTCGCAATAGGTCAACCAGGTGGTATCCTATCTGTGAAAAGGTCCAGCTGTTAATTGTTAAGTGAATTTTGGGAAGCAGCTAGAATGTTTGAGTTGTTATGTTTATTGGTGGCAATAAACATTCGATTTGTTTCTATGTAAAAATAATCTTTTCAATATTTGTTTAACCTGTATTAAATGAGCTTCATTGCTTTTAGTTCTGAGTTTTTATATATATATATATATATATATATATATATATATATATATATATATAATATATAATATTTAATTTAATACTTATATTATCATGTTTCAGAAACCCATGTCTTACAGTTGTTCGTGGTGATGTTACGACAATATTTTGAAGAAGTTTTTAATCTTTAGATTCCTACCAAGATATACCAGTATTTTTGATGGCTGCTTCATCAAGATTGGGAGTAGTCACAAATGACAAACAATGTGCATAATTTACAACAAACTAAACTAAAATATTGTTCTTGATGCTAGAACGGAGGTCAAAACGACCTACGTTTCCATTTATTTTAAATACTCGGTGACATAACGTGGCATTGTCCAAACTCCAAAAGAACACTGATTATTTTGAGTCTCACTAGAAGACCTTTAGATATCTGAATAAATATCGTTTGATTGAAGAATTGTACTCGCTGTTTATCACTAATCACTTTTCTAACACACCATTATCTTCACGTTCTTGTCGGGTTGTTGTGGAGTTCAGCGGTTTAGCCTCAACGCTGCAATCGTCTGTAACAAATCCCGAAACCAAACGTATGAGTCGTATTCGAAACCACAGCTTAGAAGTTTAAAGCGAAGCGCTATAACCACTGCACCATCAGGACGTCCCGATTTGTTTTTGATTGGATATTTAAGATCAACTCCAATCGCTAAGTAAATAATCTACATGAAATGTTTCTCTTTGCATAATGTAAATTGTGAAATTCACGCTTATTCCTGAGTTCCCGAAGCTATTATTGTTCCCGAATGGAGTAACTGTTACGTGCTCGATTGTTGTTTGCCTTCAGAATCAATATTTAGACCCCCCCCCCCCTTAAGACGAATGACACTCGCGAGACAAAACATTTCTAATTAACGACTAAAGTCCTGAAAAATATCATGAACCAGAAAGCTGCTGGAGAGAGGGGGGGGGGGATTAGAATTGTCGCTGAAAGATGATTAAAGAAAAACATCTGTGTCAATAAAGGTGTTTACGTTTGGCGTAACTGTCAATGTCCTTCTCGGCAGGCGGTTGACCTTCATTTGACGAAGAATATAAACTTTGAGATAATGTAGAGTAATTTTAGACATAACATTTAATAATATCGATTTTAGTTCCTAGGAAGGAATATATGTAATATGTTACATCCAGAGACGGAGGTACAACATCCGTTGGTTGTAAAGTTAGAAGAGTTTATATCAGCTGCACATGCGCATTAGCGTTCAATCGCTACGACAGTGCAGTGATTAGAGAACTGCGTTTCCAACTTTCAGGTTGTGTGTTCGAATGCGACTTATATTTGTCTTCGTGGAATGTTTCCTTAGTGTCACCGAGCTTCCTAAGGTTCCATGTTAAACAAACCATTCACTCATCGACTCACTCACTCAAGTTACCCTTCCATGGATCTATACGGCCAGATGGTTGTATGTTGTACGAACGTTTAGTGAGTGACCAGAACTGTCGGGAGGTACACCAAACACCAATCAGAGAGCAGAAAAGGTATGAAAATCTCTGCCTTTTCACAATGTCTATCGCGAAAACAAAACAAATTAAGAAATATTCATTTCATAATGATAAGTCAGAATTGATATTGCAAAGTTTTACGACGTAGGCGATGCTTAGGGCGACACCTGGTGGGTGATTTCGTCACTACTACACTTAATGCAGTCGATAGGAGGAGATGTATGACGTATGTATGACCAAATATTGGCCTAAATGATAACGCGTCTGTAAACTGATCTCACTCACGTGGTTCAAATTCAGGTCAGTTTATGTCTTTCTTTAAACGAGCTATCTCAATTATATATCGCTAAGTAAAACGATAGATAGATAAACGAATAGATATATAGATAGACAGACATATAGAAAGTTAGGCAAACAGACAGACAGACAGACAGACAGACAGACAGACACACACACACACACACACACACACACTTTTGTTTAAAAAAATATATATAAACATTTATTTCTCGTATATTGTTATCAAGGGTCACTGATCGTGTATGTCATATGATTAATAACTGGGTATATCTAAAAATGAAATTTCAGACGTTTGCACCCGAAGAAGGTTTAATGAACTAAAAACTAATCCTGTTATTTGGGATGAGTAAAGTATCCGGTTATTCTATTACTGTCTCCAGATAAGAAAAGAGAATTACAATTTGATTTTGGGTCTATGGCATCGAAATATGTTGAGTTATTTAACGTCCGTACTGCTCACATCCGAGAATAATGGCCGACGTATGGATACAGGTATGAATCGGGTTTGAACCCATAACCTGGATATTTTTAGCTTAGTACTCTAATCATTAGGCTATTGTAGCGCCCTTATCTATAAACGTTTTGTTTAATATATATATATATATATATATATATATATATATATATATATATATATATATATATATATATATATATATATATTATTTTTATTCGTTATTTATGATAATTATTGGTACATAACTGTATATTTAGTTACATACAGAAGTACTGTTGACAAATGTCATCTAGTACTTTATAATTTTACAGGTACGTGCCATGTTGGATACTAAAGCTTTAAGATTGTAAGGTAGATAGAATTACGTCAATGACGGCTTCTTTGTGTCAATTTGTTGTAATTATGCTTTCTTCTGCGCGCTCTCCATACACCCATAAACTTGTACATACGCACACTTATTCATACACAAATATATATATATATATATATATATATATATATATATTCAAATACACAACCCTCCTACAATCACGCCGTACGCAATCACGCACGTACGCACACACACGCATGCTCACGCACGCACACACATATATAGCATTGACATTTCAGATGCAGAACATTATCGCTGAACTACTTAGCCCTGACTGGGGCAATAGCGTTCCGGACACGCAAGTAAAACTCCGTCATTTTGATTAGACGTTTCCAGAAGGAGTGGAATATTCAGATGTAAAAATGAATCCCTCGTAAAGACACTAATCAACGAAACTGTTTTTTTATTGATGTGTTATTCAAATTTTCTTCACTAAATATAACCCTGGATTCTGGTGATGACGTCATTTACTCCAAAGAATGAAGAATGTTATCATTAAACGGTAATTCAGGAACAAGTAGAGAATCATTTATGAGAAAGATGTCTAGTGTAGGTTTGGAACCAATGCCACTGACGTATTTTAATTTATCTATGTAGTTTTAAGTGCCAAGTTATAATATGCTGATCAACTAATGAAGGATGCAGCCTTAAAGCTTAAGACATTTTCTAAATTCATAGCAACAAATTATTTTCATGTTATCCATATTCTTTGTCGAAATATGATTTATGGAAGAGATGAACTACTTGCCATATGACCCATGGTGTAATGTCAACTGTAAAATTGTAATGGAAATAATTGTATCATTCTGACAAATATAATCATGTACACACATATATATACATACATGAGGTAGGTGCAAATTTGGATCTAATACATTATCAGTCGATATGTATCAAATACTTGATGTAGTTGATGTTGTTCAAGATAGGGATCTTGATGTTTTTGTTTTGACTGAAACGATTACGTTATTGAGTGGCAATATGTCAGAAATTCCTTTTTTGTGACACCCATTTGATAATGAATGATTGAATCGTGTAACTCAGATTCACAAAAGGAATCACAAAATGTTGGGTAGTCGGCACCTACTTTGTAATTCTTTTACTACCATGTTAACAATGGGAATATACTGGTTATAATTGTGAATTCATGAGGATCAGGCTGGTTTGTATGCTTATTGTTATATATTGGAGATTGATATAGTTTAAGTTAAAAGTACTCTTGCCTCTGGAAAATCAAAGTATACAAACATGCTTGTTTTAGATTATACGTAAACCTCAGCCTGTTCTGTCCGTCATATATATATATATATATATATATATATATAAATGATATTAGAAGTTGCTGGAAAGGTTCCCAAATGTTCTCTGCGCAATTGATCCTGTGCCTAGATGCAGGACAGTCTTAACAGCATAATAGGCATCCGGGAATACAGAGTACTGGGGCCCCTAGCTACAGAACCATCCACAGCAAGTCACAACATACTTAGATTAGCACGGGCGCCCTTATGCTGGTGGAGCCTCCGGGCAACGGCCTAGCGTGCACATACGTTAAAACGGCCTTAATTAAAACTGTTTAGTGTTTACCACGCCAAGGTGTAGGGTTACTTAAATGTATTTAACATATACAACTTAGCATGGGCCCCTATGTTTGTGGGGCCCCTATGCTTCTTGGGCAACCGGGCTACTGCTCATTGGGCCAAATGCGTTAATACTGCCCGCTGCCTAGATGGCTTGTCAAAGAGTTTCAAGGAGTGCAGTTGTCTAAGTGTTATTTAAGATCCATGAAAGCTTCCTTGTAAAACTATTAATATATATATATATATATATATATATATATATATATATATATATATATATATTAAAATAAATAATTTGAACTATAATGTTTGAAAGTATTACAGTCATGTTTCGAGAATTGTCTAAGATGATTGAAATGGCTGTCTAAATAAATATTTATTCCAAAATAATTTAATGAAATAAACTTTAAAGTAGTTACAGTTCTGTTACTTCCATGGTTTGAGTAGAACATTATATTTTGATATTAATAGATGAAGATTGGGCAGAATTATTGTTGTATGTGTTGCAGGTGATTATAGTTTGAAAATCATGTTCTTGTTCATCAGGTAAAGTATTTGAATGGTTTTAGTTCTATCTGTAACTTTATTTCGAGTGAATACCTGTTTTATCAGAAATTTGGTTTTTGTTATTTGGTCTTCCACAGAGTTCTGTTTCTGGTTCCTTGGTTTCACACTTGTATTAATAATGGCACACGGCAGTATCAACAATAGGAGCCTTACAGTAAATAAAATCGCCACTCTTCTTCAGAGCATTTGGAATATTGTTTTGGTGATAATCGACAACCCCTTCTCAAATTAATGCTAACATATACATGATCTATTTGGATTCAGCATGTTATGTGAAATCCTAAACGAAACCGAGCAGTACCCAATTGAGAAATTTCCATTACTCCAAATCGGTCAATAAAGCATCTAGGATTTGATTTCCACAAATGTATTAATACGATTAGACCGAAATCTTTACCAGTCGCAGCAGCTTAAGAACATCCACCATCAAAGATCATTTTTGACCAAGATGTATTTATTACAATGTTCTCTATCTATATTATATCTCGGTACAGACTATTTTTATTCTCCAGCATATGGCACATTTGATTATAACATCAATCGCCTTCAGATAATTGAGAATGGTGAAGCTCGCATATTAAGAAATGGTTGAAAATATGATCATACCAATCCAATTATTTAAAGATTACATTTAAAATATTACTGACAAATTATACATTTATAAATAGTATTGCACCCGAGCACATGTATAAACCTGTTTCGTCCATAGAAACTCACGTCACCCAGATTAGAAATACGTCGTCTCCTGAAAAGTAAAAAAATTTCCTAAAAATTCATCGGTTCAAATTTTGTTTCTCTACTTTAAAATATTGACCAAATCGGCTTTAGATATATTTCATTGCAAGCATAGAATCTTGATTAATTCTAAATTATTATTATTATTATTATTATTATTATTATTATTATTATTTACTTTTTAAATTCTTGACTAATGATGCTGAAACATCGAGACGTAGTTATACATACCGCTGTCCATGGGTGTTATTGTAATGTAGAAATAATCTCTCGAGATCTGAACGAAGTATGTTCTTTCTTTTGCCAAGAGCAATGTTCCATCAAATCCTAATGTTATTTGCGTGGTGATGACAATAATATAGCCGTGACTAAATATAGTAATATACCTTTGATGAACAATACCATTAATATGTAGCAGTGTTATTTAGTATCCAGTGTCCAGGTAGGAAGCGTGCTGTCGTGTTGTCTGATGTTATCTGATGCTAAATTCGGAGGAGATTGCTTCTGATAAAGACGAAATACATCTAAGTCTCATCTATTTATGTGAAATACGGAATAATTATCTACATCAAAGAGGATTTCCTTTATCCAAATGATAGCCGATAGAAATATAAACAAACTGAGAAGGGATTGAATTATATTATGAAATCCTGAAGGGATAGTTCGTCCTATTGTCTAAAACAACTTGTCCTCTTGATGGTTATCTGTGAGTAAAGATTCTGCTGTTTATGGATATTTTATGACCAGACATCGTACTGCTTGAAACAATATATATTAGAGAGATAGCCATATATAATCTTCCTTTATAAAGCAATTTACATTATTATTATTATTATTATTATTATTATTATTATTATTATTATTATTATTATTATTATTATTATTATTATTATTATTATTATTATTATTATTATTATTATTATTATTATTATCAAGAAGTTCTGTTTTTGATATATCTTTAGAAATATAATCTCACCAAAGCCTGATGTTGAAGTTTAACTGAGATTTAGATTTGGCTTAAAAATCCCATTAATAGATTTAAATTAATAGATTCAAATGTAATCTGAAACCTATAGAAAATTTATTTTTATTTAAATCAGAACAGTAGAATCTTCCACAGGATATCGAAATTTCCTGAAAATATTAGTAAAATTAAGGGGGAAAATGTTAGCCGAATATAACAGTTAGAGGAGACACATGAACAGTTTCAGCTTAGTGTAGAACTTCAAGGACTGCGAATTACTTTGCCTTTTGTATATATTCTGTATCATTTAAGAATAACTAAATTAAAAGTTTGAAGAAAGGATTCTTTCTTAATTTCGAATCATCTGCATATTTCTGAATAAATACCACAACTCACTTTTTAATGGCTTTATATCACAAATACTTTTTTATTAGCAAATGTCGAAGAATCACAAGGGTACATTAGTTAATTGTAAGTTATGTGTTGACCATACTATTAGCAGACCTTTTATGTGAACAATTTTAGGAAGATATTGTATCAATAAATACGATACAGCTGTGTTTGGTAATCAGGGGTTTTAATAATGTTATAAGAAACAATTCTAAACAAGATACTCACCTCCATAAGTAATACGTAAGCTATTAACACAAAATAGTGAATGACAATGACACGCCACGCACACACACGCACCCCATTGGTCAAATAGATCAAGTGGAGAGGCGATTCCAGAAACACCACACACACACACACACACACACACACACACACACACAACCAACATACACACACACACACACACACACACACACACACACACACACACAACGATATTTCGTTCTAGTCCAGTAATAATCCATTGTGCGGTATTGCTACTTTGTTTATATTTAGTTAAATCGCTTCAGTGAGTCCATACTGAGTTAGTGTACATTCTCTTTGTTATGAACAAACTGTAATGTTTGTTAACACACTGAGGGTATATAAAGGCTGAATTTTCACTTAGGTTAGACGCTTTGAGTCCAGACTAGTGGAGTGTATTGTACATGGTTCATATAGGTGGGATTTATTCAGTTATTCGAACCCAGAATAAAGCTGAGGTCAGCATCTGAGGTGTCGAAATGTTTTATATACAGGTTTCTTTTGGACCACAGAAAATTTTGTGATTACTGTGTAAATAGTATATATTGTAAGTACTTGGTGTTGTTTGTCATGTGGTTAAATGGTATGTTTTACGTGCTTCCGCTTTTTGTACGTAGCCTGCATGTAGCCGCTTTCCTGTGGGCGTGACATATTTGTCGCGTACGAAAAGCGAATTAGCTGGTTCCCACAGGCTGATGAGTAGACCAGACACATGCTTAGGTATACGCACACATTATCAATATGTGGAGGTATGGAACATTTTATTTTTAGATTAATGTATGTATAGTTGTATTTGTATTTAGATTTTGAAGGATGTTTAGATATGTTGATGCTCTGTGCCTGTTGCCTCTTACTATGTACCCTAAAAAAAAACACACACACACAAATAAACAACCAAATAAATAAAAAATACAAAATTATTAATTACACAAGTTGGAATATAAAATAAATTTCACGATTAAATTAAGTGTAAGCTATATTATAACTTAATGCAAGCCTCTCCTTTTATGAGCACCAAAATTAAGGTTTATTATGATGTGAACCATTTAAATCTGGATGAGAATCCTGCATGTGGTCTAATCATCGAGTTCTGCATATAGATATTTGGCGGCAGACAGTTCCATGTTTGAGGACACATTTGTATTCTGCGATGAAAAGCAGCTAATGTAGGTGTTTTTGTGTGGAATGAATGTTTGTGATATCGAGTGCCCGGTGATGAGTTAATGTTAATTATAGTGATAAGGTAAACTTGTCTTACAATGAAGATTGTAATAAGCTATTTAGAACTGACATGACATATCTGTTAACTTGCAATTGATATAAATCTACTAATTTGAGGAAGTGAAGGTGTTTAAATATTGGTGGGTGCTGTATTTGTCATATCGTGTGCTACCGGAATGATTCTAACACCTACCAAGTTGCTCACTATGATATAATGTTATAAGTTAGGTCTGGATACATGAGAGATCTGACAATAATAAAGTATACTTTGATGGTTTTTTTTGGCAAGATATATTTAACTTTATTAATTGAAAATAATTACATTTTCTTTTTCATCATGTTGTTATTTCATCGCATTTTAGCTTCTCATCGGTGTACATTTTAGTACTAACTAACTAATTAAGAAATTAACTAACTAATTAAGAAATTAACTAACTAATTAAGAAATTAACTACTAATTAAGAAATTAACTACTTGACTGACTGACTGACTGACTGACTGACCGATCAACCATAATAATGGCCGAAATGGCAGTTTTTAACGTGGCTGGCAACCTCAAAAGTGGGAGACGCATATGGTATGTAATATATAGCTTCCCCACGGAAACTAATTCCAGATGAATTTAGAATTTAGACTTTATGGCAGGTTCGGTGGAGAAAACCTTGCCAGTTGCATGGCTGGATGAAAAACTGCTCCTACTTCAGTGCCACGGCCGAAGATGGAACTTGCGACCTCGCGTACAGGATGACTATAGCCATAGGTAAATAGTCTCACGCTCTACCTATAAGGCCAAACTAACTAACTAACTAATTAACTTACTAATTTAGTAATTAATTAAATATATAAATAACAATTTACTAATTTAATAACTAACTAACTTACTTTAACTAAGTCATTAACTTACTACACGAGTACCTAACTAGTTCATTACAAAGTTAGTTAGTTAATTAGCTAACTGACTTTGAAATAAATGAAAGAACAAAAACGTGAACAGACAGACAAATGAACCAATCGTCTGATTAACTAATTAATTAAATAACCAATTAACTCTCCGTTTAATTAATTAATTACTGATCTAGATATCAAACGGTTAAAAGAAAAGAACCGAATGATTTGCAAACCAAAAGATTGGTTAAATAGAAACAGTAATTATAATAGGGTAAATAACATGGAGAAAGATGATCCTTTAGCAGATCTTCGTGTTAATGTTGTCATTAATGGTCTAAACTAACACCCTAAACTGTCATATACTAACACACAATGGCTAGAAATGGCTAGTAAACAACGCATTTAGCCGCATTTATTTTTAAATTAAATATATTTTAGTTGTATTCCTTTGACGATGCAACAGAGAGCCATAAATGAACCGAGATTCGTTTATCTTAGCAATGCAATAAAAGTGCAGATTACTTATAAACTTAATAGCTCTTTATTGACTTAGAGCTCAGATTGTTATATCTCACTGACGGATCACGGAATTTACTTTGTTACTGAGTTCATCTCAATCAGCCAACAACAAATTTCATGTCAACTAACATCTTCAGACGGTAATGTAAATAAAATGACGTTCTTAAACCGAACTAAAGACGTGCTGTAAATTCCGCCATTTTGTACGCAATTATAGAGATGTAGGTCAGTATGTGACACGGAAGATAAAATAAGACCGCCCATATCGCAATCTCTTCTTTTTGGCGAGCTTCCATCGGCAGAGGGTAGTTCGGGATCTTCCGTGTATTGTTTACTGTTAGATGCTTTTTGGTGAAGAGTCCAGTTTAAGTAGAATGATATGAAATGCGCCTACTTAATCCGGTTTTTAGGACTTCACCTCGATGAAGATTAATTACCCGATTAAGTTATCAATCGGAGTTGTGCGCCATTAAAGCGTAGATCAAACCGTTTCTTGTTTTTATTTTCAACGATGTTTATGACATATTTATGTATTCTCTTTTATATATTCTTTGGTTATATAGATGCAAGGCATATACTTTAAATATATCTAAACTACAAAATGGTATCGTTCAATAATCAAAAAAGAAGGGGGAAGAAAAAAAACCTGATATGAATTATCATAAATATCTTCCTATAGTATAGGTTTTTCTAAACCAAAGATTTAAAAGATATTTATCTCATTGGAGCGGCAAAAGTACATATAATCACATCTTTAAAGATCGATAAAAATGTTAAGTTTTGTTGTGATATTTACGATGTAAAAAAAAAAAAAAAAAAAAATAGTTTGCTACTTATAAATGTGATGAGCACCATAGTTTAATAGTTTACTGTATAAATATCGTAAGATATACGGTGGCATTTCGTTTAGTATTAAATAATTTGTTAGGGCTCGTAATCCTAGTGTCGCGGGTTCGAGGCTCCGGAGCTACAATATTGTCATGTGGCGACTGGTTCATCCATCCAGATATGAGAACCTGACAGGACGTGATAGCTATGTGTGTGAGTAATGCTATGCGTCTATGGTGGGAGCATGCATTTTATGTTCCTTTGGGAAATGAGGTATATGCTAGATTGAAGCAAGTCTGAGTTAAGGATAATAATAATAATAATAATAATAATCTACTTTAGTATATGAATAATTCTGAAATGGGCACTACAGAAACTCTGGAATTTACTTCCTGTTTCATTTCGTGGTAATAACGGTCCTATTTCACAAATTAAGAAAAGACGAAGCAATTGCCTATAGTGGAATCTTGCATTGCATGCTCCCTTTGGAATTGAGGCGTGTGTGATGGATTGAAGCAATTCTGAGTCCAGGATAATAATAATAATAATAATTATAATAATGACTTGTTGTCGGGCATGCTTGGGATTATCTGGCATTAGAATGGGCTATATTCGTCTATTAGTTGCCATAAAAATCAACATATGAAAAAGCTAGAATCATTTGAATCAAACAATTGTTTAGCATTGTAAAATTCTACCGTCATTCAAATATCATCGTGGCTTTTGCAATTAGAACTGTGCAACATAAGAATAATCACAATTCATGTTCTCTAAGGTTGAAGGTGTTTAATATTAACAATCTTAATCATCCCAAACGTTTGCATTTATCACTTGCCATATTATTTTTTTCATAAACACTGGTGAGACATTACACATGTCTCAGCATGAAAAGTCGCCACTCTGGATTCAGTCCCCTGAAGAACGTCCAGAGTTTGAATTCACGGTTCGAGATTCTCTGTGCCTGTGCCTTATTATACACAGCTAAAAACACACAACACACACACACACACACACACACACACACACACACACACACACACACACACACACACACACACACACACACACACACACACACACACACACACACACAAATATATATAGTGTAAACCCTTTTATTATTTAAAATGTTTGTGTATGTATGTGTGTGATTGTAATATATGCGCGCAGATTAAAACACAGGTAGAGATAAGATACGCTGAAAGAACCATTAGAAATCAACAATTGTACAAACAAACAGTAGTAGGAAGCTGATCCAATCGGCAAAGTAATATAGCTACACATTTACAAAATGTATTCATTACAAGAGACAAATGTATGAATCAAGACAGTTACCAACCACCCACTGAAATCAAAACTGACAAGTAAGTTAATCTGAACCTATCTGAACCTGTTTTAAAACAAAGTGATGCCAGGTTGTTATGTGATTTATACAGGTGTAACACGGTTATCTGTAATATTACCTCCAGCATTAATACGAGTTGAAACATTATTAAATGAAGTCTAGACGTTTCTATATATATACATACATATATATATATATATATATATATATATATATATAATATATATATATATGTGTGTGTGTGTGTGTGTGTGTGTGTGTGTGTGTGTGTGTGTGTGTGTGTTTGGAGGTGATTGGGTGCATTTTTGTAAATGACGGGATGGGATGAGTTTTCTCTTAAAACCTGATAATGAGATTGCAAAAACAGAAACGATTTGTAATGCTAAAGAGAAAAATCTATGTAATTGCGAGCCATGCAGGTAAATAAATAGTCATCTACATCATCATAAAAAATAAATAAAGACCAACAATATGTAACATATGAAAGAATCCACACAATGGTAATAATGTTTTTAGAAAATTATTTGTACAATTATATGTTAATAGTGATTCTCTTCTGAAAGAGCCGAAATTCACCAAAGAATGATATATTATTATCTATTGTGTATTTATATTTTTACTACTCAGTTAATCCTTATTGTTAAGGCAAGAATTTTGAAATATGGAAATAACCAATCTTCTTGCTTGGACTTAAAAGGACACTGAAATGCCCAATCAATGCGGTTGCGTCGTTAAATAACATCCACCCACACGTCCACTCAACCACCCATCCGTCCGTCCGTCCGTCCATCTTTGGACTTCAATAAAAAAAGTGTAATAGGAATACTAACATAATCGTTGAAAATGTGGGAAAATGTTAATTAGACAAAACAGCAACAACAACAAGAACAACAATGTAATGGTTCTGTTATTAATGATAAAATGTACAGGAATATGTAACTCAGGATAACTAAATAAAACAATTTGAACAAGATTAGGTCCTCAATTGAAAGATATTTGTCCAAGTCTATCCACCATTCAAATTAAAGTGCACACTAATAATTGACTTGTTCCGAATTTTTTATCCTCCGGGCTGGTCATTCCTGGAAGTTTTAGTCGACAGGTGGCACCATGGGGAGACATCCCATAATCATAAATGCTAGACGGATTCGTATCCCAAAATTGCAGGTTTGCAGCGAATCTGGATCTTCTCCATAAACATAATGGATATTTTATTACGGTTATCAATAAGAAATTATTAGATCATGACTCTGAATGAAGATTTGCATAAAGAATGTATGAAAAGGTGAGTTTTCAAATGGTGACGGAAAGAAACTATGTTATTTGATGACTTAACATGTTCAGAGAGTGAATTCCAAAGAATAAGCGAGTCTGAAAAGGTGAGTTTTCAAATGGTGACGGAAAGAAACTATGCTATTTGATGACTTAACATGTTCATAGAGTGAATTCCAAAGAAAAAGCAAGAGTCCCAGAATGAGTTTTAACCCTGAGAACAGACCACAAGTGAAAACCATAGGAACAGAGTTCTATGCGCTTGGGTGCTAAAGTAAGCATGGAAAATAAATATGAAAGTTCTTCAGAAGAAAGAGTTTGATAGCCAATAGTGGAGAGTTTGAAAATGACGAACAGATTGAACAGTGAAAAGATTTCAGAAGTGGGACAGAATGGGAAACCGAGGAGACCGTGTGACAAACCTAGCTAAGCAGTTCTGAACACACTGATGTTTTAGAATATCATTAGATGCAATGTTATAAAGAAGAGAGTTGCAATAATCAAGCCTACTAGTAATGAGTGCTGTAGCAATGGTTTTGGCGAATGAAAGAGAAATATAGCGCCGAATAAGGCGAAGGTCACGAATATGATAGAAACAGCAGCGACATGTCAGAGAAATATGTTTTCTTAAATTTAAATCGCTATCAAGTGTAACACCAAGATTTCGTACAGTGTCTGATGGTGTGATGCTATTACTAAGGATGTTCCTACGGAAGAAATGAGTAAGTTTGCTGCGTTGCCTAGATGTGCCTGTAATGATTAAATATGTTTTGTTGGCATTGAGTCTAAGTTTATTGTTTGTCATCCAGCCAGAAATAACACTGAAACAGTCACCAAGTTGTTTAAGGGAAAGATCAGTGTCAGCTGTAGATAAAGATATGTATACATGGGCGTTATCTGCATACAAATGATGGTCTAATTTGTGGCTGTGAATAAGTGAGCTTATTGGTGTGGTATACAAAATAAACAATAGGGATCCAAGAACAGAGCCTTGAGGAACATCGCAAAACAAAGGCACTGTCTTTGAAAACCATTTTCTTATTTTTATTGAGTGAAACCTATTTATTAAGAATGAGCGGATCCAGGTAAGTGCTGTGCCTAATATGCCATACCAATCAGGGAGACGATCTAGAAGAACAGAATAATCAATGGTGTCAAAGGCTGCAGATAAGTCTAAACGTGTTATTGCTGTGACCTTTCCTGTGTCCATGTTTAGTGCTAAGTCATTCTGAACTTTTAGTAGAGCTGTTTCTGTAGAGTGATATTATTTGTAAGCAGACTGAAAAACATTAGACAGGTGATTACAGTTTAAGAGAACGTTCAAACGACAGGATACTGCTTTTTCTAAAACTTTAGATATGAATAATAGATTAGAAATAAGTCTATAACTCTTTAAGTCATTGACTGGTAACGATGATTTCTTAAGAAGAAGAATTACTGGAGTATGTTTAAAATGAGAAGGGAACACTCCGGAGCTTAGTGATAAATTTATTATCTTAGTAATTGGTACAATTAGTGTGTGGAGACAAGAGTTTAGCAGAAATGTAGAGGTATAAGTTCACAGGACGTATTAGGGCGATAATAAAATCAGTTTAGAAACTTCAGTAAGTTTAAACACTTTGCAAGGGTGGTATATAACTGGAAAATCAATATTACAACTAGAAGCAGAAAATGGGAAAGAAGCATGAATTTGGGTGATCTCATCATTGAAATGTTTGGAAAAAGAATTGCTGAGTGAATTAGTTAAATCATGAGGGGGCAGAGAAACAGAAGCCTTTCTATGGACAGTTCCAGAGTGGATGAGGATTGTCAGAGTTGTTGAAGATCATGTTCCTACAAAAGTCAGATTTAGCTTTATTCATGATTACTATTTAGTATATCTAGACCTGTAAAGGTGTGTCCGTGATTTCCTTCGTGTACGTTCTAAATATCGGCGACGCACTTTGGCATTGATAATTTTAGGGACATCCATGGTGCAGGTGGTTTAATTTTTTATGGATTTTGATCTGATAGGTGCTTGTTTTTCAAGTAAGGTTTTAAGTGTAGTATAATATTGTTCACATAATTGTAATAAGTCAGCTTTAGGGTTGGTGATAAGTTCATGTTTTACTATATCATCATTAAATAACAGAATGTCAATGTCATGAGTATACCGATAAAGAATATTACACTTAGAGTCAACTGAATTATGCTTAAACTTTATTTCTGCTATAACAGTGAAATGATCCGATAAACCATCCGTGGCAGTTAGTGTGTGGATATAATCCGTTGTAGACCGCGTTATGAGGAAATCAAGTCAGTGACCATGAATGGTTGTGGCGAAAGAAACGTGTTGTTTTAAGTCAAAACTTGCTAAGATATCATTAAATGTGGATGTAGCAGTAGATTGTATATCCAAATGAAGGTTGAAATCACCGAGGATGAAAAATTCAGAATGAAGTTTTCTAGTAAATCATGAAAGTCAACAAAGAAGGATAAAGTTAGTCCAGGAGGACGATAGAGACATAGGAAGTAACCAAGTAAATAAACAGTTGGAAATTTGAATGGAGACAGCCTCGAAACTAGAATAGATCTGGACAGAATGGGACTTTACTTTTAATTTATTGGATACCAAAAAGCCAACGCCACCTCCACATCCAGACTAACGTGGTTGGTGATAAAAAGAATAGTCATTGGGCAGATATCAGATATACAAGAGGTTGTGTCATGAGGGCTAAGCCAAGTCTCAGTGAGGCCGAGAATATCCATTTTTTAAAGATATTACCAAGTTTGTGAAACTGACTGATTTATTATGGACGGAACTAACGTTGCTGGTAGCCAAACATATATTTTGCAGTATAGGAGGGCCTGGATTCATATGCATGCAACGTGTATACAAGTGATAAAAATTAACACATATTGGAAAATAAATCTCCTGCGACGGTAAGAGGGGCAATATGCCATGGTTCAATGTGAAAACAAGAACAAACAGCTAGAACAGTTCTAGCGATTGCTTTAATAGTTATGAAAATAGGCAGAAATTGAATCTAGACTTTACTAGCGACATTACAAAAAATGTAAACAAACTTTAATATTATATTTCGTGCGGAGCAGGGAAAAAGCAGGAAACCGTTTGGTAGAAGTAAGGACGACTAAGTACTATTTTAGATGTTAACTTGACACTATTATGACACTGAAGAAAATGAAACTTTTCAAGCCAAAAATAGCAACACCAAATGCCAGCGAAACCAATCTATCTTTTTATCACCCACAATTACGGAAGCGCCCGGAGCCAAGGTATGCTTTATAATTAATAAATTATAGTACGCACAATATCTAAAATAATACTAAAACATACCAGTCAAAATAAACACAATGATCGTCTAAGCGGTACATCATATGATATACCAGCCAGTATAAATATAATGACCGTGTATATGGTAGACGAAATAATATACCTTTTAGAATAAATATAATGATTATGTAAATGGTACAATAAATGAAATACAAGTCAGAATAAATATAATGATCGTTTAAATGATACACTAAATTATATACCAGTCAAAATAATTAATACGACCATCTATATGGTACACCAAATAACAAAACAATTAGAATAAATATAATGATAACCAAAATGGTACACTAAATGATATACCAGTGATAATTAATATAATGACTGTGTACATTATACACGAAATGATATACCCGTCGGAATACACATAATGATCGACGAATTGATGCACTAAAGGTACACCAAAATATATTCCAGTCAGAATGTATATACTGAACGTCTAAGTGGTAGACAAAATGATATACCAACGACATAAAAATAAAGAATGTCTGTAAGGTATGCTAAATGATATACCATTTAGAATAAATATAACGATCATCTAAATTGTATATCAAATAACAAAACAATCAGAGTAAATATAATGATAACCAAAATGGTACATAAAATGATATACAAGTCACAATAAATATAATGAACGTCTAAATTGTACACTAAATTATATACCATTGATAATTAACGCACGCACGCACGCACACACACGCACACACACGCACCCCATTGGTCAAATAGATCAAGTGGATAGGCTCTTTAATTTAGATCCCACCACACCTAACTGCATATACTTAGGGACGCTAAATTAAGCGTAAATGAACGTTCCCTTAGTGATGAACGGAAACGTATGAGGGTTAGCTGTTAGGTTCGAGTAAATCATAGTATTTACTCAGGTTTGAGACGATATTTCGTTCTAGTCCAGTAATAATCCATTGTGCGGTATTGCTACTTTGTTTTATTTTAGTTTAATCGCTTTAGTGAGTCCATACTGAGTTAGTGTGCATTCTCTTTGTTATGAGATTTATTTAGTTATTCGAACCCAGAATAAAGCTGAGGTCAGCACCTGAGGTGTCGAAATGTTTTATATACAGGTTTCTTTTGGACCACAGAAAATTACTGTTGAATGTAAACTGTGGTATCAAAATAGTTATGATATGTATGTAGCAAGTCACCATTGAACCACACGCACGTGTTGTTTGTTGCGAGCTGTGGTATCAAATGGTATGTTTTTTACGTGCTTCCGCTTTTTGTACGTGGCCTGCATGTAGCCGCTTTCCTGTGGGCGTGACATATTTGTCGCGTACGAAAAGCGAATTAGCTGGTTCCCACAGGCTGATGAGTAGACCAGACACATGCTTAGGTATACGCACACATTTATCAATATGTGGAGGTATGAAACATTTTATTTTTAGATTAATGTATGTATAGCTGTATTTGTATTTAGATTTATGGAAGTAGGTCTGGAAGGATGTTTAGATATGTTGATGCTCTGTACTTGTTGCCTCTCTATGTGTATCATAAAACGCACATTGCCCGTGTCAGACATCTTATCTATTTCCAGTCTGATCTAATTCCTTATTATACCAATAAAATAAAGTTATGTCGTTATTACAACATGGTTGAGTCTATTAGCTTTGCAAATTTAAAAATAATGACTGTTTAAATGGTACACGAAATGATATAGCAGTCAGAAACAATATGACGAACGACTAAATGGTACACTAAATAATATGCCATTTATAATTAATATAATGACTGTGCAAATTGCTCACGAAATGATATACCTGTTATAATACAAATAATGACCATCTGAATGATACACCAAATGATATACCTGTTAGAATACAAATAATGACCATCTGAATGATACACCAAATGATATACCTGTTAGAATACAAATAATGACCATCTGAATGATACACCAAATGATATACCTGTTATAATACAAATAATGACCATCTGAATGATACACCAAATGATATACCTGTTAGAATACAAATAATGACCATCTGAATGATACACCAAATGATATACCTGTTAGAATACAAATAATGACCATCTGAATGATACACCAAATGATATACCTGTTAGAATACAAATAATGACCGTCCGAATGATACACCAAATGATATACCTGTTAGAATACAAATAATGACCGTCCGAATGATACACCAAATGATATACCTGCTAGAATACAAATAATGACCATCTGAATGATACACCAAATGATATACCTGCTAGAATACAAATAATGACCATCTGAATGATACACCAAATGATATACCTGTCAGAATAAATATAATGTTCGTCTGTATCGTACACAAAATGGTATACCTGTCAGAATAAATATAATGTTCGTCTAAATGGTGCACAAATTGATATATCAGTTAGAATTATTATATTGACCGTGTAATTGATCCACTAATTGATATGCCAGTCAGAATAAATGTTGTGATCGTGTACTTGGTACAGTAAATGATATACCAATAAAAATAAATATAACAATTGTCTAGTTGGTACACTAAATGATATAACAGTCAGGATATAATTAGCGTCCAAGTTGTACTCTAAATGATCTATTTGTCAGAATAAATATAACGACCGTCTAACAAAGAGAACGGATGAAGTAGTATAGTTTATATAATCCCCAAAATTACATCAGTTCCAAGACAAAATTAGCAAGATTTACTCGCAGTTAAGTTTGTTTATTTCTTAGACAAATTGTTCCCGTAAAATATCTGGTGATATAAGCATTAAATATGAATCAATTATACAAAGAAAAATATATTTATGATATAATAATATTATAGTCCATGGGCATGATAGGCCTCCCGTGCACTACCCCCCCCCCCCAGGGAAAGTTAGAGACTTATTTTATTTTGATCCTGTGACCTCTCTCAGCAATATAAGTTTGTGAAATGGCATTTGCAGTATTTATTATTTTGAAGCATTATAGAAAACTTTATTAATTGCTAAACGTAAGGTGATCTATTTGTATGATAATACTAGAGATGAGTTAACACTTGTGCAACTATTACATGTTGTGTGTATCGTGTGTCCCTGATTAACCTAACTATTCTTATAAGAAAAGTTGTATTGACAATTAATGTTAAGTATAGTAGTTGTGATAATAAATCACTTCATTTGTGATAATTATCATATTATTTCTTGTCACTATACCTCAAGCTGAGTTTTCCTTTTGACATTGAGCTTTTGTTTTGTTGAATTTCAAAATATGCTCATTTTGATGCTAACTGCCACATAATGGAACGAGGTTTTAGGCAGTTATAACTCACAACAATACGAAATCTAGCAATATTGGCAGCAAGTCTGAATTCCAAGATGGCCGACAGGTGTTAAACCATACCAGGCTAAATCACATATATCATAATGAAGGCTTAAAAACAATGAGCAATTATTTACTTATCCTGAACTTCAAAATATGGCAGAAAATGGGATTTTCGCTGCTTTCGATGGCAGCCATTTTGAATTCCGAGTTAAGCAAGAGTGATGGGGATTTGTCAGAGTCATCATTGGATTCTTCATCTTCAACCACATAGATGTAGAAACCAATACCTCGTCTCTATCTATCCACAGAAGCCGAGTTATAAGCGAATACGTAATTTCGCTAATTTCACTGACGCCATTTTAAAATGACGTCATACAAGTAGTCCATCCCAATTTGGTGATGGTGGCAACCATTTTTTTCATGTTCAGAGAGGTCACAGGAACAAAATAAAATAGGTCTCATATGTTCCTGGGAGGGGGGGGGGTGCACGGGAGGGTGGAGGGTGGCTATCGGGCACATGGACTATTATAAAATGCTTTGATAAGGTGAACATAAAACGCTGGCTTCAGATGTGTCTGAAACCTGATATCTTCAGAACAATAGGGCTAGTCGACGTTACAATATAGTCCGACTTAAATTCTAAACTGAGAGCCCCTATATTGTTCATAATTTTTCATAACTCATATCAAATCCATGTATTTCAAGTTTTTGTGACGTTTAATGTAATGCCGTAATTGTGATTTTTTACGTATCTATGGAAACGAATGAGGCTGACAAATTAATTGTATTCACATTAGCCGATTCGAACAGGTAAGTACAGGAATTTTATAAAAGAACAAATTGTAGATACTAGATAAATTGACATAGATTTGATTCGGACTCTGTGAACGTCAATGAGATTTCTGATGATAACATATTTGATCTAAATTGAACTGGCACGCGTACACACACACACGATGTCTCTCTCCCCTCTCTCTCTGTCTGTCTGTCTGTCTCTCTCTCTCTCTCTCTCTCTCTCTCTCTCTCTCTCTCTCTCTCTCTCTCTCTCTCTCTCTCTCTCTCTCTCTCTCTCTTTGCATCGATAGTATCTTTTCATCACCCTGTTGTCATCACTTTTGGATTTGATATGTTTATTAAGTATGTTAATGTGGACTTTATTCTCTAGAATATATGTATATTGTTATATGTGAATGGCTAATACATAATACACAGTGTTAATTTGTCTGGATACCTGAACGCTATCTTTATTTATAGATACTGAAATGTTGATGTTCCTGTTTTGACATAGTAATTGGAGCCAAAAATACCTGGACGTTTCGTATGTACACCATAGAATGTCTGCGAATTACAGTTAACACGTAATGAGGACGTGGGATCTGTCCCTTGAAAGTAATGTCATTGTTTTCCGGTTTGGCGGCTGTTCTTTTGAACGTGGTAGGTCAAATAGGCCAAGCGATCGCCAAAGGTAAACATCTGATGTGAAAGATGTAACATCTTTCACACACAGTCAAGTCGGGACTTGAAGCCAGATGTTAGAGGTGAGTGTTCAACCGAGTGACCATTTAGGTCTTAGAAGGGACCCTCCCACAAAGAACAGTGAATACATTTTATCACCAATTAGAAATGTTGGAAAAAGCCACATGACGGCTGCAATTACATCACACGCAGGTAGAAGAGTCTACAATTAGTCTTCAGTATAAGTTTGAAGAGATAGCTAAATTACAAACGGATATATATGAAACTGTCGATATTAACATAGGGATGGTATATTCGCTGATTCGACGTATACTATCTCAGAAAATAAAGTAGATAAATATAAAAAGATAAATAACACACCTGTATTAACGGTGTGGAGATAAAGGTTTATTCTGGGATAAAAGTGAATAACAAAAGAAATTAGTTGAGATATATTGACTCTTCGTTGTAGTGAAATATGCCAAAATGCCACAATCCTTTATTGTCTAACTTGGATAATCTGGATTCAGGGTTTAGCTAATCGTATCCTGATGAGTTTCTTCAGAAGCGACTAAACTGAAGTAACACCAAGTGTCATTTTCATATTGACGTCTCGTTGAAATCCTATTCATTGACTTACTCACAAGGCCCGATGCTAAGCTACGATATTTTAATGAAGTTCTCAAGCATGCTTCAGGAACAGTTTGTTTGAATATTCGGAATTGAACCTTATCGTATAAACTAAACATCCTACTCACTCACCATTGTAAACACTTGGACTTCAATGCAATACTATAAACAGAACCTTTTGATGTTAATAAAATATCTCTGGTGACTAACTAGTATTTAGTTTCTCTCTGGACACAAATGCCGGAAAGTGAGTAAACGAAAATTAAAAAACATTTAAAAATAAATGAAGTTTGATTAGGTGATGGGTGGTGTTTTCACTGTAACCGAACTAATCAAATTACAACCATTACGCGGAAAAGAAGTCTTGTTTAGCCGGAGTATGCTCAAGTTTTGTACCACGACCATCCGATTTTTGCAGGAGCTTCATTTTATATGTCGAAATATATGTTACCGATGTTCATACCAAATGGTCTTTCATAGTAAATGGGCGCATCCGTGGTCTATTTGGTAGCGCGTTGGACTACAGATCACTACAGCTGAAGTTCAAATCTACGCTTGGGCATATCTGAAGGGTGTTTTATCTTTGACTTCGCTTCATTACGGTTGGAGGTCCCTCCGCCCATTTAGCCAACCATGTGCACAAAAGTGGTCGTAAAACATCAACCATCATCATCATCATCCTTCGTAATAAATATGAATGATGGCATTTGTTCACGATGCAAGTGTGAAAACTTTATTATCTTAGATTTCTGCTTGAAGTTCTCGGTGTCATCAACATCTTTTTAGTAACGATTCATCGTTCTGTAGGACTCGCACCCTAATAAATGTTTTGAACGTTTGTTGCCTTGATTCGGAAAATGAAACCGATAATAAAACTTTTATTTAGCTATATTTCACAACCAATACAAGTTCCACAGAAAACTCTATAATTCTTGATTCAAATTTAATTGTTACTGGAAGTAATCCATTTCACTGATAACATTTCCAATCATACAATGTTCAGTATCCACTATCCGCTGCAGCTACATGGCTTAATTAATAACATGTCTGAAGGGTGTTTCATCTTTCACTTCATTTCATCTCGTGCGCACAAAAGTGGCCACAATTGACCAGCGAAATAATAGCGAAACTAGACGCTTCGTAGCGCAGCCGTTATCACACTGACTTAGAGATTGTCACGTCATGGTGTCGAATCACAACGTTACCAGCGCTCGTGTGATGGTTCATACCACAAAAAAGGCTTCAGCGCCGTCATCTCATTTCGCTAAAGAGTAACTGCTCACAATATGTCTCAGATTCGACGAGCTCACTGGCTATCTATAAGGCTCACCTTACATAATAAACAAAGTCACCGAGCTAGTGTTAGAGACAGATGTTAAGACAAGGTGCAGGCCAGTATAGAACAAAGCAACGGCTAAAAGAAGATTAATCGCGAAATTTAAATTTATAATAATACGACCGCAATACGCACTAGTTATAGCCAACAGTCACAATCCATCAATCCATGAAATTGAAATGTAATGTCACGTTTTGCACGTCATCGTTGTTTTTATGGCCGAGAATAAGCCGAATTAAACAGAGCAAAACGAAGACTGATCATGGCAGACAATGTTAACGCCGATTATGGTAACGATGATACATAGATTGTGTAATGCGTTGATGGTAGTACCAGATGACCAGCCGATAAGCTGCCATCGTGGGTGTGGCGTTGTAAGTGTTCTCGACGTCTAATACGGTCGCCAACCGTTTAGTGGTCCCGGTGCGTGGGGGAAACGATGTATCACCTAGAACAGCTGTCGTGTGTTGTCCTTCGCTAGGAAGAGGAAATTGGCAGCGCTTTGTCATCGGCTTCTGTGTACTCCCCCGAGTTCAAACGTTATAAACGATCATCTGTCTCCATCCTGCAGGTGGGTCTATAAGGAGATGATACTAAATTAACTTTCTTTTGTGGCGATATGTTCTTAGTCCAACTGCACCTATTCATTACTTCATGTATTTACTAATTAATTAATTAATACTATCATTCATTCGTTTACTGACTGAGTGGCCGACTGATTTATTGACTGCCTGACTGACTGAGTGACCATCTTATTCACTAACACATTCACTCGATCAATCACTCATTCACTGGTACTCGCACTTAGTAACTGACAAGTGTACATTGAACGATTGATTAGATTACTTTTTGATGTTTCGATCTGGAAGATAAATATGTCGTGCTGTTGTCATATTTGTGGGCATGGTTATAGTTCGATGTTGTAGGGAATTTCCCACCTCCTCCCTACACACACCTCCATACACACACCTCCCTACACATTTCCTCTATACATTCACTTCGTTCATACACATTCGTCCCTACATATCTTTAAAATGCCATCCGATATTGCATGATGGTGGCATTTAGCTCAGAGACATCTGAAACAACCATTATTGTACTTAAGGAAATTGTTTGAACCATTTATGTAGAAGATTATTGACAATGACGATGTATAAGAATGCTTCGGAGTTCAGTTCAAGATCGGTTCTCGTTTCATCAGATCTCATGTCGATAAAACAATTCACTAGACAACTTTTATTAACAACTCATACGCGAACTGAATTCTCAATCCAACAGACATTACAAACCACCGAACGTATCACGTGAGCGATAATCCAGTTCGTAAATGTTGATAGTTTAATTTGACTCTATTTTCGCGTCACGAGCCATTTTAGTAAACGTAGTTACTTCCAGTGGAAGAAGGTCTATTTCATAAATTGTCAACACAAGACTTTGAAATATCGATGGTTCCTCAACCAGAGCCCAGCGCTGCCATCGGGTTGAGAAGAGATTTGTTGAGACTAAGGGAGCCATCCATGGCCACCAACTTCACCATCAAACCACCGTCATGTTTACTGTGGACAGCTTCATGGCCGTATCCAGTGTACTCGTTCTGAGGTTCGTGACCCGGCTCTCTCGTGCTATCGTGCCATTCGACGCCGCCTTGTCTTTAGGGCGATGGCACCAAGATGGCATCAGATCGTGGAACGCTCGCCGAAAGTGGTCCGATAAGAGGGCGTAGAGGAAGGGATTCAGCGCCGAGTTGGCGTAAAAGAAGAAGAACGTCGTCGGTGGTATGAGCATGTGACCAAACGAGAGACTCGTTCCCGTCATCGACCAGTTCTGCCACAATAACCGGATGTGATGTGGCAGGACACAAATGGCGAACGACACGATGATGCAGATCAGCAGACGGATGACCTTGCGTCGCCTCGTCAATGGATTTACGGCCCTTTTTGCCGCGACCTCGGCCTTGCGTGGTTTCGGGTTGTTCGGTTTGGTTCCAGGTACGCACGGGTCGCAGCTACACGTTCCGTCCATAATTCGTTCCTGTTCGTCGACGCTCCTCGCCCATTGGCTGTTGTTGAACAGGTGGCGCTGTAGCCAGTTAGATCGTCTCCGTCTGTTCACATTCATGCTGCACTCACGCCGTAATTGCTGCTCGCTGTTTCTAGTCAGCTTGTTCGGGGCGGGATTGGGAATGTTTGGAACGGCGTCTAGCCGTTTGTCGCTTAGCTTCAGATGGTATGGATATTTAGTGCAGTGGGCCTTGCCGAGGTCTGTCTTGTTGCCCGTCCTGCTGGTAAAGCGCGTACCGGCCGTGACGCCCATGTTACGTCCAGACCTCCACAGCACGCGACTGATTCGAGTGTACATGGCCGAGATCAGTAGCAACGGCAGCAGATAGAGAACGACGAAGTTGATCACGGAATAGACATCCATGTCTATCGTCCACCGACCGGTTATGACGCAGAAGTCGAGCGTCCCGTTGGCGCCGGCCACTCGGTAGATGTCGTACGCCACCAGGTTCGGTACCCCGTAAAGAGCGGCGCATATCCATATGATGACCACCACGACTCTCATCAGGCACATCCTCGTGATGCGTTTGTTCAGCATCGGATGGATGATGGCGAAGTAGCGCTCCAACGAGATGACGGTCAGAATGAGTACAGACGCCGTGTAGCTCGTACACTGGATGAAGTAGTACAACTTGCAAACGATCTGAAATTCATGACAATGCATTAGGCGGCATTCAGCTTGGAGAGAAGTTCAACGGCATACTATTGGTGGATTACTTGAATGGTTTGTTTGTTTGTTTGTTTACTATGAACAAATATCAACAAACAGACATGAAGTCATGTACAAGTGAGTGAGCCAGTGGTATGTTTGTCTTCGGCTTAAGTAAAACCTCCGACGTATAGTCAAGGGATAATTCGCTGAGGAAATGCCTCAAAAACATAATTATCAACCCTGGCCTGCAGCTTCGCAGCGCAATACTCTTGCCACGGCGGAAATATATCAAATTGAGACCCAGGTAAGATATTTTAGTAATCGTTTGGTTAAAATAATATGATTTTAATTCAACTGATATCGGATAAGAGAAAAGACACAAGGGAGTTGAATATATAAAACTTTGTCTCGATCAAAATAAGGTGCAATCAGATATGAGTTTGTAATCAATTTTCTTTAAATTTAATTATCGTCATCTCACTAACTTTTATTGCCATTTGATTATCACTACAAAATATTTCTTTCGCTATCTTTTCAATACACTTATTACACTATTATTATACTTTTTTTTAAATTATTATTATTATTATTAGTAGTAGTATTAGTAGTAGTAATAGTAGTAAGTATAATGCATGAATTAACATGGCCTATTAAATATTTCATGTTGTAAAGTAGATAATCAATTTGTGTGCATTAAATTAAATTAATTTCTTTGGTTTTTGATACTATTTATAGTACTATATACCAATGTCTATACACTGATGTCCTATACATCAATATTCTACGTGCTAACGTCCTATAAATCAATATCCTACACACTAACGTCCTATAAATCAATATCCTACACACTAACGTCCTATAAATCAATGTCTACACATTAATGTCCTATATATTAATGTCATACACACTAACGTCTTATGAATCAATGTCCTACAAGCTAATGTCCTATAAATCAATGTCTACACACTAATGTCCTATAAATCAATATCCTACACACTAACGTCCTATAAATCAATATCTAGAATGTCCTATATATATATATATATATATATATATATATATATATATATATATATATATATATATATATATATATCAATATCACACTAATGTGCTATAAATCAATGTCTACATATTAATATCCTATTCAATAATGGCCTATTCACTAATATCCTATACATCAGTGTCCATTGTTTACATTAGAACGGTTCAAAATAAACATATTTAAATACAATATCATCTAAGTCTGATATCTGTACAATTATGATGGGATGCCGTCTTCATCGACAAAGCACTTCTTTTGAACGTATTATTACTAGTAGCCTTAGAACATGCGGGGTTCGTCTAATTGGAACATTATTGTCTCGGTCTCCAGGTTCGCAGCCAATATCTGTTTCAGCGAACTGACTAAAAACAAAGCATAATGTCTGACTCGTACGTTAGATCAATTGGCTTAAAGCAGTCTTTCGATAGAGTTAGGCTTCTTTAACCCCGTCAGGTGTGGTAATCGATTTAGAAAACTAATGTACTATAACACAATATACAATACAATCATGTGATTCATGTCAAACGTTGCTTATATACACTTATAATTCATCTTATATACACTTATAATTCATCGACCCGGATAGATAGAGTTGGAATTGCCAATCGAAATATGTATACAATTTACAGCGCTTCTTCGCTACCTGACCAATGGACTTGTCAACATTTTATTCCGCACTACTTTCTTCAAATCTGTGGGATTGTTTTCTAAAGGAATCCTATTCCCTTACTTAAGCATGAAACTTCTACCAAAATCCAGACAACGACCAACGATTGTTACGTTTGAAACTTCGCCGGACCTTTCAGGACACGGGCACGACCTGACGTTGCCTTTTTGTAACCCCGAGTTCTGCTTGGACCACCTTCCAACCCATAAATGTTCTGAACACAGTCTATCTCTCGTCATACGTTATCTCACCAATGTATTTATAAATTCGATTTATCCGTCTTTTCGACGCTGATTCCCATCAATGATAACAGTACATTGAGTCGGTTATTAGTTTGTCCCACTAGCTATCAGCAGCTTTAGCTTTAAGAACCTGTAGTTATACCCACTTGCTCTCATATCTGAATCATGCTCTGACGAATTGCAGATTACGGCAGTAACTTGTTCTGTCGCATCATCCGGCAACCACTTGCAGAATAAGGTCAAGGTGGAAGGTATGTTTCAGAAAGCTTTGAATTGATAGCAGTCATCATCATCATCACCATCATCTTCGTTCTCATCATCATCATCATCATCATCATCATCATTATAACCATTATTATCATAATCACACCCGTATCATCGTCTGAATAGTTACTCATTTACTTTTTTTACATTTCAAGAATTGTATCAGTCAGCCACAGCATGATTGAAATTAATATCAGTCACACGATCTGCACTTATATCACGAATCAGGCTGATAAAAGTCATAAAAACAATCTACTGCCAGCAGACTAACTTAAAATTAAACCGGTGATTGTAAGCAATAAAAACAAACGAGATACTAAACGTATTATGTTAACTTCAATCAGTCCAACTTACTTACATTCTAATTAGCTAATACAATTTAGATTTTTTTATCTGCCTCAATATTCATGTCATTGAGGTTACGTCAAAAGATATGTCTTTTTTATATATCGTTATTTTGTTACAATTCTACCCTCCTCAACGTCTTTGGTTAATAATAGCAATAATCGATTTATTTACAATATGGATCTTTGATTATGATTTTATTTGGCGAAATTCAAGCTGTATCGTCAATATTTAATTGTTTGCGAAGATTACCTTTACATAAGATGCGTTGTTATTATAATGATGACGACACCATAATTGGTTCCGATTCGATATTCATATGAAAGACATAATAAACCAGAATGTTATCTATGAAAAAGGTCATTGATAACCAGACCCGATGCAGATACAGTTCAAACGTATCTAGGTAAATTACAATTACATTGAAATGTGCTCAGATACAGTTACGTATCTAGATAGGTTTACAGTTACATTTTCTATGCGGTGTATGTTGTAATTGGGTGTATATTTATGTGTATACAAGAACATGACAAGACTAGTCAATATTTTTCAGGTTAATTCTTTTTCAGTTATAACATTTGTATGATCATATTGATTAACAGTTCATTCTTATGAACATAAGGGTCTCTAATGTATAGTCTTTTAGTAAGCATCGGCCAGGGTGAAAGATCTTACCAGCTACACTGAATAATCGCCCAACTGGAGCAGAAGAGGCCAGGACAGTGAGGTACTGTTTAACCAGCTCGCTGAGTGTTGGACAGTTCAGTTTTTGTTGGTGCCGATAACATAAGACGTTAGTGTCATCTGTAATGCATTGCATTGCTGATCAAACAAACACCAATTGTGTTTCTGTGGGCTGTTAGTGTTATGACACGATCTACCTGATGGCTTCAATGTGGCTTTCATGATCAGCATACGTTATTAATGTTGATCATATTTAACAATTCTCAATCGTGATTTAAAATATGAAAGATACAGTGAAGGTTAATGAATGATTTGGCCAGAATACATCAAACATACCCTATTTATGTTTCTATGGCCAGATAGTGTCACGACATGATCTGCCTGATGACTTCAATGTGGCTTTTGTGATGAGCATAAGTTATTCATATTGATCATATTTCTCAGTTCACGATTGTAATTTAAAACGTGAAATATGCAATCAAAGATGAGACAAATACCACAAATCTTCAAATAATTTATATTAAAAACCACACAATTAATTTTCAGGGTGTATGTCAAAATCTTATAGTATGAATGACAATCTGTATTAGTGCTAAAAATATACAATTACCTATATGAATATTTAAAATAATCATGTATTTAAAATGTATCTGAAATGAATCTCAAATTCAGATACTCTTGCAACATATCTAGCTAGATAAGTTACAGTCACATTTCAAAATTAACAAATGTATCTAGATACATGTCAGTTACATTTAAATCAGTATCTAGATACAATATATCTGTATACAAAATGTAACCTCCCGCAGGTATGTTGGTAACATGTAATTCCGTTATACGCTAAACAGTTATAAAAAAGTATTAGTAAAATACGTGACAGATTGTACGAAGAAAGATCAATATTTCATATACCAGACATTTATTTATAGACATTCGTATGTCTAGTAACTATTAATGATACCCCCGAACACATATGATAAATTTTTTTCCAATCCAATTTCCCTTTAAAAACCCCCCCAAAATTAAATTGGAATTTACCCTTTGGACGGGGAAAAAGTTGTTTTTTTTGAATTTCAAAGTTTTTTTGGGCCAAAAAAAATTTAATTTTTTAGGCCCCGGTTTTTAAACAATACACTTGCGTTTATAAACGGAAATTTAAACTTTTAAAATTTAAAACTTACCTTGCCAAGAATCCAGTATGGTGATAAGAATGTAGTCAGATTAGGGAGGATGCAGAAGATGCCCACACACAGATCAGATACAGCCAAGTTAGCCAGGAAAAAGTTAGTCACGTTACGCATCTTTCTGTGACGTAATATGACGTAGATGACGGTGATGTTTCCTGCAAATACATTACAGATAATATTGTTATCCAAGAGACGCATTAGGCAGACTAGTGTGTGTCTATGTCGGGGGGGGGGGTCGTTGATGTCTGGATTGGTGTTACACGGCATAATTCTGGAAGTGATAAAGATTTAGTAGATAAGAGGTCTGTCTACTGATATTGCTGATTATGATGATCAGATGGGTAGGGGGTAGGAAGTTGGGGGGGGGGGGATTGAGTTATACATAGAGAAAGAGAGAGAAATAAAGAGAGAGAGAAATAAAAAGATAGATAGATAGATAGATAGATAGATAGAGAGAGAGATAGATAGATAGATTGATAGAGAGAGATAGAGAGATGGGGGAGTTGGATCAAGCCAGTATTGTGAAATAAGATTTTATTGACAGACAGATGGACAAATTAGTGAAAGAGCAGACAGAAGAATAGTCAAAAGAAGTATTTGTAAAGAGTAGTACCAGATAATTTTAGTGAGTCAGTGAGTGAGTTAGTCAGTGGGCAAATTAAGAAGTGAGTAGTTTGTTCAGACTCTGCATTTACCATATCCGGAAGGCATGGCCGAAACGGATGGCTAGAGCATGACCCAGATACGGGCAAGTGACATCGGTTTCGATCGCACATCCTGCATGTCTGCTGTCCAACGCGCTACGAACTGTGCCATCTGGACTGCCCAACTAAATTCTTTAAAAGAAACCTCATCAGTGTTTGAAGCCTGAACCTAGGCAGATAATAAGTCGTCAGTGAACACATTCCCCGAACCATGTACACTAAGCAGAGAGAGAGAGAGAGAGAGAGAGAGAGAGAGAGAGAGAGAGAGAGAGAGAGTGAGTGAGAGTTAGAGTTAGCCAGAAGAGTTTGTGCAGAAGCAGGGAATACAATATGGTCTTTGACAAAGCTGTTGGTGTTTTGTTAATGTCGTCCCTGACGAGAGCACCTGATCACATCACGTGACTTACTCAGTGTGTCTGTATGTCGAGAGGTATGTGGATGGTATTGATGTTGGGTGGTTCTCTGTAGCAATGAATATATAAAGTAGAACTGTTTTCTTAGACTTAACATCTGCTACGATGAACGCGCGCGCAAAACATGCATACACACACGTGCACGCACGCACGCTCGCACGTGCACGCACGCACGCACACACAAATTTAGCAGTGGCTCAAATTACTGGAGATCTACACGTCCATATATATGGATACACATCCAGATAATCAGCTTTTCATTCCTTATAAATGACGCACCCTTTCCGCCCCCCCCAATCCTCATTCTTAATTCTAAACGACGAATCGATAAAAAAATGTAGAATCAGTTGAATATTGTCCCGCGATGACGGGCACGTAGACACGCACATCCACACCCACATATACTAATAACATCATGTCTCACAGCCGTTATTTAAAAAAACATTATATCCACAGCCGAGTTCTTTTCCACCTGTTTACTTTTATTCTGAATGAGACTAGATAAAGGATATCAGCTAAAAATAGAACTCGGTTAGTTCGACTTTTTCCCCATCAAATGTATCATAACGGGATCTCTGTCCTGGATGAACGTTCTCCAATTCCGTCGGGTATTAGAGAACTGGAGCAGTACACTCAAACAACAACTCAGGGATTTAGGCGTATATCCGGGTTTTTTAAATCACATATTTGCGCCGACTATACGCCATTAAGCTCGACGGTGTGCCACTTCTGGGAAATGCCAGGAAGAAACTAATAATACGCAGTTGGTCCTCGACATTTCTACCTTAAGGCGAGATAATAAAGGAATCCGCCATGTGTCTTTAATGACTTTTGTACCATCTATCTACCTAGTGATGGGCCATTCAACTTGAGGTGTTTGACTCGTATCAGGAACAGCGTTTGAAGACAGAAGGACACATTTAGCAAATGGCGAGAGATAGCTGGTTGGATGGATGGACGGACGGACGGACGGACGAACACGCGCACACACACGCGCGCGCACATACACACACAAGCACGCGCACCCACAGACTGCAGATTGGTGGACAAAACCTCTAGGGATGCCATTCACTTGTTTAAATGACGATTTCCAGTTTGAAGCGTGATGTGTGGGCTAAATACAACTGCCATAATGAGTATTAGCATCCCGACGAGTTTTAAAATATATTTACTATCTTCATTATATTGAGTAATTGAGTGAGTAAGTGAGTGAGTGAGTGAGTGGGTGTGTGAGTGGCGTTTGATGGCTCCTTGGCATAGAAAAAAGCCATTATAGAAGGCAGCCTCATTGGTCACTTCTTAATTCTAAACGACGAATTGATAAACAAAACGTTGAATCAGTTGAGTGTCATCATGTGATGTTTGAGATAGGGATAGAGTTCGAAACCAATCTCCACCCTGATGAAAATCAACATCATGTACGCTCTAAGGTGACCACTAAACAAATTGATCAATACGACAGAGATGGCATAGTCTCCGTCAGATCATATGTCACAGATGTCATAGAAAAATGAACGTATTATATTGGTCACGTTCGAGCATTTTCACAGAGCCGGTTGGACCTTTCAGATTGTAGACCTGTTCTAAACGGTTGTTACGCGCAGGAAAAACGGCAGAATTGTGTTATACGCTTCTGGTTAGCTTATACTGCCTTTCTATTTGGGTTTGTAAGGGGCATACCTTTCCCTTCTCTATACTTTCTTGTCTAGACGTAAAATTTGTTATGATTTTACGGCTACTTTTGTCTACGTGGTAGGCTAAATTGGCCGAACGCCATCCAAAGGCAACGAGGTGAAGTGAAGTAGGAGCCACCCTTTTGACACATAACCCGGCCGGAGTTTTAACCCGGATGTTATAGATCGAGGGTCAACCGGCCTTTATTTTAGGCCGTGGGTGCGCTCTCTTGTCCATTCGTGGACGTCCAAACAGAAAGCTACAGTCTGGCTTCCAGCTGTTAGTTGGTCCACAAAGGCAGCATCCACCATTATCGTAAATTAGAGATAAAGTGATTTATTTTAAAATGTAAGCCCTCCACGAGAATACTAATAATTATGTACTTATTGCGTAACGAAATAAAACTGATTCATGGCTATTTAAATAGTACAATACTGTAATAGTACAAATCTCTCTCTCTCTCTCTCTCTCTCTCTCTCTTTGTGTGTGTATGTGCGTATGTATGTGATGATGATGATTATTATTATTATTATTATTATTATTGATGTTTTACGGCCACATGTGTGTGTGTGTGTGTTTGTGTGTGGGCGTATGTGTGTGTTTGTGTGTGTTGAAATTGACTCGAAATTATATAAGTTTGTGTGTGCGCGTGTCTATATGTGACAGAGAGTTGTGCATGGGAGGTTGTGTGGGTGCAGGCGCGTGCGCGGCGGGGGAGGGGAGGGGGTGGAGGGGATTTAACTCTACATGTTGCCATACCCCCGATATTCCTCAGAATATGGCAATAATTTGTATTGATTATTACGCGCCATATCAGCGAAAGCTGAAGCCGTTCACCAAACGTTTAACTCGCGCTTCCATTGTCAAGAAGACAGTAGATGTAGTTAAGGCTTTTTACGTTAACAATGGAATCACCGAAGTGACAATGGCGGAGAAAAAAAAGAAGAAGTGAAACGTCCTTTCGTTAATGAAACCCATTCAGACGTACCCTCACTCATCTTGCTCTCCTAACATATGGTACTCGGATACTGGGAATTGAATTATACAGTAAAATAAAACGATATTGAATAAATATGATTAGCATCTTGTAAATATAACATAACGATAATATAATGAAGGTTAGATCTAAGAAGATTATAACTAAAATAATGATCTTTCTTTTGAGATATGTATATAAATTAGCAGTTTGAGTCCGAACTGGTTTTATACATATATATATATATATATATATATATATATATATATATATATATATATATATGAGAGAGAGAGCGCCGCGCGTGTAACAGTGGTGAGGGAGAGAGAATATTTTACAGCTTAAATAACCTTATTACAATACATGATTAATAATGATTGTCCTAGGCCAGTCCTCAGTTAATGCCTGTAATTAATGGCCTAAATGAGTTCCATGCAAGATGATTTCTAATCTCTTCCTGTATATATATATATATATATATATATATATATATATATATATATATATATATATATATATATAGTATGTGTTATGTGGTTTATGTGTGTGTGTGTGTGTGTGTATGTTGGTTTATATGCGTGCGTGCGCGCGTGTGTATTACACCCCCTTACCCCTTATACGCTAAAACACATACAGGTACATTCCTACATACATAACGACACACACACACACGCGCGCGCGCAAACACGTGCGCGCGCACACACGCACCTACGTACGTCCGCACGTCCGCACACAGGTGACATAAAGAGAAACAACGATCCGTATTCTTATTGTCCTACTATATTCAGACAGCGTACTGTAATAGTTGTCCTTGGGTTGTCTTAAATGGACAACATTAGTCCGCAAGTTCCAAAATGTTACACTTTACTAGAAGGTTTCTAATCTAATAATTTCTAACAACATTAACATATCAACAAATATTTCCCATTATTTGCTCGATGATAAAAGGATATCATCACCTTATGAATATTAATACTTTTCACCAGAAATACGGATAAGAAATATTAACCCTATTATCTGAATATTGACATATTCAGCAATAAGGAACGTATGCTATTCCTCGTCGTGCAGTAGGTTAATTTACAGTGAAGCTATTTAACCCGAACTAAATAAAAGTATTTGGAACGTAAATTGGCAATAATTGTTTTATTGTTTATTTAAATTAATAATCGAGCAAATTAAAAATTCAACCAAGCAAATTATGAATATTAAAAGTTATCTTTATCTCACTTGAAATCGGTCTTATTCGATATTTCTTCTACCATTAGCGGAAGTCACTGGACCGAAACAACCGACGACTGGTTTTGACCTCGATCGATTTATAAATGATGATGTCCTCGATTTGACACGATTGATGAATATTGTCCTCGGCGTGGTGTTTTAATATCGATAGGGAAATCTATAAACACATCATTACTACAGACCCACCTCAAAAGGGATCGTGGTCGAGTAAAGTAATGTAAAAAAAATTGGGAAAGGAAGCGACCAGAATCGACAGGTATCTGAAAACAAGTTAAAGTATCGAAATGGTTTAGTGTCAATAAATGATGTTGGTATATTTATATTTGCGATTAATGTATACGTAATATTTTAAAGGGAAATAATTGTTATTGTTTTGTTTTATCAGATGTATTTTATCTCCTGGTATCGCACTCGAGAAGTCAGATGTCAAGGCTAGTTGTTTATAAACCGAGAAAAGGCCAAATTATTAGATCAGGGATCTTTGATTAGCCTATTCCAGATGTCAAGGCTAGTTGTTTATAAACCGAGAAAAGGCCAAATTATTAGATCAGTGATCTTTGATTAGCCTATTCCAGATGTCAAGGCTAGTTGTTTATAAACTGAGATAAGGCCAAATTATTAGATCAGGGATCTTTGATTAGCCTATTCCAGATGTCAAGGCTAGTTGTTTATAAACTGAGATAAGGCCAAATTATTAGATCAGGGATCTTTGATTAGCCTATTCCAGATGTCAAGGCTAGTTGTTTATAAACTGAGATAAGGCCAAATTATTAGATCAGGGATCTTTGATTAGCCTATTCCAGATGTCAAGGCTAGTTGTTTATAAACCGAGATAAGGCCAAATTATTAGATCAGGGATCTTTAATTAGCCTATTCCAGTCTATCTGAATAGGACGAAGTTATTACAATAAAAAAGGTCGTCATCACAACATCAACGTATCTTCATGTATTTCCTTCATCACTACATTCCATTAATTATCATGTTTTATATATATATATATATATATATATATATATATATATATATATCTCACTCACACACACACACACACGCACACGCACGCACACACGCGCGCACACACACACAGGCTGTTCAAATGTTTATGTATAGGTATATATCTCTCGCCAGACAGTCATCCGGAAGATAACTCCACTCATCCTTCTTTTCTATCCCATCCATCTCCCTAATCATCCCTAGTATATTTTGTAAATGTCAAAGGATAATTATATTGACATCAAATGAAGATTACAACATGATATTTCGTATTGTCAGCGATCATTGTTAGAGTACATCAAAGGCCTTTAACAAATTGGATGATGTCTTTGTTGAGTACTCCTGTAAGCTCATTCAATCTTCAACGATGTGGAAAAAATTTCAAATAAATACGATTTCATAATTAATTTAAGGTATACCCGTTAGTAGTAGTAGTAGTAGTAGTAGTAGTAGTAGTAGTAGTAGCAGTACTAATAGTAGTAGTAGTAGTAGTAGTAGTAGTAGTAGTACTAATAGTAGTAGTAGTAATAGCAGTACCAATGATAGTAGTATTAGTATTAGTAGTAGTAGTGGTAGTAGTAATAGCAGTACCAATGATAGTAGTATTAGTATTAGTAGTAGTAGGGTAGTAGTAATAGCAGTACCAATGATAGTAGTATTAGTAATTAGTAGTAGTAGTAGTAGTAGTAGTAGTAGTAGTAGTAGTAGCAGTACTATAGTATTATTGTGTAATAGCAGTCCATGTCTATATATCTAGTAGTAGTAGTGTAGTAGTAATAGTACAAGATATAGTATTAGTATTAGTAAGTCAGAATGAGTATACATACATGATATGTATGTAGCGATATAGTAGTATAGAGTAGTAGTAAAGCAGTAACAAATTGGATGATGTCTTTGTTGAGTACTCCTGTAAGCTCATTCAATCTTCAACGATGTGGAAAAAATTTCAAATAAATACGATTTCATAATTAATTTAAGGTATACCCGTTAGTAGTAGTAGTAGTAGTAGTAGTAGCAGTACTAATAGTACTAATATCCAATTCGTGGGTTCGAATCCAAGTGCCGAGTATTTTTGTTAGATATTTCATCTAGTAGTAAATTTCATTTTCAGCGAAAATAATCCCTCGGTCATATATGTCTCTGACTCACCGTATGACGGACTGGCTGACTGACTGACTACCTAATGAAATCCAAGTTTCCAAGTAATGCGATGCGATGTTATTCAGATATAGGTGTAGAAATATACGTCAGTCTGGTGAGCGGTGAAAAAAAGGAAGCGAACTTCAAAAGCTAAAACGGAATACGAAATGTGAGTCGTGTCTTCTATTGCCCACACGTTATTAGTTCGTAGATTCGAAAACCAGGCCATGGGGTTCCTGAAACACATCCCTTGAATCTCGCTCTACACATTATCGTGATTAATGTAACATAAACCCCTTACTGCGGGCAGGAAGGTCTGATATTTAAGCTGGTGGATCTCCCATTACTAACTCTCTATTTTCTATCACTAACAAGGGAAGGGAAGGGACGGTGAGGGAGTGGGATGATATTTCAGCAACGGTAATGGTTATAGCCAGATGGCGCCACCAGCTCCGGTTGTTTCCCAGCATGTCGACTCGGCTGGGGGATGTTTTTCGATCTCTCGTGGTGCGTTGTCCAAGTTGAGTGCATGCAATGGCATCTGCTCTCCTCGGCCTCCTCTTACTCTCTGTTCCAGTGATGTTCGTGGTTCTATAAGAACATCTCGCCCGCGGTGTGCGATGGTTCTGGTTTGGTTTTGTTGTTCGGGGAGAATCCCCGGGCTGTCGCTTAATCAGCACAGCCTCTATGTTGGAGTGGTTGAGAAACCTCCTCCCCCCACCACTCACAGGGGAGCAGTACGGAAAGATGGAGCCGAAATACCCTGAGGGTGGTCACTGCCAGAGTGTTTTACGTCCTCAGGGGGGTTTTTAACGTCCCCCTTTATTTTAAATAATTCAGTGGAGACGGCAGCGCCATTTAACGTGGTCAGCCACCCACGATGTAGTGAGCCGAGAAATTAATCCCTGGAAAAGTTTCGACCTCTTACGGGGTTCGAACCAGCGACCGTTGGCACCAAGTGCCGGGTGCTTAACCACTAGGCCACCGGAGCTCACTACGCGGTGTGCGATAAGATGCGCATTCTAATTATGCACGAGAGAAGTCACATCCGGCGAGACGACCAATACACAATGTTACTGATGAACCGCGGTACAGCTCGGAAAAAGCCGAGTTTTGCCTAGCCTTAGAACATAGCGTGCTACCACTGGGTACATAATGATGGTGAGCTTGTGTTAATGTTTAAATGTGGTTACTTCTTGTATATGTTATATGGTTTTTTTTAAAGTTGCGGGTCGTATATCGAATTATACGTATGCCAATCTCTATCTATCTATCTATCTATCTATCTATCTATCTATATATATATATATATATATATATATATATATATATATATATCGATCTTATATATATCTATCTATCAATGTATCTATCTATCTCTGTCGCTCTTGGTATCATTACGACATGTAGAAGGATGCGTGTGGGTAAACTATAAATTACGAAGCCAAAGAAGTTGTATATATATATATATATATATATGTATATATATATATATATATATATATATATATATATATATATATATATATATACAGATGGCTAGACATACTGATAGACGGATAGGATGTATCCGTAGATCCAAATATCCGCACGCACGCACGCACGTACACGTGTCTGGTGGCAAGAAGAACGCGAGCTAGCATGGTGTTTAAATACCTTCAGCGGGTACAAGTCACAGGGCAGAGTCACATATCATGTTATTGAATTAGAAACGCGCATACAGTAGCAACTATTCAGCTCGCTATATCAAGACTGATTTTACCGTGATGTTCTGAGCGAAAATCACGGCTTCTCTTTTTTGTTGTTGTCGAGTCGTTGAAAAAAAAACAACCGCCTGGTTTAAAGTCCGAGCAGAATTTATGCCGGGAAAAATCAAGGTTCGGTCGCTCGTGTGCGTGTTTGCATTCCTTTGTTAAACCGCCAGATAGGATTTACCCTAAAATTAATTAGTCACGTAGTTTATATAAGAGAGAAACCGAATTAAAATCGAATATTAAAAAGAATAATCGATAAGATATGTTTTTTAAATGCCCATATATACGTTCTTTCTTTCTGTTTGGTGCAGCCCCTCTGCAAGCGTCTGATTTATTGTATCTGATGAGTATATATATATATATATATATATATATATATATATATATATATATATATATATATATATATATATATATATACTTAAATAGTGTCTCTCTCCGTCTATCTGTCAGCCTGTCTGTTTGTCTGCCTGCCCGCCTGTCTGTCTCTCTGTCTGTCTGTCTGTATCCGCCCTCCATCTACCGAAATAACTTTATTTCACTTATTACCTGTTAACTAAACGTATATGCCACCGTGTCAAAATGGGGAAGACTAACACCATCCACGTAAGCTGCAACATTTGGCGTTATCATACACGTCGTAGAAGATGAGACAAAACATATTAATTCCACCTGACAGAGGCTCACCTTTCAGTTCCAATAATGACAGTATAATTGGTCTGTTTTACATACCTGTGAAATATGACCTACTCAACGAGTCGATATATAATTATAAACGTTTAATCGTTATGTTATCTAATGACACGTGTAATTTCTATTATAGTTTATTGATCCCTGATCTTTGATAATTAGATCGGCAACTGATAATGATGATAGTGATGATGATAGAGATGATGAGAGTATTGATGATAGTAATGAATATCATGGTGATTCCTTATCTAATGATGATAGTAGTGATGATGATAGTAGTGATGATAGTAGTGATAATAGTGATGATAGTAGTGATGAAAGTGATGATGATAGTAGTGATGATAGTAGTGATGATCATAGTGATGATCATAGTGATGATGATAGTAGTGATGATGATAGTGATGATGATGATAGTGATGATGATAGTAGTGATGATAGTAGTGATGATGATGGTAGTGATGATAGGAGTGAATATCATAGTGATGATTATAGTGATGATCATAGTGATGATCATAGTGATGATGATAGTAGTGATGATGATAGTGATGATGATAGTAGTGATGATAGTAGTGATGATGATGGTAGTGATGATAGGAGTGAATATCATAGTGATGATTATAGTGATGATCATAGTGATGATCATAGTGATGATGATAGTAGTGATGATGATAGTGATGATGATAGTAGTGATGATAGTAGTGATGATGATGGTAGTGATGATAGGAGTGAATATCATAGTGATGATTATAGTGATGATTATAGTGATGATCATAGTGATGATGATGGTAGTGATGATAGTAGTGATGATAATAGTGATGATAGTAGTGATGATCATAGTGATGATAGTAGTGATGATCATAGTGATGATCATAGTGATGATGATAGTAGTGATGATGATAGTAGTGATGATGATAGTGATGATGATAGTAGTGATGATAGTAGTGATGATGATGGTAGTGATGATAGGAGTGAATATCATAGTGATGATTATAGTGATGATTATAGTGATGATCATAGTGATGATGATGGTAGTGATGATAGTAGTGATGATAATAGTGATGATAGTAGTGAAGATCATAGTGATGATAGTAGTGAATATCATAGTGATGATGATAGTGATGATGATAGTGATGATGATGGTAGTGATGATGATAGTGATGATGATAGTGGTGATGATAGTAGTGATGATAGTGATGATGATAGTAGTGATGATAGTAGTGAATTTCATAGTGATGATTATAGTGATGATTATAGTGATGATCATAGTGATGATCATAGTGATGATGGTGGTAGTGATGATAGTAGTGATGATAATAGTGATGATAGTAGTGATGATCATAGTGATGATGATAATAGTGATGATAGTAGTGATGAAAGTGATAATGATGATGGTGATGATGATGATGATGAATGTAATAAAAGCGATGGTGATAATGACGACGACGACGATAATAATAATAATAATAATAATGAATAGACAATTAATCATCTTTAGTCACGACCTATGCTCATCATGTTCTCTACGCGAGCGGTTTAATTAATCTCGGTGCTAATAGCCACACCTGGGTCATATGTCCCAAAGGTCAACATCCCACAATTACAGGTATGAGTATGTCTTGTAGTATCAGATGGCCCCATATCTTGGTTTTGGATCACAACAATTTTATTATTTACATTATATGACCCGCTTACGATAGTAATCAAAATAAGTAGGATGAGCATTTTGAGAAATATATATATATATATATATATATATATATATATATATATAGCTTATTGATTGGATATTCTAATGCTAAGTTCGGTGTATTTAGACACAACAAGTTGCTACATACAATATGTATAGAAATGTAAAGAAATATTTATCCATATCCTAGCATAAATAAATGGTGCAAACACTGCATACATACATATAATAATAATAATTGCCGAAATGGCAGTTATTTTACGTGACCTGGTCACCTCAATTGAGGGAGACACATATGGTCTGTAATTTACTGCACGCCACAAGAACTAATTCCAAATAAATTTAGAATTTACAGCAGATGACATATTCGGTGGATAAAACCTTGCCAGTTGCCTGGCTGGATGAAAAACTCCCCGAGCAGTAGTGTCATGACCGGGATTCGAACTCCTGACCACCCGCAGAGCATGAACATAAGCAGTCCTATTCTCTCTGCCAATAGGCCACAGAGGTGGTCTGTCTGTATGTCCAATAAAAGACTAGACACATTTATTACGGGGCTTACATACCAAATGCAGTGTTTACTGAAATAAACGACAAGTTTGCACAGAGATGTGGCGAAAATATCACCTAACTACTAAGCTACTTACACTTTTGGACGAAATATTAGATCAATGGTGTTTGCGTTTGTTTGAGTTTATATACGCACACACACACACACACACACACACACACACACACACACACACACACACACACACACACACACACACACACACACACACAATCACACACATAATTGTGGCGTATATGAATTAAAGTTAGATAAGAAAATAACCCTCTTAGGAAGTTAAATATTCTGGCAGCGACCGCTCTTAGGCTAGTTTGACTTTATTTGTATGCGGTTGAGATGTTTCGTTTTCTGTGCGTGGAGATTATATTTCGTAGGTAAACTTGATCTAGAGCTGTATATCCCGTGTACTATTTGCGTCTTTGGAGGCACGCCGTTTAGGTGTTTGGCTTGGTTATCAATTATTTAAATGACTGCAGCAGATACAGTACGCTCTTAAAGCATTATAAGTACTCCTGACTCAGGAATAGAAACACTGCATCGCATCTCGAACGGTGGCATTGGACACAGCTCGCGCGGTTGGTGGGTTTTATATAACAACTTATAAAATTCACCTTGGTTGTATGTGGGAATAGATTTATCTTTCCTATGTCCAGTTATGTCCAGTTTGTACTATGACATTCAAGATTAGCCCTAATCTGCTTGTCATAAATAACATTTAAGAACTACAATAGTTAGAATAGCATAAATTAGGTCAGGTTTGAAAATGATAACACAGTTCAAACAGTACGGAAGCTATGACGCGCTATTCCGGTCTGCTTCAGCGCAGATGTCAGTCTTTTAATAGTAATTAAGATAAACAGTTTTAATAGTAGTCGCTTCATGACGCCTGCCCGTTGTAAAAACTGATCTTTGAAGACAGTGACAATTGGGTTATATGGTTTATATAGTATTGCTTTGAAGAAAGATACAGCAATTAAAAAATAGCTATAAATAGGGCTGCTTAGATAATTAAGCTAAACATTCTCACTACTGCCGTGATCTGACTTGGGTGTAGGTGATTCGTATTTTGATTTTGCTTGGCGGCTTAGGGACTGGTGAGACATTACACATGTCTCAGCAAGAAAGGTCGCCACTCTGGATTCAGTCCGCTGAAGAAACGTCCAGAGTTTGAATTCACGGTTCGAGATTCTCTGTGCCTGTGCCTTATTATACACAGCTAAAACACACACACACACACACACACACACACACACACACACACACACACACACACACACACACACACACACACACACACACACACACACACACACACACACACACACACACATATATAATTATTTGTTACATTGATTTTTTAGTTACCGGATGAATTAATTGTACACCCCCCACGTTACCAGAACATGATATATTTCAAACTACTTTATGATAAAAAGTAAAATTGTTCATATACGTTAATAAAAAACTGATTACTCGATCACAGTATAATAGAAACAGTGATGCTTGACGGATGATCAAACGCATCAGTTGTTAGAAACTCTCTCCGAAATAACTAATAAATTAAGAAGAGATAACAACTGAATCGAATGCTTTAATAGGATGACACCGTCAGTAGCATACGTGTGTCGTGATGGCAAAAGGCAAGAAATATATGTTTTCAATATGTGGCGAATGGAAGAATGGATGCCGAACGTCCCACTTACCTAAGACGCAGCAAAGGAAGACAGCTGCGAATAGAGTGATGTAGATCCAGCGAATATGAGGAACCTCAAATGGTTGTTGGAGAGACAAGAAGTCTGTTAGGTTAACCAGTGATGGGAATTCGATGGTCAGATTGGTAGTATCTCTTGGCGGCACCGTGTCGACTTCATAGCTATCCATAATGCTTTGATTTGGTGACTGGCCGGTTGCCTGGAAGATGTAATGTTGTACAACAACAGTACTGCTGACTGACCGATTGACTATCAGTCTAATAATGATGATGATGATGATGATGAGGATGATGAATAGGTTAATGATTAATAATATCAACAACCAAATGAGTTATCCAAAATACGTTATATGAACACTATGTCAAAGTTTTATGGCTTGAAAAATAACATCGACATACAGATATTACAAAATACCAATTTGAGTTGGTGTTATTGGTAATAAAACACACCTGGTAGATGTTTTCATTATAATTATTACTGTCACAGTCATTACATAGATTATCTGGTTGGCGGAGACTTTGATGGGTGTTTGAGAACTTTAAACCAACGCTGATACAGGTAAAAGTTAACTGCTATTTCACGAATTCGGAGATTATTGATTTGCATTAACACAATGAAGCATCGGTCCAACTAATTGTGTTCTGAGAGGAGATTATCACGTGTAACTAGTACACCAGAGGCACGGACCTTGAACTGGCTCCGTAACAAACATTATAACTTACTAATAATATTAAAGATGATGATACTACTACTACTACTACTACTACTACTACTACTATAACTACTACTACTACTACTACTACTACTACTACTACTGCTACTACTACTACTACTACTACTATTACTATTACTACTACTATTACTACTACTATAACTACTACTACTACTATTACTATTACGACTACTATTACTATTACTATTACTACTACTACTACTATTTTATTATATTATTATTATTAATAACAGTGGTTGTAATAGTAGTAGCAGTAGTAATATCATCATCGTAATTATTATTATTTTTAGAAGTAGTACTAGTAGTAGCAGCAGGAGTAATAGTAGTAGTAATGGTAATAATAATAATAATAATAGTAACAGCAGTCGTAGTTGTTGATTTTTTAGTTGTAGTTTTAGCTGTAGTAGTAGTAGTATGAAAATTTAACTGTTGCTGTTTTTCGGCAACCTTTCAACACACGGTAGGCGAAATAAGCCTTGCAACCTCTAAAATGAATTAAGTGAAATCAAAGATGAAACATCCTTCAGTTTCTAACCCGGGCGATAGAGGTCACGGAGATGCCCGGGTAAAAGTATTAACAGGTGCATTGGTTGTAGTGACAATAATAACGACATATCAAATATAGATCTCCAGAAGGATCGTCGAAGATTTTACCAATCGCAGATCATATTTCTCTCAGAAATGATCACATATTAATTAGATGCTTACCTGGTGATATGAATTTCGGCTTCCAAGCTTTGTAAGTCTTTATCCTGTCTTTGCTCCCGATCACAAATCTCGCAGTAGTCTAATGAAACTGTCCCAATAACAGATGACGAACGTGCTGTAGTATATTAGCTGGCTCACTATATCTCTCTCTCTCTCTCCCTCCCTTGCTGTCTATGATTACTTGTAAGCGATT